>CM045930.1:6238048-6243048 GCA_025177825.1 Aechmea fasciata | reverse complement strand
GTTTAGGTTTAGGTTTAGGGTTTAGGTTTAGGGTTTAGGGTTTAGGTTTAGGCCCAGGTTTAGGTTTAGGTTTAGGGTGTGGTTAGGTTTAGGAGTTTAGGTTTAGGCCCAGGCCCAGGGTTTAGGGTTTAGGTTTAGGTTTAGGTTTAGGTGTGGCTCAGTCAGGTTTAGGGTTTGGTTAGGTTTAGGTTTAGGTTTAGGGTTTAGGGTTTATTAGTTTAGGTTTAGGGTTTAGGGTTTAGGGTTTAGGGTTTAGGGTTTGTAGGTTTAGGTTTAGTTTAGGGTTTAGGGTTTAGGAGGTTTAGGGTTTAGGTTTAGGTTTAGGTTTAGGTTTAGGTTTAGGTTTAGGTTTAGGGTGGGTTTAGGTTTAGGGTTTAGGTTTAGGTTTAGGGTTTAGGTTTAGGGTGGTTTAGGTTGGTAGGGTTTAGGTTTAGGTTTAGGTTTAGGGTGGTAGGTTTGTGGTTTAGGGTTTAGGGTTTGTGGTTTAGGGTTTAGGTTTGTGGTTTAGGGTTTAGGGTTTAGGGTTTAGGGTTTAGGTTTAGGGTTTAGGTTTAGGTTTAGGTTAGGTTTAGGGTTTGTGGTTTAGGGTTTAGGTTTGTTAGGTTTAGGGTTTTGTTTAGGTTTAGGGTTTAGGTTTAGGTTTAGGTTTGTGTTTAGGGTTTAGGGTTTAGGGTTTAGGGTTTAGGGTTTAGGGTTTAGGGTTTAGGGTTTAGGGTTTAGGGTTTAGGGTTTAGGTTTAGGTTTAGGTTTAGGTTTAGGGTTTAGGTTTAGGGTTTAGGTTTAGGTTTAGGTTTAGGGTTTAGGTTTGTGGTTTAGGTTTAGGGTTTAGGTTTAGGGTTTAGGGTTTAGGTTTAGGTTTAGGGTTTAGGTGGTTTTTAGGTTTAGGTTTAGTGGTTTAGGTAGTGGTTTGGTTTAGGGTTTGTGGTTTGTGGTTTAGGGTTTAGGTTTAGGGTTTAGGGTTTAGGGTTTAGGGTTTGTGGGTTTAGGTTTAGGGTTTAGGGTTTAGGTTTAGGTTTAGGTTTAGTGGTTTAGGTTTAGGTTTAGGGTTTAGGTTTAGGGTTTAGGTTTAGTGGTTTAGTTTAGGTTTAGGTTTGTGGTTTAGGTTTAGGGTTTAGGTTTAGGGTTTAGGGTTTAGGTTTAGGTTTTAGGTTTAGGGTTTAGGTTTAGGGTTTAGGTTTAGTGTTTGTGGTTTAGGTTTAGGTTTGTGGTTTAGGTTTGTGGTTTAGGTTTAGGTTTAGGTTTGTGGTTTAGGGTTTAGGTTTAGGTTTAGGTTTAGGTTTAGGGTTTAGGTTTAGGGTTTAGTAGGGTTTAGGTTTAGGTTTAGGGTTTAGGTTTAGGTTTAGGTTTAGGTTTGTGGTTTAGGTTTGTGGTTTAGGTTTGTGGTTTAGTGGTTTAGGGTTTAGGTTTAGGTTTAGGTTTAGGGTTTAGGTTTAGGTTTAGGGTTTAGGGTTTAGGGTTAGGTCAGGCCCAGGTTTAGGTTTAGGGCTCAGGCCCAGGGCTCAGGTTGGGGCTCAGGGTCAGGTTTAGGGTTTAGGCCCAGGGCCTGTGGCCCAGTGGTAGGCCCAGGTTTAGGGAGGCCCAGGTCAGGCTCAGGTTTAGGGTCAGTGGCCCAGGTGAGGGTTTAGGGTGGTGGCTCAGTGGTTTAGGTTTAGGGTTTAGGGTTTAGGGTGTAGGTTTAGGCCCAGGCCCAGGTTGGCCCAGTAGGTGGCCCAGGTTTAGGGCAGGTGTCAGGCCCAGGTTTTGGTGGCCCAGGCCCAGGGCCCAGGCCCAGGCCTTTAGGCCAGGGTTTAGGGTTTAGGTGGGCCCAGGGCCCAGGGTTTAGGCCCAGGCCCAGGGTTTAGGTTTAGGCCCAGGTGTGGCTCAGGTCAGTGGTTTAGGTTTAGGCCCAGGCCTGAGGCCCAGGGTAGGTGTAGGCCCAGGCCCAGGGCCCAGGTTTAGGCCCAGGGTTTAGGTTTAGGGCCTGTGGCCCAGGCCCAGGTTTAGGTTTAGGGTTTAGGGTTTAGGCTTTAGGCCCAGTGGCCCAGGTGGGCCCAGGTTTAGGTGCCAGGCTCAGGCCCAGGGTTTAGGTCAGGTGGCCCAGGCCCAGGCCCAGGGTTTAGGCCCAGGCCCAGGTGTGGCCCAGGGTTTAGGTTTAGGGCCCAGGGCCCAGGCCCAGGTGGGGTGGCCTAGGCCCAGGCCCAGGGAGGTTTAGGAGGTTTAGGCCCAGTGGCCCAGTGGTGGTAGGTTTAGTGGGGTGGCCCAGGTTTAGGGTGGTTAGGAGGTCAGTTAGTTTAGGTTTAGGTTTAGGTAGGTTTAGGTTTAGGTTTAGGGTTTAGGGTTTAGGGTTTTAGGTTTAGGTTTGTGGTTTAGGTTTAGTGGTAGGTTTAGGTTTAGTGGTTTAGGTCAGTTAGGTGTGGTTTAGGGTTAGGGTTTAGGCCCAGGGTTTAGGCCCAGGTTTAGGCCCAGGGCCCAGGGGTGGTAGGGTTTAGGTTTAGGTTTGTGGTTTAGGGTTTAGGGCCCAGGGTTTAGGTTTAGGTGTGGCCCAGGTTTAGGGTGGCCCAGTGGTTTAGGGTTTAGGTTTAGGGCCCAGGGTAGGTTTAGGTTTAGGTTTAGGCCCAGGTGTGGAGGTTTAGGTTTAGTGGTTTAGGTTTAGGTTTAGGGTTTAGGGTTTAGGTTTAGGTAGGTTTAGGTTTAGTGGTGTGGAGGTTTAGGGTTTAGGGTTTAGGTTTAGGTTTAGGTTTAGGGTTTAGGGTTTAGGCCCAGGCCCAGGTTTAGGGTTTAGGCCTGTGGCCCAGGGTGGTAGGGCCCAGGTTTAGGTTTAGGGTTTAGGTTTAGGTTTAGGTCAGTGCCCAGGGTTTAGGTTTAGGCCCAGGCCCAGGTTTAGGTTTGTGGTTTAGTGGTTTAGGTGGGTTTAGGTTTAGGTTTAGGGTTTAGGTTTAGGCCCAGGTGGTAGGGTTTAGGCCCAGGTTTAGGTTTAGGCCCAGGCCCAGGCCCAGGTTTAGGGTCAGGGCCCAGGCCCAGGTTTAGCAGGTCAGGCCCAGGGTTAGGTCAGTGGCCCAGGTTTGTGGCCTGTGGCCCAGGTTTAGGTTTGGGCCCAGGTTTAGGTTTAGTGGTTTAGGGTTTAGGGTTTAGGGTTTAGGTGTGGTTTAGGTTTAGGGTTTAGGTTTAGGTTTAGGGTGGCTCAGGTTTAGGTTTAGTAGGCCCAGGTTTAGGTTTAGGGTTTAGGTTTAGGGTTTAGGTAGGTTTAGGTTTAGGTTTAGGTTTAGGTTTAGGTTTAGGGTTTAGGGTTTAGGTTTAGGTTTAGGTTTAGGTTTAGGGTGGCCCAGGTTTAGGTTTAGGTTTAGGTGGTGGTTGTGGTTTGTGGTTTAGGGTTTAGGTTTGTGTGGTTAGGGTTTAGGTTTAGGTAGTTTAGGTTTAGGTTTAGGTTTAGGTTTAGGTTTAGGGTTTAGGTTTAGGGTTTAGTGTGGTTTAGGCTTAGGTTTAGGTTTAGGGTTTAGGTTTAGGGTTTAGGGTTTAGGTTTAGGGTTAGGGTTTAGGTTTAGGTTTAGGGTTTAGGTTTAGGGTTTTTTAGGTTGTGGGTTTAGGGTTTAGTGGTTTTAGGTTTAGGTTTAGGTTTAGGGTTTAGGTTTAGGGTTTAGGTTTAGGTTTAGGTTTGTGGTTTAGGTTTGTGGTTTAGGTTTGTGGTTTAGGTTTAGTAGGGTTTAGGTTTAGGGTTTAGGTTTAGGTTTAGGTTTGTGGTTTAGGTTTAGGGTTTAGGTTGTGGTTTGTGGTTTGTGGTTTAGGTTTAGTTTAGGTTTAGGTTTAGGTTTAGGTTAGGTTTAGGTTTAGGTTTAGGGTTTAGGTTTGTGTGGTTTAGGTAGGTTTGTGGCTCAGGTTTAGGCCCAGGCCCAGGTTTAGGCCCAGGTTTAGGTAGGTTTAGGTTTAGGGTTTAGGTTTAGGTTTAGGGTTTAGGTTTGTGGTTTGTGGTTTAGGTTTGTGTAGGTTTAGGTTTAGGTTTAGGTTTGTGGTTTAGGGTTTGTGGTTTAGGGTTTAGGGTTTAGGTTTAGGTTTAGTTTTAGGTTTAGGGTTTAGGTTTAGGGTTTAGGTTTAGGTTTAGTGGTTTAGGTTTAGGCTCAGGTTTAGGTTTAGGTTTAGGGCCCAGGTTTGTGGTTTAGTAGGTTTAGTGGTTTGTGGTTTAGGTTTAGGGTTTTGTGGTTTAGTGGTTTAGGTTTAGGTTTAGGTTTAGGGTTTAGGGTTTAGGTTTAGGGTTTAGGTTTTAGGTTTAGGTTTGTTTAGGTTTGTGGTAGGTTTAGTTTAGGTTTAGGTCAGGTCAGGTTTAGGTTTAGGTTTAGGAGGAGGGAGGTTTAGGTTTAGGTTTGTGGTTTAGGGTTTAGGTTTAGGTTTAGGTTTAGGTTTAGGTTTAGGGTTTAGGTTTAGGTTTGTGGTTTAGGTTTAGGTTTAGGTTTAGGGTTTAGGTTTAGGTTTAGGTTTGTGGTTTAGGTTTAGGTTTAGGGTTTGTGGTTTAGGTTTAGGGTTGTGGTTTGTGGGTTTAGGTTTAGGGTTTAGGTTTAGGTTTAGGGTTTAGTGGTTTAGGGTTTAGGTTTTGTGGTTTAGGTTTTTAGGTTTAGGTTTAGGGTTTTTTAGGTTTAGGTTTAGGTTTAGAGGTTTAGGGTGGTTTAGGTTTAGGTTTAGGTTTAGGTTTAGGGTTTAGGGTTTAGGTTTAGGTTTGTGGTTTAGGTGGTTTAGGTTTGTGGTTTAGGTTTAGGGTTTAGTGTAGGGTTTAGGTTTAGGGTTTAGGTTTGTGGGTTTAGGTTTAGGGTTTAGGTTTGTGGTTTAGGGTTTAGGTTTAGGTTTAGGGTTTAGGGTTTAGGGTTTAGGAGGTTTAGGTGTAGGTTTAGGTTTAGGTTTGTGGGTTTAGGTTTAGTTTAGGTTTAGGTTTAGGTTTAGGTTTAGGGTTTAGGTTTAGGTTTAGGGTTTAGGTTTAGGTTTAGGTTTAGGTTTAGGTTTAGGTTTAGGTTTAGGTTTAGGGTTTGTGGTTTGTG
>CM045930.1:6195000-6227948 GCA_025177825.1 Aechmea fasciata | reverse complement strand
ACCACACAAACCCTAAACCCTAAACCCTAAACCCTAAACCCTAAACCCTAAACCCTAAACCCTAAACCCTAAACCCTAAACCCTAAACCCTAAACCCTAAACCCTAAACCCTAAAACCCAAACCCCTAAACCCCAAAACCAAAAACCTAAAACCTAAACCCTAAACCTAAACCCTAAACCCTAAACCACTAAACCCTAAACCTAAACCTAAACCCTAAACCTAAACCCTAAACCACTAAACCTAAACCCTAAACCCTAAACAAAAACCCTAAACCACTAAAGCACTAAACCTAAAGCCCCTAAACCACTGGGCCCTAAACCTAAACCCTAAACCTGAAACCACTAAACCCTAAACCTAAACCCTGGGCCTGGGCCTAAACCCTAAACCCTAAACCTAAACCACTAAACCTAAAACCTGGGCCCTAAACCCTAAACCTAAACCTAAACCTAAACCCTAAACCACTAAACCCTAAACCTGAGCCCTAAACCCTAAACCACAAAAAACCCTAAACCACTAAACCTGAGCCCTAAACCTAAACCTAAACCCTAAACCTAAACCCTAAACCCTAAACCCTAAACCCTAAAAAACCACTAAACCCTGAAGCCTGACTAACCTAAAACTAAGCCCTAAACCTAGGCCTAACAAACCTGAGCCACTGAGCCTGGGCACTAAACCACAAACCTAAGGCCTGGGCCACTGAGCCTGAGCCACAAGGCCCTGGGCCCTGGGCCTGGGCCTGGGCCAGGCCACTGGGCCCTGGGCCTGGGCCACAGGCCCTGGGCCCTGGGCCCTGAGGCCCTGAGCCAGGCCTGGGCCTAGGCCCTGGGCCTGGGCCCTGGGCCACTGGGCCTGGGCCTGGGCCCTGGGCCTGGGCCCTGGGCCTAGGCCACTGGGCCACTGAGCCCTGGGCCCTGGGCCCTGAGCCTAGGCCCAGGCCACAGGCCCTGGGCCACAGGCCTGGGCCTAGGCCTGGGCCCTAGGCCCTGGGCCACTGGGCCCTGGGCCTGGGCCTGAGCCTAGGCCACTGAGCCCTGAGGCCCTGGGGCCTGGGCCTAGGCCCTGGGCCTGGGCCCTAGGCCCTGGGCCTGGGCCAGGCCTGGGCCCTGGGCCTGGGCCACTGAGCCCTGGGCCACTGAGCCTGGGCCACTGGGCCCTGGGCCTGAGCCTGGGCCCTGGGCCACTGAGCCTGGGCCTGGGCCCTGGAGCCCTAGGCCCTGGGCCTAGGCCACTGAGCCCTGGGCCACTGAGCCCTGGGCCCTGGGCCTAGGCCCTGAGCCTGGGCCTGGGCCCTAGGCCCTGAGCCACTGAGCCCTGGGCCTGAGCCCTGAGCCCTAAGGCCACTGAGCCACTAAAGGCCACTGGGCCCTAAGGCCCTGAGCCTGGGCCACTGGGCCTAAACCCTGAGCCACTGAGCCACTGGGCCCTGAGCCTGGGCCACAGGCCTGGGCCCACAGGCCCTGAGGGCCACAGGCCCTGGGCCCTAGGCCCTGGGCCACTGGGCCTGGGCCCTGGGCCTGAGCCTGAGGCCTGAGCCTGAGCCACTAGGCCCTAAGGCCCTGGGCCAGGCCACTGGGCCCTGAGCCCTGAGCCACAGGCCTAGGCCTGGGCCACAAGGCCCTGGGCCACAAGGCCCTGGGCACAGGCCACTGAGCCCTGGGCCACAGGCCACTGAGCCTGGGCCTAGGCCCTGGGCCACAGGCCCTGGGCCACTGGGCCTGGGCCCTGAGCCCTGGGCCTGAGCCTAGGCCCTGGGCCTAGGCCTGAGCCTGAGGCCTGAGGCCTAAAGGCCACTGAGCCACTGAGCCTGGGCCACCAAGGCCACAGGCCCTGGGCCACTGAGCCACTGGGCCCTGGGCCTGGGCCACAGGCCCTGGGCCACTGGGCCCTGGGCCTAGGCCCTGGGCCCTGAGCCTGGGCCTGGGCCTGGGCCTAAAGGCCTGGGCCTGGGCCCTGAGCCACAGGCCTAGGCCCTGAGCCCTGGGCCTGGGCCCTGGGCCACTGAGCGCAGGCCACAGGCCCTGAGCCACTGAGCCACAAGGCCCTGGGCCTACACAGGCCTGGGCCCTGGGCCTGAGGCCACAAGGCCCTGAGCCTGGGCCCTGGGCCCTGGGCCTAGGCCTGGGCCACAGGCCACTGAGCCCTGAGCCACTGAGCCACTGGGCCCTGGGCCACTGAGCCTGGGCCTAGGCCTAGGCCTGGGCCACTAGGCCAGGCCCTGGGCCCTAGGCCTAGGCCTGAGCCACTGGGCCACTGGGCCTGAGCCACAGGCCACTGAGCCCTGAGCCTGAGCCACCAGGCCCTGGGCCTGGGCCTGAGCCCTGGGCCTGGGCCTGGGCCCTAGGCCCTGGGCCTGGGCCTGGGCCTGGGCCCTGAGCCCTGGGCCCTGGGCCTAGGCCTAGGCCTGAGCCCTGAGCCCAGGCCTGAGCCCTGGGCCACTGGGCCTGGGCCTGGGCCACAGGCCTGGGCCTGAGCCTGGGCCCTGGGCCACAGGCCCTGAGCCTGGGCCTGAGCCACTGGGCCTGAGCCCTGGGCCTGAGCCCTGAGCCACAGGCCTGAGCCTAGGCCCTGGGCCACAGGCCCTGGGCCTAGGCCTGAGCCACTGGGCCCTGGGCCCTGGGCCACTGAGCCACTCAGGCCTGGGCCCTGGGCCTGGGCCTGGGCCAGGCCCTGGGCCCTGGGCCTGGGCCTGGGCCACTGGGCCCTGGGCCTGGGCCACTGGGCCCTGGGCCCTGGGCCCTGGGCCTGAGCCACTGGGCCTGAGCCTGGGCCCTGGGCCCTGGGCCCTGGGCCACAGGCCTGGGCCTGGGCCCTGAGCCTGGGCCCTGGGCCACAGGCCTGGGCCAGCCAGCCTGGGCCTGGCCCCTGGGCCCTGGCCTGCCCTGGGCCCTGGGCCACAGGCCCTGGGCCACTGGGCCACTGAGCCTGAGGCCTGGGCCACTGAGCCCTGAGCCAGGCCAGGCCTGGGCCTGGGCCCTGGGCCTGAGCCTGGGCCACAGGCCCTGGGCCCTAGGCCCTGGGCCCTAGGCCACAGGCCTGGGCCTGGGCCACTGAGCCCTGGGCCCTGGGCCACTGAGCCCTGGGCCCTGGGCCTAGGCCTGAGCCTAGGCCCTAGGCCTGGGCCACTGAGCCACTAGGCCTGGGCCTAGGCCACTGGGCCTGAGCCTAGGCCTGGGCCTGGGCCTGGGCCTAGGCCCTGGGCCCTAGGCCACTGAGCCACTGAGCCTGGGCCTGAGCCACTGGGCCTGGGCCCTGGGCCTGGGCCTGGGCCACTGAGCCCTGGGCCCTGGGCCACAGGCCCTGGGCCCTGGGCCCTGGGCCCTGGGCCACTGAGCCTAAGGCCTGGGCCACAGGCCTGAGCCTGGGCCTGGGCCTAGGCCACTGGGCCTGGGCCTGGGCCCTGGGCCTGAGGCCACTGAGGCCACAGGCCTGGGCCACTGGCCTGGGCCTGAGCCTAGGCCCTGGGCCTGGGCCCTGGGCCTAGGCCTGAGGCCCTGGGCCTGGGCCACAGGCCACTGAGCCCTGGGCCCTGGGCCTGGGCCTGGAGGCCCTGCCCTGGCCCCCTGGGCCTGGGCCCTGGGCCTGGGCCTGGGCCCTGGGCCCTGGGCCCTGAGCTGCTGGGCCCTGGGCCCTGGGCCTGGGCGCAGGCCGCAAGGCCCTGGGCCACTGGTGCTGAGCCTGAGCCTACAGGCCACTGAGCCTGAGGCCACTGAGCCACAGGCCTGAGCCATAGGCCTAGGCCCTAGGCCTAGGCCGACCTAGGCCTAGGCCCTAGGCCCTAGGCCTGGGCCTAGGCCTAGGCCACAGGCCACAAGGCCCTAGGCCCTGGGCCACTGAAGCCACAAGACGCAGGCCACTGAGCCACAGGCCACTGAGCGCAAGCCTGGGCCTAGGCCCTGAGGCCTAAGGCCCTGGGCCACTGAGCCACACAAAGGCCACTGAGCCTGAGCCACAGGCCACCAGGCCCTAGGCCACAGGCCCTGGGCCACAGGCCTGCTGGGCCTGGGCCCTGGGCCCTGGGCCCTGGGCCTGGGCCACAGGCCTAGGCCCTGGGCCTGGAAGCCCTGAGCCTGAGCCTCAGGCCCTGGGCCTGGGCCCTGGGCCCTGGGCCTGGGCCCTGGAGGCCCTGGGCCCTGGGCCCTGGGCCCTAGGCCCTGGGCCTGGCCCTGGGCCTGGGCCCTGGGCCCTGGGCCTGGGCCTGGGCGCAGGGAGCCACCAAGGCCTGGGCCCTGGGCCCTGGGCCGCAGGCGCAGGCCACACAGGCCCTGGGCCCTGGGCCCTGGGCCACTGGGCCTGGGCCCTGGGCCCTGAAGCCTGGGCCACTGGAGGCCACCAAGGCCACAGGCCTGAGCCACTGAGCCCTGAGCCTGGGCCACTGAGCCCTGGGCCAAGGCCCTGAGCCTGGGCCCTGGGCCTAGGCCCTGGGCCACAGGCCTGCAGGCCTAGGCCCTGGGCCTAGGCCTAAGGCGCCTGGGCCCTGGGCCTGGGCCTGGGCCTGAGCCCTGGGCCTGGGCCCTGAGCCTGGGCCTGGGCCTGGGCCACTGAGGCCACTGAGCCTGAGCCTGGGCCCTGGGCCCTGGGCCTGGGCCACAGGCCTGGGCCACTGAGCCTGGGCCCTGGGCCCTGGGCCTGGGCCCTGGGCCTGGGCCTGGGCCTGAGGCCTGGGCCCTGAGCCACAGGCCCTGGGCCCTGAGCCTGGGCCCTGAGCCACTGAGCCTGAGCCACTGAGCCCACAGGCCCTGGGCCCTGGGCCCTGGGCCCTGAGCCAGGCCTGAGCCACTGGGCCTGGGCCTGAGCCTGGGCCACTGAGCCTGGGCCTGGGCCCTGGGCCACTGGGCCCTGGGCCTGGGCCTGAGCCCTGGGCCACAGGCCTGGGCCACTGAGCCACAAGGCCTGGGCCCTGGGCCCTGGGCCCTAGGCCCTGGGCCTGGGCCCTGGGCCTGGGCCTGAGCCTGGGCCTGGGCCACTGAGCCCTGGGCCACTGAGCCTGGGCCCTGGGCCACTGAGCCTGGGCCTGGGCCCTGGGCCTGGGCCTGGGCCACTGGGCCTGGGCCCTGGGCCTGGGCCCTGGGCCCTGGGCCTGGGCCACAGGCCTGGGCCACAGGCCTGGGCCTGAGCCCTGGGCCACAGGCCTAGGCCTGGGCCCTGAGCCCTGGGCCACTGAGCCTGGGCCTGGGCCCTGGGCCCTGGGCCTGAGCCTGGGCCCTGAGGCCTGGGCCACAGGCCTGAGCCCTGAGCCTAGGCCACTGAGCCCTGGGCCTGGGCCTGGGCCTGAGCCTAGGCCTGGGCCACAGGCCTGGGCCCTGGGCCCTGGGCCTGAGCCACTGAGCCTGGGCCCTGGGCCCTGGGCCTAGGCCCTGGGCCTGGGCCCTGGGCCCTGGGCCCTGGGCCTGGGCCTGGGCCCTGGGCCACTGAGCCAGGCCTGGGCCTGGGCCACTGAGCCTGGGCCTGGGCCTGAGCCCTGGGCCACTGGGCCACAGGCCACTGAGCCCTGGGCCTGAGCCTGGGCCCTGGGCCTGAGCCTGGGCCCTGGGCCCTGGGCCCTGGGCCTAGGCCCTGGGCCACAGGCCTGGGCCACAGGCCCTGGGCCACTGAGCCTGGGCCCTGAGCCTGAGCCTGGGCCCTGAGCCACTGAGCCTGGGCCTGGGCCTGGGCCTGAGCCCTGGGCCCTGGGCCTGGGCCCTGGGCCACTGGGCCTGAGCCAGGCCTGAGCCCTGGGCCTGGGCCCTGGGCCCTGGGCCTAGGCCTGGGCCTGGGCCCTAGGCCCTGAGCCTGAGCCTGGGCCACAGGCCACAGGCCTGGGCCTGGGCCTGAGCCACAGGCCTGGGCCTGGGCCTGAGCCTGAGCCCTGGGCCCTGGGCCTGGGCCACTGAGCCTGGGCCTGGGCCTGGGCCCTGGGCCTGGGCCTGGGCCACTGAGCCACAGGCCTGGGCCCTGAGGCCACTGAGCCTGGGCCCTGGGCCCTGGGCCTGGGCCCTGAGCCTGAGGCCACTAGGCCACTGAGCCCTGGGCCTGGGCCACTGGGCAGGCCTGGGCCTGGGCCCTGGGCCCTGAGCCACTGGGCCTGAGCCCTGGGCCCTGGGCCACAGGCCACTGGGCCCTGGGCCTAGGCCTGGGCCCTGAGGCCCTGAGCCAGGCCTGAGCCACTGGGCCTGGGCCTGAGCCTGGGCCTGGGCCTAGGCCCTGGGCCTGGGCCACAGGCCACAAGGCCTAGGCCCTGGGCCCTGAGCCCTGAGCCTGGGCCACTGAGCCTGGGCCCTGGGCCCTGAGCCACTGAGGCCCTGGGCCCTGGGCCTGAGCCCTGGGCCCTGGGCCACAGGCCCTGGGCCTGAGCCTGGGCCACAGGCCTCCTGGGCCCTGGGCCTGGGCCCTGGGCCTGGGCCACTGGGCCCTGGGCCACTGAGCCTGGGCCCTGGGCCTGGGCCCTGGGCCCTGGGCCTGAGCCTAGGCCTAGGCCCTGGGCCTGAGCCCTGGGCCTGGGCCTGGGCCTGGGCCACCAGGCCTGGGCCTGGGCCCTGAGCCTGGGCCCTGGGCCTAGGCCACTGAGCCACTGGGCCTGGGCCACTGAGCCTGGGCCACAGGCCCTGGGCCTGAGCCCTGAGCCTGGGCCCTGAGGCCACTGGGCCACTGGGCCTGGGCCTGGGCCACAGGCCTGGGCCCTGGGCCTGGGCCCTGGCCACTGAGCCTGGGCCACTGAGCCTGGGCCCTGGGCCCTGGGCCTGGGCCTAGGCCTGAGCCTGGGCCTGGGCCACTGAGCCTGGGCCACTGAGCCCTGGGCCTAGGCCCTGAGCCTGGGCCACAGGCCTGGGCCCTGGGCCTGGGCCTGGGCCTGGGCCTGCCACAGGCCACTGAGCCCTGAGCCTGGGCCCTGAGCCACAGGCCACTGAGCCCCTGGGCCCTGGGCCACTGAGCCACTGAGCCCTGGGCCTGAGCCACTGGGCCTGGGCCCTGGGCCCTGAGCCTGAGCCCTAGGCCTGAGCCACAGGCCTGGGCCTGGGCCACTGAGCCTGGGCCACTGAGCCTAGGCCACAGGCCCTGGGCCACTGAGCCCTGGGCCTGGGCCCTGGGCCACTGAGCCTGGGCCCTGGGCCCTGGGCCTAGGCCCTGAGCCCTGGGCCACACTGAGCCCTGGGCCCTGGGCCTGGGCCACTGAGCCTGGGCCCTGGGCCCTGGGCCTGGGCCTAGGCCCTGGGCCTGGGCCTGGGCCTAGGCCCTGGGCCACAGGCCCTGAGCCTAGGCCACTGGGCCCTGGGCCACAGGCCACTGAGCCCTGGGCCCTGAGCCTGGGCCACAGGCCCTGGGCCTGAGGCCACTGAGCCTGGGCCCTGGGCCTGAGCCCTGAGCCTAGGCCACTGGGCCTGGGCCACAGGCCTGGGCCCTAGGCCTGGGCCTGGGCCACTGAGCCTGGGCCTGGGCCACTGAGCCTGAGCCACAGGCCCTGAGCCTGAGCCCTGGGCCCTAGGCCTGGGCCTGGGCCCTGAGGCCACTGGGCCTGGGCCACTGGGCCTGGGCCACAGGCCTGAGCCTGGGCCTGGGCCACAGGCCTGAGCCCTGGGCCCTGCCACAGGCCTGGGCCACTGAGCCACTGAGCCCTGGGCCCTGGGCCAGGCCTGGGCCCTGGGCCCTGGGCCTGGGCCTGGGCCACTGGGCCACTGAGCCTAGGCCCTGAGCCACAGGCCACAGGCCACTGAGCCTAGGCCTGGGCCCTGGGCCCTGGGCCTAGGCCTGGGCCTGGGCCCTGGGCCTGGGCCACTGAGCCCTGGGCCTGGGCCTGGGCCTGGGCCCTGGGCCACAGGCCTGGGCCTGGGCCCTGAGCCACTGGGCCTGGGCCCTGGGCCTGAGCCTAGGCCTGGGCCTGAGGCCTGGGCCCTGGGCCACAGGCCCTGGGCCCTGGGCCCTGGGCCTGAGCCCTGGGCCACTAGGCCTGGGCCCTGGGCCTGGGCCTGGGCCCTGGGCCACAGGCCCTGGGCCTGGGCCCTGGGCCCTGGGCCTGGGCCACTGGGCCCTGGGCCCTGGGCCTGAGCCTGAGCCCTGGGCCTGGGCCCTGGGCCCTGGGCCCTGGGCCCTGGGCCCTGGGCCCTGGGCCTGGGCCTCACAGGCCACTGAGCCTGGGCCCTGGGCCTGGGCCACAGGCCTGGGCCCTGGGCCACAGGCCTGCTGGCCTGGCCCTGGGCCTGGCCTGGGCCCACCTGCCTGCCTGGGCCTGGGCCACCCTGGGCCTGGGCCACTGGGCCCTGGGCCTGGGCCCTGAGCCCTGAGCCTGGGCCTAGGCCCTGGGCCTGGGCCCTGGGCCTGGGCCACTGGGCCACTGGGCCTAGGCCCACAGGCCTGGGCCACTGGGCCACTGGGCCCTGGGCCCTGGGCCACTGGGCCTAGGCCCTGAGCCCTGGGCCTGAGCCTGGGCCTGGGCCTGGGCCCTGAGCCCTGAGCCTGAGCCACACAGGCCTGGGCCTAGGCCTGGGCCACTGGGCCCTGGGCCACAGGCCCCTGGGCCTGGGCCACTGGGCCACAGGCCCTGAGCCGCAGGCCTGGGCCTGGGCCTGGGCCCTGGGCCCTGGGCCTGGGCCCTGGGCCCTGGGCCTGGGCCACTGGAGCCCTGGGCCTGAGGCCTGGGCCACTGGGCCACAGGCCCTGGGCCTGAGCCACTGAGCCTGGGCCCTGAGCCTGGGCCACAGGCCCTGGGCCACTGGGCCACTGAGGCCCTGAGCCTGGGCCTGGGCCCTGGGCCTGGGCCTGGGCCACAGGCCTAGGCCTGGGCCACTGAGGCCCTGGGCCACAAGGCCTGAGCCTGGGCCTGGGCCTGAGCCTGAGCCCTGGGCCACAGGCCCTGGGCCCTGGGCCTGGGCCTGAGCCACCAGGCCTGGGCCCTGGGCCTGGGCCTAGGCCACACAGGCCTGGGCCCTGAGCCCTGGGCCACTGAGCCCTGGGCCACTGGGCCACAGGCCTAGGCCTGGGCCACTGAGCCACCTGGGCCACAGGCCTGGGCCCTGAGCCCTGAGCCCTGGGCCACTGAGCCTAGGCCTGGGCCCTGGGCCACTGAGCCTGGGCCCTAGGCCACAGCCTGGGCCTGGGCCTGGGCCCTGAGCCACTGAGGCCCTGAGCCACAGGCCCTGAGGCCACTGAGCCCTGGGCCTGGGCCACTGAGCCTGGGCCACTAGGCCTGGGCCTAGGCCACTGAGCCCTGAGCCCTGGGCCACTGAGCCCTGGGCCTGGGCCAGGCCTGGGCCCTGAGCCTGGGCCACAGGCCCTGGGCCTGGGCCTGAGCCTGAGCCACAGGCCCAGGCCTGGGCCCTGGGCCTGGGCCTGAGCCCTGGGCCTGGGCCTGGGCCAGGCCTGGGCCCTGGGCCTGGGCCTGGGCCCTGGGCCTGGGCCACAGGCCACTGAGCCTAGGCCTGGGCCCTAGGCCTGGGCCCTGAGCCTGGGCCCTGGGCCTGGGCCTGGGCCTGGGCCCTGGGCCTGGGCCCTGGGCCTGGGCCCTGGGCCACAGGCCCTGAGCCTGAGCCCTGGGCCTGAGCGCAGGCCACTGAGCCTGGGCCACTGAGCCTAGGCCTGGGCCCAGGCCCTGGGCCCTGGGCCTGGGCCTGGGCCACTGAGCCTGGGCCCTGGGCCCTGGGCCTGGGCCTGAGCCACTGAGCCACTGGGCCACAGGCCACAGGCCCTGGGCCACTGGGCCACTGAGCCTGGGCCCTGGGCCTGGGCCACTGAGCCTGGGCCCTGGGCCACAGGCCTGGGCCCTGGGCCCTGAGCCTGGGCCACAGGCCTGAGCCTGGGCCTGAGCCACTGGGCCCTGGGCCTGGGCCCTGGGCCACAGGCCTGGGCCTGAGCCACTGAGCCACTGGGCCACTGAGCCCTGGGCCTGGGCCTGGGCCCTGGGCCCTGAGCCCTGGGCCTGGGCCACTGAGCCCTGGGCCTGGGCCCTGGGCCACTGGGCCTGGGCCCTGGGCCCTGGGCCTGAGCCCTGGGCCACAGGCCTGAGCCACTGAGCCTGAGCCTGAGCCACAGGCCTAGGCCACTGAGCCCTGGGCCCTGGGCCACTGAGCCACTGAGCCACTGAGCCTGGGCCACTGAGCCTGGGCCTAGGCCCTGGGCCACAGGCCACAGGCCCTGGGCCCTGGGCCCTAGGCCTGAGCCTGGGCCCTGGGCCCTGGGCCACTGAGCCACTGAGCCTGAGCCTAGGCCACTGGGCCACAGGCCTGAGCCCTGAGCCCTGGGCCTGAGGCCTGGGCCACTGGGCCTGGGCCAGGCCTGGGCCCTGGGCCCTGGGCCACAGGCCTGGGCCCTGGGCCCTGGGCCCTGGGCCCTGGGCCCTGGGCCTGGGCCACAGGCCCTGAGCCTGGGCCTGGGCCACTGAGCCCTGGGCCAGGCCCTGGGCCCACAGGCCAGGCCTAGGCCACAAGGCCCTGGGCCACAGGCCTGAGCCCTGGGCCTGAGCCCTGAGCCTGGGCCTGGGCCACTGAGCCTGGGCCCTGGGCCACTGAGCCCAGGCCTGGGCCTGGGCCTGAGCCTGAGGCCACTGGGCCTGGGCAGGCCTGGGCCTAGGCCCTGGGCCCTGGGCCACTGGGCCTGAGCCCTGGGCCCTGGGCCTGGGCCTGGGCCCTGGGCCCTGAGCCTGGGCCACAGGCCTGGGCCTAGGCCACTGAGCCTGAGCCACTGAGCCCTGGGCCACTGAGCCACTGGGCCTGAGCCACTGAGCCACAGGCCCTGGGCCACTGAGGCCTGGGCCTGGGCCCTGGGCCTAGGCCCTGGGCCTGGGCCACAGGCCTGAGCCTGGGCCACAGGCCACTGAGCCTGGGCCTGAGCCCTGAGCCACAGGCCTGGGCCTGAGCCACTGGGCCACAGGCCTGAGCCACTGGGCCACTGAGCCTGGGCCTGGGCCTGGGCCTGGGCCCTGGGCCTGGGCCACTGGGCCCTGGGCCACTGGGCCACTGAGCCCTGAGCCTGAGGCCTGGGCCTGAGGCCCTGAGCCACTGAGCCCTGGGCCCTGGGCCAGGCCTGGGCCCTGGGCCTAGGCCTGAGGCCACCAGGCCTGGGCCCTGAGCCCTGAGCCACTGAGCCTGGGCCTGAGGCCTGGGCCTGAGCCTGGGCCACAGGCCTGGGCCCTGGGCCTGGGCCCTGGGCCTGGGCCACAGGCCTGGGCCCTGGGCCTGGGCCACTGGGCCTGGGCCCTGGGCCCTGGGCCACAGGCCTGAGCCCTAGGCCACTGAGCCCTGGGCCACTGAGGCCTGGGCCTGGGCCTGGGCCTGGGCCCTGGGCCACAGGCCTGGGCCCTGAGCCTGGGCCCTGGGCCACTGGGCCTGGGCCACAGGCCACAGGCCTGAGCCACTGAGCCTGCTGAGCCCAGGCCCTGAGGCAGGCCCTGGGCCCTGGGCCTGGGCCTGAGGCCCTGGGCCACAGGCCCTGAGCCCTGGGCCCTGGGCCTAGGCCTGGGCCCTGGGCCTGGGCCACAGGCCTAGGCCTGGGCCCTGGGCCACTGAGCCCTGGGCCTGAGCCCCTGGGCCCTGAGCCTGGGCCACTGGGCCACTAGGCCTGAGCCACTGGGCCTGGGCCTGGGCCTTGGGCCCTGGGCCTGGGCCCTAGGCGCAGGCCTGAGCCACCTGGACCCTGAGCCCTGGGCCACTGAAGCCTGAGCCCTAGGCCTGGGCCCTGGGCCCTGGGCCTGAGCCACTGAGCGCAGGCACCAGGCCTGGGCCACTGAGCCTGAGCCTGGGCCTAAGCCTAGGCCACTGAGCACTGAGCCTGAGCCACCAGGCCTGCGGCCTGGGCCCTGGGCCTGGGCCACTGAGCACCTGGGCCTAGGGCCCTAGGCCTGGGCCACTGAGCCATGAGCCCTGGAAAGGCCACTGGCCATGGGCCCTGGTGCCTGGAGGCCTGGGCCCTAAGGCCTGGGCCACTGAGCCTGGGCCTCGGCGCTGGGCCTGGGCTGGGCCTGGGCTGGGCCGCAAGGAGCCGCAGGCGCAGGCCACTGGGCCACTGGGCCACAGGCCTGGGCCACTGGGCCTGGGCCTAAACCCTGGGCCCTGAGCCTGGGCCTGGGCCTAGGCCACAAGGCCCTGGGCCTGGGCCCTGGGCCACTGAACCTAAACCTAAACCTAAACCCTAAACCCTAAACCACTAAACCTAAACCCTAAGCCTAAACCCTAAACCCTAAACCCTAAACCCTAAACCCTAAACCCTGAAACCACTAAACACCTAAAACCCTAAACCACTAAACCTAAACCCTAAACCACAAAGAAGCCCTAAAACCCTAAACCACTAAACCACTAAACCCTAAACCTAAACCACTAAACCCTAAACTTCTAAAACCCTAAACCCTAAACCCTAAACCACTGACCACAAGCCACACCAAACCACAAACCACAAACATAAGCACAAACATAAACACACAAACCTAAACCCACTAAAAAACCACTAAACCACTGAAACCACAAGCACCTAAACCCTAAACCACAAACCTAAAGCCGCTAAACCACAAGCCTAAACCTAAACCTAAACCCTAAACCCCTAAACCACTAAACCTAGCTTACAAACCCTAAACCTAAAACCTAGGCCCTAAAACCCTAAAACCCTAAAACCTAAAACCCTAAAACCCTAAGAGCCACTGAAAGCAACTAAACCTAAACCACTAAAACCACTAAACCACTAAACCCTAAACCTAAACCCTAAACCCTAAACCACTAAACCACTAAAGAAACCTAAACCACAAAACCCTAAACCACAAACCACAACCTAAACCCTAAGCCATAACCTAAACCACTAAACCTACAAACACACAAGCATAAACCACTAAAAGCCACTAAACCCTAAAACCTAAAATACTAAGCATAAGCCACAAACCTAAACCACAAACCTAAGCCACAAACCTAAACCCTAAACCCTGAAACCCTACACAAACCCTAAACCTAAACCCTAAACCCTAAACCTAAACCCTAAAAACCCTAAACCACTAAACCTAAACCTAAACCCACAAACCTAAACCTAAACCCAAAAACCACTAAACCTATTCACACAAACCCTAAGCCTAAGCCTGAAACCCTAAACCTAAACCTAAACCCTAAAGCCACTAAAAACCCTAAGAGAAGCCCTAAACCTAAACCCTAAAACCACAAACACTAAACCACTAAACCACAAGCATAAACCACTAAACCACAAACCTAAGCATAAACCACACAAACCACTAAGCCACAAACCCTAAACCTAAACCTAAACCTAAACCTAAACCTAAACCTAAACCACAAACCTAAACCACAAACCACAAACCTAAACCCTAAACCCTAAACCCTAAACCACAAACCACAAACCTACATTACCAAAAACCACTGGGCCACTGGGCCACTGGGCCACTGAGCCTGGGCCTGGGCCTGGGCCTGGGCCTGGGCCTGGGCCTGGGCCTGGGCTGGGCCCTGGCCTGAGCCACTGGGCCATGGGCCCTGGGCCCTGGGCCACAGGCCACTAAAGGCCTAGGCCACTGGGCCCTGGGCCTAGGCCAGCCTGGGCCCTGAAAGGCCCTGGGCACTAGGCCTAAGGCCCTGGGCCACTGAGCCTAAAGGCCACTGGGCCCTGGGCCTGGGCCTAGGCCTGGGCCTGGGCCCTGGGCCCTGGGCCTGAGCCTGGGCCTGGGCCCTGGGCCTGGGCCACAGGCCCTGGGCCACAAAGGCCCTGGGCCACTAAAGCCACTGAGCCCTGGGCCCTAGGGCCACAGGCCCTGGGCCTAAAGGGCCACTGGGCGCACTGAGGCCCTGAGCCACTGGGCCACAGGCCCTGGGCCTGGGCCACTGGGCCACTGGGCCACTGGGCCCTGGAGCCCCTGAGCCACAGGCCCTGAGCCACTGGGCCCTAAAGGCCCTAGGCCCTGGGCCTGGGCCCTAGGCCTAAAGGCCTGGGCCCTGGGCCGCAGGCCACTGGGCCCTGAGCCCTGGGCCCACAGGCCCTGAGCCTGAGGCCACAGCCTAGGCCCTGGGCCCTGGGCCTGGGCCTGGGCCTAAAGGCCCTGAGGCCCTGGGCCACTGGGCCCTGAGGCCTGAGCCAAAGCCACAGGCCTAAACCTGGGCCTGAGCCACTGAGCCTGGGCCACTGAGGCCTGAGGCCACTGGTGCCTGAGCCTGGGCCCTGGAGCCTGAGGCCACAGGCCTGGGCCCTAAAGCCCTAGGCCCTGGGCCTGAGCCACTAAAAGGCCACTGAGCCACTGAGCCACAGGCCTGGGCCCTGGGCCTGGGCCTGAGCCCTGGGCCACTGAGCCACAAGGCCACTGAGGCCCTAGGCCCTAAAGGCCTAGCCCTGGGCCTAAACCTGAGCCTAAAGGAGCCCCTGGGCCACACAGGCCTGAGCCACTGAGCCACTGGGCCACTGGGCCCTGAGCCCTGGGCCACTGGGCCCTGAGCCCTGGGCCTGAGCCTGGGCCCTGAGCCCTGGGCCACTGGGCCACAGGCCCTGGGCCTAGGCCCTGGGCCCTGGGCCACTGAGCCTAGGCCCTGGGCCGCAGGCCCTGGGCCACAGGCCTGGGCCCTAGGCCTGGGCCCTGGGCCACTGAGCCTGGGCCACAGGCCCTGGCCTAGGCCTGGGCCACAGGCCCTGGGCCCTGGGCCTGGGCCTGAGCCCTGGGCCTGGGCCCTGGGCCTGAGGCCACTGAGCCCTGGGCCCTGAGGCCACAAGGCCCTGGGCCTAGGCCCTGGGCCCTAGGCCCTGAGCCACTGAGCCCTGGAAGGCCACTGAGCCTGAGCCACTGAGCCTGAGCCTGGGCGCAGAGCCCTGGGCCACAGGCCACTGGGCCCTGGGCCACTGGGCCTGGGCCCTGAGCCCTGAGCCACCAGGCCACTGGGCCACTGGGCCTAAGGCCCTGGGCCCTGGGCCCTGGGCCACTGAGCCCTGGGCCACTGAGCCACTGAGCCCTAGGCCACAGGCCTGAGGCCCTAGGCCTAGGCCTGAGCCACAGGCCCTGGGCCCTGAGCCACAGGCCTGAGCCACTGGGCCACTGAGCCCTGGGCCACAAGGCCCTGGGCCTGGGCCACTGGGCCTGGGCCCTGAGCCTAAACCTGGGCCCTGGGCCTAGGCCTGGGCCTGAGGCCACAAAAAGGCCTGAGCCACTGAGCCTGAGCCCTGGGCCTGGGCCTGGGCCACTGGGCCCTGGGCCACTGAGCCCTGAGCCTGGGCCCTGAGCCTGGGCCCTGGGCCCTGGGCCCTGGGCCCTGGGCCACAGGCCCTGGGCCCTGGGCCACCTGGGCCCTGAGCCACTGGGCCTGGGCCACTGAGCCCTGGGCCCACTGGGCCACTGAGCCTGGGCCTAGGCCTGAGGCCCTGAGCCTGGGCCACAAGGCCCTGGGCCACAGGCCACTGGGCCTGGGCCACTGGGCCCTGGGCCCTGGGCCTGGGCCACTGGGCCTGAGCCCTGAGCCCTGGGCCACTGAGGCCTGGGCCACAGGCCTGAGGCCCTAGGCGCTGGGCCCTGGGCCTGGGCCTGAGCCACAGGCCTGAGCCCTGAGCCTGAGGCCACTGGGCCACTGGGCCACAGGCCACAGGCCTGAGCCACAGGCCCTGGGCCCTGAGCCTGAGCCCTGAGCCTGAGGCCTGGGCCTGAGCCTGGGCCAGGCCACTGAGCCACTGAGGCCTGGGCCTGAGCCCTGAAGGCCCTGGGCCACAGGCCTGGGCCCTGGGCCACTGGGCCACTGAGCACCTGAGCCTGGGCCCTGGGCCTGAGCCCTGGGCCACAGGCCTGGGCCACTGAGCCCTGAGCCTGGGCCGCAGGCCACAGGCCTGGGCCCTGGGCCCTGAGCCCTGGGCCTGGGCCCTGGGCCTGAGCCACAGGCCTGAGCCTGGGCCAGGCCCTGAGCCACTGGGCCTGGGCCACTGGGCCTGGGCCTGGGCCACTGAGCCACAGGCCACTGAGCCCTGGGCCCTGGGCCTGCGGCCTGGGCCCTGGGCCCTGGGCCCTGGGCCCTGGGCCACTGAGCCTGAGCCTGGGCCCTGGGCCCTGGGCCACTGGGCCTGAGCTGGGCCCTGGGCCTGAGCCACTGGGCCACAGGCCTGGGCCCTGAGCCTGAGGCCCTGGGCCCTAGGCCTGGGCCCTGGGCCTGGGCCTGAGGCCTGGGCCCTGGGCCTGAGCCCTGGGCCACAAGGCCTAAAGGCCTGGGCCACAAAGGCCACTGGGCCACTGAGCCTGGGCCCTGGAGCCACTGAAGCCTGGGCCTGGGCCCTGGGCCCTGAGCCTGGGCCACAGGCCACTGAGCCACAGGCCTGGGCCTGAGCCTGGGCCCTGGGCCTGGGCCTGGGCCTGGGCCACAGGCCCTGAGCCACTGAGGCCTAAAGCCTGAGCCCTGGGCCCTAGGCCTGGGCCACTGAGCCACTGAGCCTGGGCCTGAGCCCTGGGCCCTGAGCCCTGAGCCCTGGGCCACTGGGCCTGAGCCTACTGGGCCACTAAAGGCCTAAGGCCTGCTGGCCTAAAGGCCCTGGAAGCCTAAACCTGACCTAGGCCCTGAGCCCTGAGCCTAGGCCTGGGCCTGAGCCTGGGCCCTGGGCCACTGGGCCTGGGCCTAGGCCTGGGCCTAGGCCCTGGGCCACTGGGCCACAGGCCACTGAGCCACTGAGCCCTGAGCCAGGCCACTGAGGCCTGGGCCACAGGCCCTGAGCCTGGGCCCTGAGGCCTAGGCCACTGGGCCCTGGGCCACAGGCCCTGGGCCCTGGGCCTAGGCCTGGGCCACTGAAGGCCCTGGGCCAGGCCAGGCCTGGGCCTAGGCCACTGAGCCCTGAGCCACTGGGCCCTGGGCCACAGGCCTAGGCCCTGGGCCACTGGGCCTGGGCCCTGGGCCACTGGGCCCTGAGCCCAGGCCTGGGCCTGGGCCACTGAGCCCTGAGCCTGAGCCTAGGCCTGAGCCCTGGGCCCTGGGCCACAAGCCCTGGGCCAAACCTAAGGCCTGGGCCACTGAGCCACTGAAGCCACTGAGCCTGCTAAAGGCCACCACCCTGGGCCTGAGCCTGGCCTGGGCCTAAGGCCCTGAGCCCAAGGGCCCTAAAGGCCTGGCCTGAGCCTAGGCCACTGAGCCTGAGCCTGGGCCTGGGCCTGGGCCACTGAGGCCTGAAGCCACTGGGCCCTGGGCCTAAAAGGCCTGAGCCTGGGCCCTAGGCCTGGGCCTGGGCCACAGGCCTGAGCCCTGGGCCACAAGGCCACTGGGCCACTGAAAGCCTAAAGGCCTAGGCCACTGGGCCCTAAACCTAGGCCACTAAAGGCCTGGGCCCTGGGCCTGGGCCACTGAGGCCCTGGGCCCTGGGCCTAAAGGCCTGGGCCTGAGCCACTAAACCCTGGCCTAAACCTAAAGGCCTGAGCCCTGGGCCACTGAGCCACAGGCCCTGAGCCACTGAGCCCTGGGCCCTGAGGCCACGGGCCCTGGGCCCTGGGCCCTGGGCCTGGGCCTGAGCCTAGGCCTGGGCCACAAGGCCACTGAGGCCTGAGCCACTGCCACAGGCCTGGGCCACTGAGCCTGGGCCACAGGCCCACAGGCCTGGGCCACCCTGGGCCCTGAGCCTGGGCCCTAGGCCACTGAGCCCTGAGCCCTAGGCCTGAGCCACTAGGCCCTGGGCCCTGGGCCTGGGCCCTGGGCCTGGGCCACTAGGCCCTGGGCCCTGGGCCACAGGCCTGGGCCCTGGGCCTAGGCCACAGGCCTGAGCCCTGGGCCACCAGGCCACTGGGCCTGGGCCCTGGGCCCTGGGCCACTGAGGCCCTGGGCCACTGGGCCCTGGGCCTAGGCCTGAGCCCTGGGCCCTGGGCCCTGAGCCCTGGGCCTGGGCCTGGGCCGCTGAGCCTAGGCCTGAGCCACAAGGCCTGGGCCTGGGCCACTGAGCCACTGGGCCACTGGGCCTAAGGCCTGGGCCTGGGCCACTGAGCCTGGGCCCTGGGCCTGGGCCCTGAGCCTGGGCCTAGGCCTAGGCCCTAGGCCTGGGCCACTGAGGCCCTGAGCCCTGAGCCACTGAGCCACTGGGCCTAGGCCCTGAGCCTGAGCCCTGGGCCACTGAGCCTGGGCCTGAGCCTGGGCCCTGGGCCCTGGGCCACCAGGCCACTGGGCCTGGGCCTGAGGCCACTGAGCCTGGGCCCTGAGGCCCTGGGCCTGAGCCTGGGCCTCAGGCCACTGGGCCTGGGCCCTAGGCCCTGGGCCCTGAGCCACAAGGCCTGGAGCCACCAGGCCCTGAGCCTGGGCCTGGGCCTGGGCCACTGGGCCCTGGGCCCTGAGGCCCTGGGCCTGGGCCCTGGGCCTGAGCCACTGAGCCGCCTAGGCCACTGAGCCCTGAGGCCTGGGCCTGAGCCTGGGCCTGGGCCACAGGCCCTGGGCCTGGAGCCCTGGGCCTGGGCCACAAGAGCCCTGGGCCACAGGCCCTGAGCGCCCTGAGCCACTGAGCCCTGGGCCCTGAGCCGCAGGCCACTGAGCCTGAGCCCTGAGCCTACAGGCCTGGGCCACTGAGCGCAGGCCTGGGCCACAGGCCCTGAGCCTGAGCCGCTAGGCCACTGGGCCCTGGGCCTGAGCCTGGCCTGGGCCACTGAGCCCTGAGCCTGGGCCCTGGGCCACTGAGCCTGCAGGCCTGGGCCTAGGGCCCTGGGCCACTGGGCCTGGGCCCTGGGCCTGAGCGCAGCGCAGGCCCTGGGCCTGGGCCCTAGGCCCTGGGCCTAGGCCCTGGGCCTGAGGCCCTGGGCCTGGGCCACTGGGCCCTGGGCCCTGAGCCACAAAGGCCACTGAGCCACTGAGCCCTGGGCCCTGGGCCACTGAGCCTGCAGGCCACTGAGCCACTGAGGCCCTGGGCCACAGGCCTGGAGCCCTGGGCCCTGGGCCCTGGGCCACAGGCCACTGAGCCTGGGCCACTGGGCCCTGGGCCACAGGCCCTGAGCCACTGAGCCCTGAGCCACTGAGCCAGGCCACTGAGCCACTGAGCCTAGGCCCTGGGCCACTGAGCCCTGGGCCGCACTGGGCCCTGGGCCCTGGGCCACTGAGCCTGAGGCCACTGAGCCTGAGCCCTAGGCCCTAGGCCACTGAGCCCTGAGCCTAAAGGCCACAGGCCACAGGCCTAAAGGCCCTGGGCCACTGAGCCACAGGCCTGGGCCTGAGGCCCTGAAAAGGGCCTGGGCCTAGGCCCTGGGCCTAGGCCTGGGCCTAGGCCCTGGGCCACTGGGCCCTGAGGCCCTAGGCCCTGGGCCACCAGGAGCCACTGAGCCACCTGGGCCCTGAGCCACTGAGCCCTGGGCCCTGGGCCCTGGGCCTGGGCCACAAGGCCCTGGGCCCTGGGCCTGGGCCCTAGGCCACTGAGCCTGGGCCTGAGGCCCTGGGCCCTGGGCCCTGGGCCACTGGGCCTAGGCCCTGGGCCTGGGCCTGGGCCACTGAGGCCACTGAGGCCTGAGCCACTGGGCCCTGGGCCTGGGCCTGAGCCCTGGAGCCTGAGCCTGGGCCACTGAGGCCCTGAGAGCCACAAGGCCACTGAGCCACAGGCCCTGGGCCACTGGGCCTGCAGGCCACTGAGCCACTGGGCCTGGGCCCTGAGCCACTGGGCCCTGGGCCTGGGCCACTGAGCCTGGGCGCTGAGGCCCTGGGCCACAGGCCACTGGGCCTGGGCCACAGGCCCTGGGCCCTGGGCCTGGGCCCTGGGCCCTGGGCCCTGAGCCTAGGCCAAGGCCCTGAGCCCTGGGCCAGGCCTGAGCCACAAGGCCTGGGCCTGAGGCCTAGGCCTGGGCCTGGGCCCTGGAGCCAGGCCTGGGCCACTGAGCCCTGAGCGCCTGGGCCACTGGGCCTGGGCCTGGGCCTGGGCCAGGCCTGGGCCCTGGGCCACTGGGCCTGGGCCTGAGGCCTGGGCCCTGAGGCCTAGGCCCTGGGCCACTGAGCCTGAGGCCACTGGGCCCTAGGCCCTGGGCCCTGAGGCCTGAGGCCACTGGAGCCCTGGGCCACTGAGCCCTGGGCCTAAAGGCCACTGAGCCACAGGCCCTGGGCCACTGAGCCACTAGGCCTAGGCCCTGGGCCTGAGCGCACTGAGGCCACCACTGAGGCCTGGGCCCTGGGCCACTGAGGCCTGAGCCACAGGCCACTGAGCCCTGGGCCACTGAGCCTAAGGCCCTGGGCCCTAGGCCTGAGCCACTGAGCCTGAGCCACTGAGCCTGGGCCACTGAGCCACTGGGCCACTGAGGCCACAGGCCTGGGCCACTGAGCCACGAGGCCACTGAGCCTGAGCGCAGGCCACCAGGCCCTGGGCCCTGGGCCACTGGGCCTGGGCCCTAGGCCTGGGCCTGGGCCTGGGCCTGAGCCTGGGCCTGGGCCTGGGCCCTGGGCCTGGGCCCTGGGCCCTGAGCCACAAGGGCCTAGAGACAGGCCCTGAGCCCTGAAGGCCTGGGCCTGAGCCAGGCCTAGGCCCTGGGCCTGCCTAGGCCCTGGGCCCTGGGCCACAGGCCTGGGCCACAGGCCTGGGCCTACAGGCCTAGGCCTGGGCCCTGGGCCACAGGCCTGGGCCACTGGGCCACAGGCCTGGGCCTGGGCCACTGGGCCCTGAGGCCTGGGCCAGGCCTAGGCCTACTGGGCCTGGGCCACTGGGCCTGGGCCACTGAGCCTGAGGCCTGGGCCCTGGGCCCTGGGCCTAGCGCAGGCCAGGCCTGGGCGGCCAAGGCCACTGAGCCAGCTGGGCCCTGGGCCTAGGCCCTGGGCCACTGGGCCACTGGGCCCTGGGCCCTGGGCCCTGAGCCCTGGGCCACAGGCCTGGGCCTGAGGCCCTGGGCCCTGGGCCACTGGGCCTGGGCCTGAGCCCTGGGCCCTGGGCCTGGGCCACTGAGCCTGGGCCACAAGGCCTGGGCCCTGAGCCTGAGCCTAGGCCTGAGGCCACAGGCCACTGAGGCCACAGGCCACAGGCCTGAGCCTGGGCCCTGGGCCCTGGGCCACTGAGCCACTGGGCCTGGGCCTGGGCCACTGAGCCTGGGCCACAGGCCCTGAGCCACTGAGCCCTGGGCCCTGAGCCTGGGCCTGAGGCCTGAGCCTGAGCCTGGGCCTGGGCCACAGGCCTGGGCCACTGAGGCCACTGGGCCTGGGCCCTGGGCCTGAGCCTGGGCCCTGGGCCCTGGGCCCTGGGCCTGAGCCAGGCCTAGGCCCTGAGGCCACTGAGCCACTGAGCCTGGGCCACTGGGCCTGGGCCACAGGCCACAGGCCTGGGCCTAGGCCTGAGCCTGGGCCCTGGGCCACAGGCCTGGGCCTGGGCCAGGCCTGGGCCACAGGCCACTGGGCCTGGGCCACAAGGCCACTGAGCCTGGGCCCTGGGCCTGAGCCCTAGGCCCTGGGCCCTGGGCCTAAGGCCACTGGGCCTGAGCCTGGCCTGGGCCACCAGGCCCTGGAGCCTGGGCCACAGGCCACAGGCCCTGAGCCACAGGCCCTGAGCCACTGAGCCCTGGGCCACAGGCCCTGGGCCCTGGGCCCTGGGCCTGGGCCTGGGCCCTAGGCCCTGGGCCACTGGGCCTGGGCCACTGGGCCTGAGCCTGGGCCTGGGCCACAGGCCACTGAGCCTGGGCCTGAGCCACAGGCCACTGAGCCTGGGCCTGAGCCTAGGCCAGGCCTGGGCCTGGGCCACAGGCCCTGGGCCTGAGCCCTGGGCCTGGGCCCTGGGCCCTGGGCCTGGGCCAGGCCTGAGCCACTGAGCCTGAGGCCAGGCCACAGGCCTAGGCCCTGAGCCCTGAGCCACTGAGCGCAGGCCCTGGGCCTGGGCCAGGCCAGGCCTGAGCCCTGGGCCTAGGCCACAGGCCTGGGCCCTGGGCCCTGAGCCCTGGGCCCTGGGCCTGGGCCTAGGCCACTGGGCCACTGAGCCACAGGCCTGAGGCAGGCCACAGGCCCTGGGCCTGGGCCACTGGGCCCTGGGCCACTGAGCCTGAGCCTGAGCCACTGAGCCACTGAGCCTGGGCCCTGAGCCTGGGCCTGGGCCCTGGCCTGGGCCTGGGCCACTGCCTGGGCCACTGGGCCAGGCCCTGGGCCACAGGCCACAGGCCTGGGCCTGGGCCCTGGGCCACTGAGCCCTGGGCCACTGGGCCACTGGGCCTGAGGCCCTGAGCCTGAGCCACTGAGCCCTGAGCCTGAGCCACAGGCCCTGGGCCCTGGGCCCTGAGCCTGGGCCCTGGGCCACAGGCCCTGGGCCCTGGGCCCTGGGCCTGGGCCACTAGGCCTGGGCCACTGAGCCACAGGCCACTGAGCCCTGGGCCAGGCCTGAGGCCTGAGCCTGGGCCTGAGCCACTGGGCCTGGGCCTGAGGCCTGGGCCCTGGGCCTGGGCCCTGGGCCTAGGCCCTGGGCCTGGGCCACAGGCCCTGGGCCCTGGGCCTGGGCCTACAGGCCTGGGCCTGAGCCTGAGCCAGGCCCAGGCCTGAGCGCAGGCCTGGGCCTGGGCCCTGGGCCACAGGCCTGGGCCCTGGGCCCTGGGCCTGGGCCTGGGCCACCAGGCCCTGGGCCAGGCCACTGGGCCCTGGGCCTGGGCCTGAGCCTGAGGCCACAGGCCACTGGGCCACTGAGCCCTGGGCCTGGGCCTGGGCCTGGGCCACTGGGCCCTGGGCCCTGGGCCCTGGGCCTGGGCCTGAGGCCTAGGCCCTGAGCCACTGAGCCTGGGCCACAGGCCTGGGCCCTGAGCCTGGGCCTGGGCCACTGAGCCTGGGCCACTGAGCCTGGGCCCTGAGCCCTGGGCCAGGCCTAGGCCCTGGGCCTGAGCCCTGGGCCTGAGCCACCCTGAGCCTGGGCCCTGGGCCACTGAGCCTAGGCCACTGAGCCTGAGCCACTGGGCCTGGGCCAGGCCTGGGCCCTGAGCCACAGGCCCTGGGCCTAGGCCCTGAGCCTGGGCCACAGGCCTGGGCCTGGGCCTGGGCCCTGGGCCTGGGCCACAGGCCCTGGGCCACTGGGCCACTGAGCCACTGAGCGCAGGCCTGGGCCCTGAGCCACAGGCCTGGGCCACTGAGCCTGAGCCCTGAGGCCTGGGCCACTGGGCCTGAGGCCTGGGCCACAGGCCTGGGCCTGAGCGCAGGCCTGGGCCACTGGGCCACTGAGCCTGGGCCACTGAGCCTGGGCCTGGGCCCTGAGCCTGAGCGCAGGCCTGGGCCCTGAGGCCTGGGCCTGGGCCTGGCCTGGGCCAGGCCTAGGCCTGGGCCACTGGGCCACTGAGCGCAGCCTGGGCCCTGAGCGCAGGCCACAGGCCTGAGGCCTGAGCCTGGGCCACAGGCCTGAGCCACTGAGCCTGGGCCCTGGGCCTGAGCCCTGAGCCACAGGCCTGGGCCTGGGCCTGGGCCCTGGGCCACTGGGCCTGGGCCTGAGCCTGGGCCCCTGGCCTAAGGCCTGGCCTGGGCCTGGGCCTGGCACAGGCCCTGGGCCTGGCCCTGGGCCTGGGCCCTGGGCCCTGGGCCTGGGCCCTGAGCCACTGGGCCCTGGGCCTGAGCCTGGGCCCTGAGCCCTGGGCCTGAGCCCTGGGCCTGAGGCCTGGGCCTAAGGCCACTGGGCCTGAGCCCTGGGCCACTGAGCCTGGGCCCTGGGCCCTGGGCCTGGGCCACTGGGCCACTGGGCCTAAGGCCTGAGCCCTGGGCCACTGAGCCACTGAGCCTGGGCCACTGAGCCACAGGCCACTGGGCCCTGGGCCCTGGGCCTGGGCCTGGGCCTGGGCCCTGGGCCTGGGCCTGGGCCACTGAGCCCTGGGCCTAGGCCACACTGGGCCTGGGCCCTGGGCCACTGAGCCCTGAGCCTGGGCCTGGGCCACAGGCCTGGGCCTGAGCCACTGGGCCTGGGCCCACAGGCCACAGGCCTGGGCCTGGGCCTAGGCCTGGGCCACAGGCCCTGGGCCCTGGGCCTGGGCCTGGGCCCTGGGCCTGAGCCACTGGGCCTGGGCCCTGGGCCTGGGCCTAGGCCCTGAGCCTAGGCCTGAGCCAGGCCTGGGCCCTGGGCCACTGAGCCTGAGCCTGGGCCTGGGCCTAGGCCTGGGCCACAGGCCTGAGCCCTGGGCCTAAACCACTGGGCCCTGAGCCTAGGCCTAAACCTGAGCCTGAGCCTAAAGGCCTGAGCCACTGAGCCTGGGCCTGAGCCACAGGCCTGGGCCTGAGCCTGGGCCACAGGCCACAGGCCTGAGCCTGGGCCTGGGCCTAAAGGCCTGGGCCACAGGCCCTGGGCCACCAGGCCTGGGCCAGGCCTGAGCCCTGGGCCTGAGCCTGAGCCTGGGCCACTGAGCCTGGGCCCTGAGCCCTGGGCCTAAAGGCCTGGGCCTGGGCCACTAAAGGCCTGGGCCTGAGCCAGGCCACTGAGCCCTGGGCCTGGGCCTAAAGGCCTGGGCCTAGGCCCTGAGCCTAGGCCCTGAGCCTGGGCCACACTGGGCCACTGGGCCTGGGCCACTAAAGGCCCTGGGCCCTGAGCCTGGGCCTAGGCCCTAAAGCCTGAGCCACTGAGCCACTGAGCCACTGAGCCACTGGGCCTGAGCCTGGGCCCTGGGCCTGCTGAGCCACAGGCCTGGGCCTGGGCCTGGGCCCTGGGCCTGGGCCTGGGCCCTGGGCCTGGGCCACTGAGCCTGGGCCTGGGCCCTGAGCCTGGGCCACAGGCCTGAGGCCTGAGCCAGGCCTGGGCCCTGGGCCCTGGGCCCTGAGCCACTGGGCCACTGGGCCTGGGCCTGAGCCCTGGGCCCTGGGCCCTGGGCCCTGGGCCTGGGCCCTGGGCCCTAGGCCTAAAGGCCCTGAGCCACTGAGCCTGAGCCTGGGCCTAAGGCCTGGGCCTGAGCCACTGGGCCCTGGGCCTGGGCCACTGGGCCACTGAGCCACTGAGCCCTGGGCCACTGAGCCTAGGCCCTGGGCCTGGGCCCTGGGCCCTGAGGCCCTGGGCCTGGGCCCTGGGCCCTGGGCCTGGGCCTGGGCCCTGGGCCACTGAGCCACAGGCCTGGGCCTGGGCCTAGGCCACTGAGCCACTGAGCCTGGGCCACTGAGCCCTGGGCCCACAGGCCTGGGCCCTGAGCCCTGAGCCCTGGGCCTGGGCCACTGGGCCCTGGGCCTGGGCCCACAGGCCTGGGCCTGAGCCCTGAGGCCCTGGGCCACAAGGCCTGGGCCCTGGGCCCTGGGCCTAGGCCACTGAGCCACCAGGCCCTGGGCCCTGAGCCTGAGCCACTGAGCCTGGGCCCTGAGCCACAGGCCCTGGGCCCTGGGCCCTAGGCCTGGGCCCTGGGCCACAGGCCCTGGGCCCTGGGCCCTGGGCCCTGGGCCTGGGCCCTGGGCCACAGGCCTGGGCCACAGGCCCTGGGCCTGGGCCCTGGGCCTGAGGCCTGAGCCTGGGCCACTGAGCGCAGGCCACTGAGGCCTGGGCCCTGGGCCTGGGCCCTGAGCCCTAGGCCTGGGCCACAGGCCCTGGGCCTGGGCCCTGGGCCCTGAGCCCTGGGCCTGGGCCCTGGGCCTAAGGCCTGGGCCACTGAGCCCTGGGCCACTGAGCCTGAGCCCTGGGCCACTGAGCCACTGGGCCACTGAGCCTGAAACCTGGGCCACAGGCCCTGGGCCACAGGCCTGGGCCCTGGGCCTGGGCCACTGGGCCTGAGCCTGGGCCTAGGCCCTGGGCCTGGGCCTAGGCCTGGGCCCTGAGCCTGGGCCACAGGCCTAGGCCTGGGCCACAAGGCCTGAGCCCTGAGCCACAGGCCACTGAGCCCTGGGCCTGAGCCTGGGCCTGGGCCTGGGCCACAGGCCTGAGCCTGGGCCTGGGCCTGGGCCACTGGGCCCTGGGCCACTGAGCCTGGGCCCTGGGCCACTGGGCCTGAGCCACAGGCCTGGGCCTGGGCCTGGGCCACTGGGCCACAGGCCACTGAGCCTGGGCCACTGAGCCTGAGCCTGGGCCACTGGGCCTAGGCCTGAGGCCCTAGGCCAGGCCTGAGCCTGGGCCTGAGCCACTGAGCCACAGGCCACTGGGCCTGAGCCACTGGGCCTGGGCCACTGAGCCACTGGGCCCTGGGCCTAGGCCTGGGCCCTGGGCCTGGGCCCTGGGCCCTGGGCCTGGGCCCTGAGCCTGGGCCTGGGCCCTGGGCCCTGGGCCACAGGCCTGGGCCACTGAGCCCTGAGCCTGGGCCACAGAGCCCTGAGCCTGGGCCTAGGCCCTGGGCCAGGCCCTGAGCCACAGGCCCTGAGCCCTGAGCCACAGGCCACTGGGCCCTAGGCCTAGGCCCTGAGCCCTGAGCCCTGGGCCCTGGGCCTAGGCCTGGGCCTGGGCCCTGGGCCCTGGGCCCTGGGCCCTGGGCCCTGGGCCCTGGGCCCTGAGCCTAGGCCTAGGCCACAGGCCACAGGCCCTGGGCCTGGGCCCTGAGCCACTGAGCCACAGGCCCTGGGCCCTGAGCCTGGGCCCTGGGCCTGGGCCTGGGCCTGGGCCCTGGGCCTAGGCCACTGAGCCTAGGCCACACAGGCCTGGGCCCTAGGCCTGAGCCCTGGGCCACAGGCCTGAGCCTGGGCCCTGAGCCTGGAGCCTGGGCCCTGGGCCACTGGGCCCTGGGCCCTGGGCCTGAGCCCTGGGCCTGGGCCTGGGCCCTGAGCCACAGGCCTAGGCCCTGAGCCCTGGGCCCTGGGCCTGCCTGAGCCCTGGGCCCTGGGCCCTGGGCCCTGGGCCCAGGCCTGGGCCTGGGCCTGGGCCTGGGCCTGGGCCCTGGGCCTGGGCCCTGGGCCTGGGGCCCTGAGCCCTGAGCCCTGGGCCACTAGGCCTGGGCCCTGGGCCTGAGCCACTGAGCCTGGGCCACTGGGCCTGGGCCCTGGGCCCTGGGCCTGAGCCTGGGCCTGGGCCTAGGCCTGGGCCTGAGCCAGGCCTGGGCCTGGGCCTGGGCCACTGAGCCTGAGCCTGGGCCTGGCCCTAGGCCCTAGGCCCTGGGCCCTGAGCCCTGGGCCTAGGCCTGAGCCTGGGCCTGGGCCTGGGCCTGAGCCCTGGGCCCTGGGCCTGGGCCCTGGGCCACAGGCCCTGGGCCTAGGCCACAGGCCTGGGCCTGGGCCCTGGGCCACCTGAGCCACTGAGCCTGAGCCCTGAGCCTGGGCTGGGCCTAGGCCACAGGCCTGGGCCACTGAGCCCTGGGCCTGGGCCTAGGCCCTGGGCCACACAGGCCTGGGCCCTGGGCCCTGGGCCTGAGCCCTGAGCCTGGGCCTGGGCCTGGGCCTGGGCCTGGGCCACTGAGCCTGAGCCCCTGAGCCTGGGCCACTGAGCCTGAGCCCTAGGCCTGAGCCTGCCTGGGCCACAGCCACTGAGCCTAGGCCCTGAGCCCTAGCCCTGGGCCCTGGGCCTGAGCCTGGGCCACTGAGCCACCCCTGCCACTGAGCCTGGGCCCTGGGCCCTAGCCTAGCCCTAAACCCTAGGCCACTGGGGCCACAAACCTAAACCTGGGCCACTAGCCTGGGCCTGAGCCCTAAACCCTGAGCCTAGCCACCCCTGGGCCACAGCCTGGGCCTAAACCCTGGGCCCTGGGCCTAAAGGCCTGGGCCTAAACCTAGCCTGGGCCACAAACCACTGGGCCTACCCACAGGCCTGGGCCTGGGCCACCCCTGGGCCTAGCCTGAGCCCTAAACCACTGGGCCTGGGCCCTGGGCCACACCCACCCTAGCCACCCTGGGCCTAGCCACCCTGGGCCACAAACCTGGGCCTGGGCCTAAACCTAAACCTAAACCTAAACCCTGGGCCTAAACCTAAACCTGAGCCACAGGCCCTGGGCCTGGGCCTGAGCCCTGGGCCTAAACCCTAGGCCCTAAACCCTGGGCCTGGGCCACTGAGCCACTAGCCCTGGGCCTAAACCTAGCCTAAACCTGGGCCTAAACCTGGGCCTGGGCCCTGAAACCCCTAAACCCTGAGCCCTGAGCCCTGAGCCTAAACCTAAACCCAGGCCTGGGCCCTGAGCCTGAGCCCTGAGCACTAGGCCTGAGCCACAGGCCACTGAGCCTGGGCCTGGGCCTGGGCCCTGGGCCCTGGGCCACCAGGCCTGGGCCCTGAGCCCTGGGCCTGGGCCTAGGCCACAAGGCCTGGGCCCTAGGCCTGAGCCACAAGAGCCTGGGCCAGGCCTGGGCCCTGGGCCTGGGCCACCAGGCCTGGGCCACAGGCCCTGGGCCTGGGCCAGGCCTGGGCCTGGGCCCTGGGCCTGGGCCCTGAGCCTGGGCCTGAGCCCTAGGCCCAGGCCTGGGCCTGGCCACAGGCCCTGGGCCTGGGCCTGAGGCCTGGGCCACAGGCCTGGGCCCTGGGCCACAGGCCTGGGCCTGGGCCTGGGCCCTGAGCCTGGGCCACAGGCCTGGGCCTGGGCCACTGAGCCACTGAGCCCTGGGCCCTGGGCCTGGGCCTAGGCCCTGGGCCTGAGCCCTCCACTGAGCCTGGGCCCTGGGCCTGGGCCCTGAGCCACCAGGCCCTGGGCCAGGCCTGGGCCACAGGCCACAGGCCCTGAGCCCCCAGGCCCTGAGCCTAGGCCCTGGGCCACTGAGCCCTGGGCCTGGGCCTAGGCCCTGAGGCCTGGGCCAGGCCCTGGGCCACAGGCCCTGGGCCCTGGGCCTGGGCCTAGGCCCTGGGCCTGGGCCACAGGCCTGAGCCTGGGCCCTGAGCCCACAGGCCTGGGCCTGAGCCCTGGGCCTGGGCCCTGGGCCTGGGCCTGGGCCTGGGCCACTGAGCCCAGGCCCTAGGCCCTGGGCCTGAGCCCTAGGCCCTGGGCCCTGGGCCCTGGGCCCTGGGCCCTGGGCCTGGGCCTGAGCCTAGGCCCTGGGCCACAGGCCTGGGCCCTGGGCCCTGGGCCAGGCCCTGGGCCTGGGCCCTGGGCCTGAGCCCTGAGCCTGGGCCTGGGCCTGGGCCTGGGCCAGGCCTGGGCCTGACCAGGCCCTGGGCCCTGAGCCCTGGGCCCTGAGCCCTGGGCCCTGAGCCAGGCCTGAGCCTGGCCCTGGGCCCTGGGCCAGGCCTGGGCCACAGGCCTGAGGCCTAGGCCTGGGCCTGGGCCACTGAGCCACAAGGCCTGGGCCTAGGCCCTGGGCCTGAGGCCTAGGCCCTGGGCCTGGGCCCTGGGCCCTGAGCCTGGGCCTAGGCCTGAGCCACTGAGCCTGGGCCACTGAGCCCTGGGCCTGGGCCTGGGCCAGGCCCTGGGCCTGGGCCTGGGCCCTGGGCCTGGGCCTGGGCCACAGGCCCTGAGCCTGGGCCCTGGGCCCTGGGCCACTGAGCCCTGGGCCCTGGGCCTGGGCCCTGGGCCACAGGCCACAGGCCTGGGCCACTGAGCCCTAGGCCTGGGCCCTGGGCCTGGGCCTGGGCCTGGGCCTGGGCCCTGGGCCTGGGCCACAGGCCTGGGCCTGGGCCCTGGGCCTGGGCCCTGGGCCTGGGCCTGGGCCTAGGCCTAGGCCTGGGCCTAAGGCCTGAGGCCACTGAGCCCTGAGCCACAGGCCTGGGCCTGAGCCACTGAGCCACAGGCCTGGGCCACTGAGCCCTGGGCCACTGAGCCCCAGGCCTAGGCCCTGGGCCTGGGCCCTGAGCCACTGGGCCTAGGCCACAGGCCTGGGCCAGGCCTGGGCCCTGGGCCTAGGCCCTGGGCCTGGGCCCTGGGCCTGGGCCTGGGCCCACAGGCCACACCAAGGCCTAGGCCACAGGCCACAGGCCACTGGGCCCTGGGCCCTGGGCCAGGCCCTGAGCCACAGGCCACTGAGCCTGTGAGCCTGAGCCCTGAGCCTGGGCCCTGGGCCACAGGCCTGGGCCCTGGGCCACTGAGCCCTGAGCCCTGGGCCACTGAGCCAGGCCCTGGGCCAGGCCCTAGGCCTAGGCCTAGGCCCTGAGCCACAGGCCTGGGCCTGGGCCCTAGGCCCTGGGCCTGAGCCAAGGCCACTGAGCCACTGGGCCTGAGCCTGAGCCTAGGCCTAGGCCCTGGGCCTGAGCCACTGAGCCTAGGCCTGAGCCTGAGCCTGAGCCCTGGGCCTGGGCCCTGAGCCACAGGCCCTGAGCCCTGAGCCTGGGCCACTGAGCCCTGGGCCCTGGGCCTGGGCCTGGGCCACTGAGCCTGGGCCACAGGCCTGAGCCTGGGCCCTGGGCCTAGGCCTGGGCCTGGGCCCTGGGCCTGGGCCCTGGGCCACTGGGCCCTGAGCCACTGGGCCCTGGGCCTGAGCCACAGGCCCTGGGCCCTGGGCCCTGGGCCTGAGCCTGGGCCCTGGGCCACAGGCCTGAGCCACTGAGCCCTGGGCCTGAGCCTGGGCCTGAGCCCTGGGCCACACAGGCCTGGGCCTAGGCCTGAGCCTGGGCCTAGGCCCTGAGCCTAGGCCTGGGCCACTGAGCCACTGAGCCCTGGGCCTGGGCCTGAGCCCTGAGCCCTGGGCCACTGAGCGCAGGCCTGGGCCTGGGCCTGGGCCCTGGGCCCTGGGCCTGGCCTGAGCCTGGGCCAGGCCTGGGCCTGGGCCTAGGCCTGGGCCCTGGGCCCTGGGCCCTAGGCCTGAGCCCTGGGCCCTGAGCCACCAGGCCACAGGCCTGAGCCACTGAGCCACAGGCCTAGGCCACAGGCCTGGGCCACTGAGCCTAGGCCACAGGCCCTGGGCCTGGGCCTGAGCCTGGGCCCTGGGCCCTGGGCCCTAGGCCCTGGGCCCTGGGCCTGAGCCTGAGCCAGGCCTGAGCCTGGGCCACTGAGCCCTGAGCCTGGGCCTGGGCCACAGGCCCTGAGCCTGAGCCCTGGGCCTAGGCCTGGGCCTGAGCCTGGGCCTGGGCCCTGGGCCTGGGCCCACTGGGCCTAGGCCTGAGCCCTGGGCCTGGGCCTGGGCCACAGGCCCTGGGCCTGGGCCTAGGCCTGGGCCCTGGGCCACAGGCCACAGGCCTGGGCCACAGGCCCTGAGCCCTGAGCCTGAGCCTGGCCTGGGCCCTGAGCCCTGAGCCCTGGGCCCTGGGCCACCCTGGGCCTGGGCCACAGGCCCTGGGCCTAGCCTGAGCCTAGCCTGGGCCCTGGGCCCTGAGCCTGAGCCACCCTGAGCCTGGGCCACTGGGCCACCCTGGGCCTGGGCCTGAGCCTGGGCCCCTGGGCCTAGCCTGGGCCTAGCCTGAGCCTGGGCCTGGGCCCTGGGCCACAGGCCCCCTGGGCCCTAAACCCTGGGCCCTAGCCTGGGCCTCCTGGGCCTGGGCCACTGAGCCACCCCCACAAACCTGAGCCACAGCCTGGGCCCTAAACCCTAAACCACTGAGCCACTGAGCCCTGGGCCACTGGGCCTAGGCCTGGGCCTAAACCCTGGGCCACAAACCCACAAACCTGGGCCTGGGCCTAAACCTAAACCTGGGCCACAAACCCTAAACCCTGAAACCTAAACCCTAGGCCTAAACCTGAAACCCTGGGCCTAAACCTGGGCCTCCTAAACTGACCCTAGCCACAGGCCACCCACCCTGGGCCCTAAACCCTGAGCCACAAACCACAAACCTGGGCCCTAAACCTAAACCTGAGCCCTGGGCCACAGGCCACAGGCCTGGGCCTGAAACCTGAAACCACAAACCCTAAACCCTGAGCCTAAACCCTGGGCCTAAACCTGGGCCACCTGAGCCTGGGCCTAAACCCACAAACCTGGGCCTAAACCTAAACCACAAACCTGGGCCACTGAGCCACCCCTAAACCCTCCACCCCTGAGCCACCCTAAACCTGAGCCACACCCACCCACCCTGGGCCTAAACCCTAAACCTAAACCCTAAACCCTGAAACCTAAACCCTGGGCCCTGGGCCCTGAGCCTGGGCCTAAACCTAAACCCTAAACCCTAAACCTGAGCCACAAACCTAAACCCTAAACCCTGGCCACTAAACCTAAACCTGAGCCCTGGGCCCCTGGGCCCTGGGCCCTAAAAGGCCTAAACCCTGGGCCCTGGCCTGAAACCTAAACCCTGAGCCCTAGCCCTGAGCCTCCTGGGCCAGGCCTGAGCCTGGGCCCTGGGCCACAGGCCTGGGCCTGGGCCCTGAGCCCTGGGCCTGGGCCTAGGCCTGGGCCTGGGCCTGGGCCTAGCCTGGGCCACTGAGCCACTGGCCTGGGCCTAGGCCTGAGCCCTGGGCCTGGGCCACTGAGCCTGGGCCTGGGCCTGGGCCTGGGCCTGAGCCTGGGCCTGGGCCTAGGCCTAGGCCTGGGCCTAGGCCTGAGCCTGGGCCTGAGCCCTGAGCCTAGGCCCTGGGCCCTGGGCCACAGGCCCTGAGCCTGAGCCCTGAGCCACTGAGCCCTGGGCCAGGCCTGAGCCTGGGCCTGGGCCTGGGCCCTGGGCCCTGGGCCTGAGCCTAGGCCCTGAGCCACTGGGCCCTGAGCCACTGGGCCTGGGCCTGGGCCCTGAGCCTGAGCCTGAGCCCTGAGCCTGCAGGCCACAGGCCCTGGGCCAGCCTGGGCCTGGGCCCTGAGCCTGGGCCTGGGCCCTGGGCCTGGGCCCTGGGCCTAGGCCCTGAGCCACTGGGCCTGGGCCTGGGCCTGGGCCTGGGCCCTGGGCCCTGGGCCTGAGCCTGGGCCTGGGCCCTGGGCCTAGGCCCTGGGCCCTGAGCCACAGGCCTGGGCCCTGGGCCAGGCCTGGGCCTGGGCCTGGGCCCTGGGCCACAGGCCTGGGCCCTGGGCCCTGAGCCCTGGGCCCTGGGCCTGGGCCAGGCCTGGGCACAGGCCCTGGGCCTGGGCCTGGGCCCTGGGCCTGGGCCTGGGCCTGGGCCCTGGGCCTGGGCCTGAGCCTGAGCCCTGGGCCTGGGCCTGGGCCCTGGGCCCTGGGCCTGGGCCTGGGCCTGGGCCACAGGCCTGGGCCTAGGCCTGGGCCCTGGCCTGGGCCCTGGGCCTGAGCCTGGGCCCTGGGCCTGGGCCTGAGCCTAGGCCCTGAGCCCTGGGCCTAGGCCCTGGGCCTGGGCCCTGGGCCTAGGCCTGGGCCTAGGCCTGGGCCTAGCCACAGGCCTGAGCCACAAACCTGGGCCTGGGCCTGAGCCCTGGGCCTAGGCCCTGAAACCTAAACCTAAACCCTGGGCCCTGGGCCACTAGCCTAAACCTGAGCCACAGGCCTAAACCCTGGG
>CM045930.1:5217500-5520000 GCA_025177825.1 Aechmea fasciata | reverse complement strand
TTCACTACATAGATAACGATCAATAATTCCGATCTTGAATTGAAGGATCCGATCATCCTTTTTTAGAACGTCGTTCGATTTTGACCGTTCATTTTATGCCCGCTTGATTGACTTTATTATGATTTCAAATTTTACTGAAATTTATTTTCTACAAGTTTCAAATACTCTAGATCATATTTTATGAGTGGGATCATTTGGCTCCATCATCGAAAACAACTTATGAGTAGTAGTCCAATACTCATAATAGTATATACAAGAGCCATGGCATATATCTATAGAGTTGAGCTAGAATGCTATCGATAGCAAAAACTCTCTGTTCCCACCCATTTGTTTTCGATGATAGAGCCTTCAAATCGATGATCGACACCGTTGAACATGATCTTTACCACTTAAAGTATTTAGAAACCAAATTTTAAATCTTTTTGACATCATTAGTCTAATAATCAAAGGATTTCAAAATTTATAATTTTAATGATAGATATGAGACATTTTCTTGTTTAACGGTGTAAAACTATCCAAATCAATTGAATTTTCGTTAGAAAATTCTTTAAACTATTTAGAACAAGATCTATACTCTCGATCTTCTTGATTATAAAATTCTTATCATCACTTTTTAGAGGATATTCATTTGTAGCCGTTCATTTTTACGCCCTTTTGATGGACAATAGGACAATATCGAAAAAGCATAAAATTTGATTTTTAGATACTTCAAGTGGTGTAAATCATTTTCAACGGTACCGATCGTCAATTTGAAGGCTCCATCATCGAAAACAAATAAGTGGCAACGGAAAATTTTTGCTATCGATAGCATTCTAGCTCAACTCTCTCTCTCTCTCTCTCTCTCTCTCTCTCTCTCTCTCTCTCTCTCTCTCTCTCTCTCTCTCTCTCTCTATATATATATATATATATATATATATATATAGTAGAGATGCTATTAGAAGCACAAGATAGCCATTATCTCTAACTTTCTAACCACCCATTTTGATGGGTGGTTAGAATAAGAGAGAGAAGATATTGGAAAAAAATTCAAGGAGAAGAAAAATTGAGACACCTAATTTCTCTTCAATATTTCCTCTCTCTCTCATTCTCATCATTGACAAAATTTAAAAGTTAATTGAAAGACAGGATCTTTGTGCTCCTAATAAAGACAGAACCCTACTATATATATATATATATATATATATATATGCATGTTGTTTGTAGCCATATATATGCGCATATTTTTTGAGAGCACTGTAGCTATAAATATTTTTGCTAGTTACATCTATTAACTTCCATTAATTAACTTATATTAAACCTCATAATTAATCCACGTGGCAAGCATAACATAATTTTATAGGTCTGTGGAGCCTACACGTCAGCATAATTTCACTTAAAATTATAGGCGGTGGGACCCACCTGCTGTCAGCTACCCTCTTCCTCCCAAGTAGCCGTTTAATACTCTTTATTTGCAACTTTCCTGCACTTTCTTTTGCTTCTTACTGAGTGCAAATAAAGAACCCCATCCGCGTTTGTCGTCACAAAACTGGTTCCACAAGTGAATATTCTGCTACAAATGAAGTGTGATACAGCAAAAATAGGGCCCTTGCATAAACCGAAACACGCTCAATGCGACGCGAATCTAAAGCTTTGTAAAGTACTGCCGCAATTCAAGCAATGATCTACTCTGCATCTACGTTGAATCAGTCGGCACGATGATCTCATCTTCTCCTATCTTTGGCCCTTTTCCGGGAATTGCGGCCCTTGATCTTCCACTTCTCGACACCACCAGGTTTACGGGACTCCTCGATTTCTTGTACCTTGCGTTTCCTGCATTGCATCGGAAAAAAAGCCAATTATATAATAAAAGGATACATGAATGTTTATCTAAAATATATATTCACAGCGGCGAAGTAGTTCGGAAGTAGCCTAGTAATCAACCAATTTGACGGAATGAATATACCAGAATAGTAGAACTTACTATTTTGCAGAGATTAAACCAACTATTGGTTTTCCAGTTGAGTGACGGAGTTTTAGAGGTGCTTCTAATACCAATTAAAAGGTCGAAAAGGGATTTAAACCCACATGATTATAGAACAGAATGGGGCTTAGGAATGACTCTATTGTCATACCACGCCATCCAAAAGATCATCTTAGTAGGAAACGGTCAAGGCGTCCGGCAGAAGTAGTAACTCTAGAAGAGCCATAAAGAGATCTCATTCGGATAGACAGTACTTTACCTATAAGCCTTGAGATTATGGTCAGATAGCAATTCATCGACCAATGTTGCCTTCCTCTCTTTCTTTGTCAGCCTGCCTGAGAAGAACTCAGATGCAGGTTCAATAACTGTGCCCACCTAAACATGCGACTTGTGAACAGATTAGTCATCGCTAACAAACTAGGTAGAATTTTAATGATCTTATTCACTACCGCAGTAAAGAAAATGGCCCACCTGAAAATACTTGGGAAGGGTCTTCGACTTGTCGCCTTTCTTGAAGTGCCTTTTGGGGTCAAGTACACTCCTCAACTGCAGCATACATGAACAGTCTCATCACCAAAACTCCTTTTCAACAGTATAATTAGTCGTGTATCTCTCGTTTATACATTATATCTAGCGCAAACAGGATTTTATCTAATGTCGTGCATTTTCAACAAGATGAAATAAGTTCATTCATTGTTATGTAAGTATCTTTAACATGTCGCCTATAATTACATAAAACATAATAGAGAACGTATTCTAAATGTCTGAAGTGTTAGCACTAAAAGATTCCAAAAATTACGCATTGGATATGCAATACCAATATAGCTCGAGAGACTTTGCTTGTGAAACTGATCGTAAATCGACCAACACGATATGTAGACATTTCAAGGGAAAAAAAAAGAGGATGTAGAACTTTATATACTCTACTTCTCAATCATAAAATCGGGAATTCAAACCTGCCCTACTGCACAAGTCTATAAGCTCCTACATGTTTACAAGCACTCAAGAAATTATCATTTCGCCATGCCATTAAGGACAAAAATTACGAGCTACACAATGAAGCTTCTTCCCATCCACATAAAAAAAAAAAGACCACATTTTGTTTAAATTTTGAACTAAATCAAACTACTATGGAAACTGATAACAAACAATGCGGCAAAATAGCGCACCTTGAGAATCTCTAGATCCTTCTTTAATTCAGGGGTGACAGTCGGGGCAGGCATGTCGAACCTATAAGATAATTAATCATCAGATAGACACGAACAGGTCAGACGCGAAACTAGAATTCATTTGACATCTGCTTACCAACTCGCACCAGCGGTATCTTTCAAACTTTTCTTCATCAGCTTATTCAACTTTCTTGGGTCCCTCGGAGGAACAAACAATCCATCTACAAGCTCGTTCTCCGGCGTCCAAGTGGGTTCCTTTATGTGCAACTTTCCTGCACTTTCTTTTGCTTCTTTAGAGAAGATAGGCACCTTGGGAGCCCATGATAGACCGATTGATGCTTTGCTCTGCGACATGTTACCTTGAGCAAAAATTTCAAGTCCTCGTGAATTTAATATACAAGCAAGCATACAAAGAATATAAAGGCAGAACCTAAATAACTGAATGCTGGTTCGATTATTATACGCCGTCACGGTCGATTTACAGAAGACATGTAATAAGGCATATTTGAACAATGAATAGTTTATAGCCTAAATCAAACAGATTATATGTTTTAGATCAATATAGGAACTTGTTGTCTACTAAAGTTGCCCCAAATTCACAACCCCTTGTAAAAAAATGCCACAACTACACACAGAATAAGGTAAGATATTGTTGTTGGAAAATAACTACAACACAATGAAGAATCAAAGAGAAAGCATCATACTGAGTGCAAAAAAGAACCCCATCCGCGTTTGTCGTCACAAAACTGGTTCCAATTGGGGATTGGGACCAGTATTAAAAATTTGTTGCAATTGGGGAGTGGGAGAGGTACCTCGACTAGGGCTTGTAGGAGAAGATGAGCTAGGACGAGGAATTAGGGTTTCGGAGCCACGCGGAGGCGGAGAGTCGAGGATGAAGATGGGGGGGGAGAGAGAGAGGAGGAGACTAGGGTTTCGTCGAACCTTTAATCATTTGAGGGGGGGAACCGGTCGGGCTAAGATTACAAAAGTTTGTGACTCGAGCTAAGATTACAAAAGCTTTGCACCGAACCGGTTCAAACTGATTCGCCGAACCGGTTAGAAGAATTAATAAAAGGGAAAACTTCAAAAAAACCCCTGTGGTTTTATACTTTTTCATTTTAGTATCATGTGATTTAAAGTATATCAAGTTGGTACCATGTGGTTTCTCACTTTATCACTTTAGTACACTGTGGTTTAAAGTGTATTAAGTTAATACCCTGTGATTTTAATTTTGTGTCAAGTGTATATCAATAAGAAACTTTTCTTAACAGGTAATTATCACACAGTTCTACTTTAGGAGTTTTGTTGGAAGAAACGAATTCTAACATAAGAATAAAACCTGACAAAACAATATTGCTCTCCGATGAGAATGACAAAGAAGTTTCTTGATGAGCCTTCCAAACCGAAGAATACTTATTATTGCTTATTTGGCATGCTTCTACTTTATCTTTCAGTTGCAATGGCAAATGGAAAGTATGGAGCTTCCAATGCAAATTTAAAGATTCGTGTACTATGGGAGAAGCTATTGGAGGCATTTAATTATGTGCTTCGCCTAATAGCACTAATGACTCACTTCGGCAGCGCCAACAAGTCCTAATAAAGTTCTCTTCTTTTCTTATTAAATTCCATATTTTGCCACTTCTCATCACTAGTCACTTGATACTGTGCACTACTAGATGGGGCATAGTTCTTTCACCTACATTTCATATTGCAATTGGCGTATAAATGAGTGAAGCTATTTAAGGCAGAGCTAGAGAAACTATGTCTAAAGAATAACGGACTTAAATCACCATAAGCTGAAAGAATGGGATGATTCAAATAGACTAATAACATCAATATAGAAGCCAAACAGTATATATCGGAGAATTACATGCATGTACAAAGCAACAGCGCAAATAATCACAATTAAAAAGTAAAATTAACAAGCAATTAGCAAAGACAAAACAACGATGCATCACAAAACTCACATTCAGTGTTTCCAAACAACTGCAATTGAGTAGATGCACTAGAACCATAACGGAATTGTTCTTGCTCCAAGAAAGAGGGGAACTGAAGATTGCCATTATTTCCGTTAAACATCCTTCCTTTTGTTCTTTTTTTTTCTCTCCATATAAGAATATAAAATTAAGTCAACAAGTTTTGATCACAAATAGAAAATACAGTGTTTCTAAATGCTATCATTAACTACAATAATCAAATCGAGCCGAAAAATAGAAGACAACTGAGTCAGCATATTTAGGCTTAATTGGAAAAGTGTTTTGAAACTTCCCACCCACCAATGCAATAAAATTGTGATAGGAACTAACACCGGAGAAGATTGAAAACCACTTTTTGATTTTGATTTTGACTTGATCTACACTATTAAAAGTATTTGGAAACTAAATTTCAGAAATTTTTGGCATCGTTTACCAAACAAACGAGTTTTTTTTTTTTTTTTTTTTTGTGGAACCTTCCAAAGCATTAATGATTTTTTAGAAACCTTAATCCCAAACTAAGCCTTAATGGAGGAATAAAAAAGTATCCATCAGATGGACTAAAAATAGCTTCCAAGTTTTGCTTTTGAAGAATGAAAGCTCAAATCGTAACCTGGTTTGTAAATTGTAAAGAACCACCCCCCGATTACTGATCTGATCTATCGTTGGATAGCGGAAGAGGAAGAGGAAGAGGTGACGAGGAGGGTTTCGATTTCGGAAGAGTGAAGAACCCCGATCTTCGATCTTCGATTTCTGAAGAGGACGCCTTCCGATGGCCGCAGGGGTGAGAAGTTAGGGCAAACCCTTTTTTTGGGGATAGGGGTCGATCTTTCAGACTTTTTTTTTTTTTTTTTTTCCTGTTTTGGTCTTTTGGTACCGTTTGGTTGGGTATGCGAATAGTTATTACGAAAATGAAGTATGAGGATAAGAAAAATAGCGTTTGGATGAAAATTGGGTTGTTCCCGGGGATAAGAAAAATATTAGGTAGTTTTATATAAAAAATGAAGATGTTGGTGAGGGATAACAGAGAACTACTATTCTCGAGTAAAAAATTAGCGTTTGGGTATAAAGGGGGGATAAGGGTCTATTCCTATCCCTATTCCCTAACCAAACAAAGCCGGATCCGAGGGTACCGGTGTAAATGAGCCGAGCTGGCTCATTAATAAAGTATCGAACCGAAAAATTCGGCTCGTATTTGGCTCGTTTAATGAACGAGCCGAACGCTGCTCACGAGACAACAAAAAAAAAATTAAATATATTAAAAAAATAAATTTATAAAATCTTATCTATTAGATTTTGATTTAATAGTTAAAACTTTATATACAAATGAGTCTTTTTATAATTAAGCTTATATTTATATTTTTATTTTGCTAAAAATTAAATAATAAAAATATATATTACATAAAATTATTTATTTATATATAAAAATATAAATTAAATAAATTATATAAATATAAAATACCTCTGTGGTCATATTTGGCTTCCCGCAGAAGCTAAAAGAGTCCTAATACAACCCTAAACATAAGCGTGGCGCATCGCCTCGGCGAGTCTCTTGACACATGTCCTCGACCTCATGACTCCTGGCATCTCCCGACCTCTTGCCTATTGAACAGTTTCCTTGCTTGAGCCAGATGTGATCTCGCCAAGACTGTTTCGAGCGAGCAGGTTAAGCTGTGAACGATAGTCAAATGCACCTACTTGTCTTTCACGCAAGGCAGCGTCATGAGGCTTCATGACAGGCCGTTTTTTGGGACGAGTATTCGCCCAGTCATGTTGGTAACTAGTATAAAACACTTACGCTCATTGCGACGATCATGGTTATAGTAAAATATACGAAAATTTATATAAAAAAAGTAAATAGCTACATTTAATTGGTTAATAATATAAAAAATATATTAAAAGTTTTTATCAAGCAGAGAATAAAGAAAGAAAAAAATATACAACATTTTGCTTCGATATCAATTCTCATAATTCTTTCGTTTCATCCATTCAAAAATGAAAATAATTAAAATGTTAATAATTCCGTACCATGTATTTTTTTCACAGCTGATACAAATGCATGCTCTGGTGGAATTGTTACCAAGACAACTTCTCATTTTTCATTGTGACCACAGTTTGATCTAATCCTCTAACAATTTGTTTGTTCACCATAAAAAAAAAAAAAAACACTTTCAATAAGCACCGTATTATAGAGAAAGTATACAAAAATCATTTCTTCTGAATTTTATAAAAATGTTACCTTCATCTGGCCTAAACACGAATGGCTCCTTCCTAGTATAGCGGAGTTTAAGGATCAAGGTGAAGTATCTCAAAGCTTGAGAACCAAAAGTGCAATATAACCATTACTTTGTGATCATATAGCAAATTGTTATCATCTATGTTATTTTTTTTTTAAGAGACTCTGATGATTATATTGTTGTTCTTCCTTCACAGCTTAGTTATGAATTTTAACATACTTGTAAGAAACCATATTGTACATATGTAAAAAATAATTTTTAAAAAATATTCAAATTTTATATTGTTTTATTTTAATTAATTAAACCTATATATATAATTGTGGTTAGGGGTGGGACTGGGCCCGGGCCTAAACGAGGCCTGGCCCGATGGGCCATATTTGGGCCGGACTTTGGATATTAAAAATATAGCTTTGGATTCGAGCGGGACTTAAAAATTTAGGCCCGACAAAATTTTGAGCCTATTTGGATATGTCCAAGCCCGGCCCGAGCCCGACCCAAAAACCCGATATATTAATTATCATCGTGATATGCGGAACGCAATATTACGTACGAAAATAAACATGATATTTTTTCAACGTACTTTCTCACCGCAAGTAACGTAATCTTTCTGCAATTCTGAACGAAGTCTAAGCGACTTTACATAATATATAATATAATAATAATTGTAAACTTAAATATCATATCTGCTTAGCAAAGCGCGAGTATATTACTAGTATAATTTAAAATTCATGCAATCAAACAGTAACTTAAAACGTCATGATACGACGCTGGGTACCCCTTTGCCCCTCTTATTTCACTCTTCGCAGCCCCCACGCTGGTGAAATGCATAGAGACTCCTCAACTACTATTATGCAACCCCCTTAACTTAGTTGATCGCCTACACGTGCCAACACACCAAACACTTGGTGAAAATGTATAGAGACCCCTCGACTACATGCATTTTTTAAATCTAACCCTCAACTTTAAATTCTTTGGAGTAAACTTCAAATACCGCCCATGTAGTTTTGCACTTTCTCACTTTAGTACTTTGTTATTTAAAGTGTATCAATTTACTTTCCTGCGGTTTTATTTTTCTCTTTTCGTCGGCTTCGTCGTTAATATTTTGTTAAATTATTATGTATAAAAAACTTCAGATACCCACCAAGTTTTATCGAATATTGGAATATTCACTTTAGTATTTTTTAGTCTTAACTTTGTCACTGATTTAAGAAAAAAAATAGTAAAATTGATAATAAAAAGAGAAAAATAAAATCACAGGGTACTAAATTGATACACTTTAAATCATAGGATACTAAAGTGAGAAAGTGCGAAACTATGGTATTTGAAGTTTTTTCAAATTTTTTTACTTACTGTTCTTAGGGGCCGTTTGGTTGCATGTAGTTGCAACTGCAATGCAGTTGTAACTGCATGTAAATATAAATTTCGTGTTTGGTTTGATGTAGTTAACTCCAGCCGCAGCATTTAATTGCAGGAGGAATGATTAGCTCGAACTACACCCAAATTAGCCGGCCGCAGTTCCAACTGCAATAGTTGGAGAGAGTAACTTTAAATAAAAGGTATTCTTACATCCTTAATATTTTTTAAACAAAAATTGTTTTTATTTTTTAAATTGGAGGTAATCTCACCATCATATATATAAAATAATAAAATTTTAAAAATTATTTCTCAACTGCATGTAAACAAACAAATTATTTATACTAGCCGCTTTCTACTACATCCAATCAAACAAGATTCATGTAGTTGTAATTGGTGTATTTTCAACTAAAAAATAACATATCACCAAATTTTTTTTAATGATGAGAAAAAAGGAAGAGATCGGTAATTCGGTATAAGCGAGAGAAGGGTGGATAAGATGGAAGCGTTAGGTTGGGATTAAGAAAGAGGTGAGTGTTGATTTGGAATTGAAACGATCAGGGCAGGTGTGCTATGTAACAGACCATCCTCGCTATATAACCATACATATATATATATATATATATATATATATGAAGTAGAATTATTCCTATTTCACTATTTGGTTGATACAAAGTAAAAAAAAAAAAAGAGAATAACATACTACTAATTTTACTTTTAAATATAATTTTATAAAACTATCTAAAATTTATTAAAAAAAATTAATACTACTCTCAAGTTAGAGCTATGCCAAAAAAAAGAAATTTATTTTAAAATTTTTTATGCAAGAAATTATTAAAAAAATGCATAAATTGTTTTGAATAAAATTATAATAAAAAATAACATATCATTTTTTTTTTAATGATGAGAAAAAAGGGAAGAGATCGGTAATTCGGTATAGCGAGAGAAAGGGTGGATAAGATGGAGAAACGTTAGGTTGGGATTAAGGAAGAGGTGAGTGTTGATTTGGAATTGAAACTTCAATCCGAGCTTGAAGGAGTGTCCTATAACACTATAAACCATCCTCCCTTCCTTTCTCTTCCTATATATATATATATATATATATATATATATATATATATATATATATATATAGGGTTTTAAAATTTTATATTATAAAATTTTAAATTTTGAAATTTAAATTTTATAATTTTAAATTTTATAATATTTATTATTAATTTTTCAACTTCAAAAATTAAAATTCTAAATCCCTATTGTGCTTTCTCTTTTACTTAATTTTTATTTAATTTAATGTTTATACCTTTTTTCTCTCACCAAGAAATGTGTATGCCGTTTTTCTCTCTCCTTAATTTAATTTTTAATTTAATGCTCTTTTTTTTTCTCTTTATCCAAATATAAGATTCGAATCTATAAAATAATTTTAAACTTAAATTTAATAATTCTATATTTTTAAAAATCTTTAATTTTTATTTTTTGTATTATGAATTTAATATACTATATTTGAAAGTTTGAAAGTGTTCTTTCTCTCACTTTAATTTTTATTTAATGTTCTCTTCTCTCTCTCTCAAAATAAGAGATATATATAAAAATTTGTAATTTTATTTGACTTTATTAAGTGATTTTACATAACGTATAATATAACAATAATTGTGAACTTAAATATCACATCCGCTGCAAAACGTGAGTATATTGCTAGTATAATTTAGGGATAATTGCCTATATACCCCTCATGTTTGAAAATATTCGATTTATTCTAACTTTTTTTCTTTCTAAAATATCCCTTATATGTTCTATCGTTATTGTAAAATATCCTCATAGCTTATCTCATGTTAAGTTAACTTTGGTTAAATGTAAATTAAATATCTATCACAGTTAAAAAAAAATTAAAATGCCAATTTTGCTCTTAATTTAACGACAAATAAGAAATGTTGGTAACGGTAGATGAGTATATTGGAAAAGACCAAAAGTTAAAATACTTTTTGTATCTCCGACTTTAAGGACAAATAAGAAATACAAGTAATAGTGGAAGGGTATATATGAAAGGACAAAATAGTAAATTTATATATAAGAGTTAATTAATAAATTTTAATTTTAGGGGTATATTAGAAATAGGTTGAAACGTAGGGACGGCAACGGGTCGGATTCGGGTTGGGTTTTTAAAAACCCGAACCCGAACCCGAACCCGACTACCAAATCCGAAACCCGAACCCGAACCCGAACCCGAGCCCGATGGATTTTAAAAATTCACATCCAAACCCAAACCCGAGCAAAAACCCAAAACCCGATGGATTTTATTTTTTCAACGTACTTTCTCACCACAAGTAATGTAATCTCTCTGCAATCCTAAACGAAGCCTAAGCGACTTTACATAATGTATAATATAATAATAATTGTGAACTTAAATATCACATCCGCTACAAAGCGCGAGTATATTGCTGGTATAATTTAAAATGCATGCAATCAAACAGTAACTTAAAACGTCATGACACGACGCTGGGGACCCCTTTGCCTAGGGATGTCAATGGGTCGGATTCGGGTCGGGTTTTTAAAAACCCGAATCCGAACCCGACTACCCAACCCGAAATCAGAACCCGATGGATTTTAAAAATCCACATCCAAACCCGAACCCGAGCAAAAACTCGAAACCCGAACCCGACAAAAAATTCGAAACCCGAACCCGATTCTAAATCCAAAAATCCGAACCCGAAAATAATATTTACCATATATATATATATATATAAAAGAAGAAAGAAAGAGAAATTGAGAGAAAAGATTTCTCTTTTTCTCTTTCAACCACCTTAACCACCCATCAATCATTATACATCCATCAAAAACTTAGAAATTGACACAAAACGGCCGCCGTTATTATATATATATAAATAGTTCTACTATATATATATATATATATATATATGTATGTATTTTGGTTTAGATTACAAAAGTTTTAAGTTTTTTTTTGGTCTTTAGATTCAGATCTAAAGCTTGAATTGTTTTTATATATTATATTATATTTTTGTTTGTGTTTCGGTTCGGGTTCGGGTACAGTCAATATCTATATCCAAATTCATATCCGTCTGGTTTTTATTTTTAATATTTTTATCCAAATCCATATCTATTTACCTCGGATAAAATCCATATCCGTCAGATTTGAATTCGTGTTAAAGTCGGATATCCATATCCATTTACATCCCTATTAAAACATAGTAAGGTTATTTTCAATATTAGCTTTCTAAGATGGATAAATCGAAAAATCGAAAATTTTATAGAGGGAACCAAACTAGTGCTTTGTTTGGTTAGGGGATAGGGATAGGGATAGGTATATGCCCTTATCCCCCCTTTATATCCAAACGCTAATTTTTTATTCGAGAATAGTAGTTCTCGATTATCCCCACCAACACCTCTATTTTTTATATAAAACTATCTAATATTTTTCTTATCCCGGGGAACAACCCAATTTTTATCCAAACGCTATTTTTCTTATCCCCATATTTGTACCTATCCCTGTAATAGCTAGTTCTTGCTTATTGCTTTGTTTGGTTAGGGGATAGGGATAGGGATAGGAATAGGTATATGCCCTTATCCCCCCTTTATATCCAAACGCTAATTTTTTATCCGAGAATAGTAGTTCTCGGTTATCCCCACCAACAGCTCTATTTTTTATATAAAACTATTTAATATTTTTCTTATCTTCGGAAACAACTAAATTTTTATCTAAACGTTATTTTTCTTATCCCCATACTTGTACCTATCCCTGTAATAGCTAATTCTTACTTATACCCGAACCAAACGGTACCTAGGGGTATATAAGTAATTGCTCCTATAATTTAAAAATGCATGCCATCAAACAGTAACTTAAAACGTCATGGCACGACGCTGGGACCCCTTTGCCCCCCTTATTTTACTGTTCGTAGGCCCCACGCTGGTAAAAATGTATAGAGACTCCTCAACAACTACTATGCAACCCTTAACTTAGTTGATCGCCTACACGTGCCAACACACCAAACACTTGGTGAAAATGTATAGAGACCCCTCCACTACATGCTGTTTTGAAATCTAACCCTCAACTTCAAATTCTTTTGAGTAAACTTCAAATACCACCATGTAGTTTTACACTTTCTCATTTTAATACCCTGTGATTTAAAGTGTATTTTATTTTTTTCTTTTCGTCAGCTTCTTTGTTAATATTTTGTTAAGTTATTATGTATAAAAAACTTCAGATACCCACCTAGATTTATCGAATATTCGAATGTTCACTTTAGTATTCTTTAGTCTTAACTTTGTCACTAATTTAAGAAAAAAATAGTAAAATTGATAATAAAAACAAAAAAATAAAATCACAAATACACTCTAAACCACAAGATACTAAAGTGAGAAAGTGTGAAATTATAGGAATGGTATTTGAAGTTTTTTTAATTTTTTTTACTTACCGTTCTTAGCGTAAGTGACTAAAAGCTTAATAGTTGATACTTGAGGTCATAAATTTGAATCATAATTGATTCACATTTAAGGCTAAGAAATATTAGAGGAGGAAAAAGATAACTAAAGTTACGAAACTAAGGCTTTATTAATAAAAAATAATTAATTACATTCTGAATAACACCCATACAGTCATTCTTACTCTAGCTTATTTATCTAATTAATTCATGTCTAACTATATATATATAATCATCGAATCATAACAGATGATAAATTTAATTTTACTTTGAATAATTACATATTCAAATCATAACCAAATAAAAAATTTAAACTTATCTGTAACTATATTTTAATTAATTTCGAATTATTATTTTCAACAAAAATGATGTCAAAGTGCATATAAAATCAGACAGTAAGTAGAGAGAATGTAAAAAATCAAACAAAAAATCTCTGAGGGGTCAATTTCTAAACTTGTTAACATATAGGGGGGTGTGTATGAAATTATTCCAAAAAATAAATTGAGGGCCTCTTTGTACAAAAATTATAGGTGAGGGTCCTCCGTACACTTTGGCCCTGCACCAGTGCACTTGTACACGTGTCAATAAACTACACCTTTTCTACGCAATTTGCTGTACGTGACCAAACACCCTCTCATCCCACTTATTTCGCTTTGTCCTCTCCTCCTCTCTCCTTCCGCCACGTGTCCACTTCTCTCTCTTCGCTACACAGTACACACTCTCTTCGTGCTTATCTCTCGTGCTCTCTCTCTCTCTCTGTCTCTCTCTCTACTTAGTTTTTTTTTTTTTTTTTTCCCCCAAATTTTAGTTCACAAAATTTTCGCTAAATCAATGGCGATGTTAAGAGCGGCGAAGCGAGCGATCGAGGTTTTGGGGTCGGCGAATGCGCAAATCGCTTCAGTGCCGAGGAAACTTCATGTAATTTGTGCAAAAATTTGTTTGTTTTTTTGGGGGCGATTTTTCAAGTACTTATTTAGGGGAATTTTAGGTCACTTGGTGAAATTTTTTGGTGTTTTGAAGTAATTTTTGATTTTTTTTTATTTGGGTAAATTGAACTTTTCTCCTCTTTTTCATGTAATTTGTATGTTTTTAAGGTCATTTTCTTTTTTATTATTTTACTGATATGAGTAGGTATTAAGTTGAAAGGAAATAGAGTTCATGTAATCAGTGCAAAAATTTTATTTTATTTTTAATTTTTATTCACAACTTTGATAAGCTTAATTGCTGAAAAATTTAGTGAATTTGGAAGTAATTTTTGATGGGCTTAAATTTTTTTCATTCTTTTGCTAAATTTCTGGAAATTTGAAGTATGCTTTAATGAGATCTTTTTGTTGCATGTTAGATGGAAAACCGATTTTTCGGAATTATTTAGGGTTTAGGGTTTAGATGTGTGATCTTTTTGTTGCATGTTAGATGGAAAACCGATTTTTTGGAATTATTTAGGCTTAGGGTTTAAGGTTTAGATGTAATCATTTTGGAAATTTAAGGAATTTTTGAGTTAATTTTAAATTTTTTCTAGAGATTTTTCGATCTTAATTTTGATTTTCCTTTTTTTTTATCCTCATTTTGATATTAATAGTTCAACATCGTCTTCGATCAAACATCATTATTTCCTCACTAATTGTTAAAAAAAAAAGAAAAAAAGAAGAAAAGGTGAGATGATCGCATTTTCAAAAGCTCAAGCTTATGAAACAATCCTTTGACTCCAAAAGCTTATGCTTTTAGAAAACGTTATTTTGATATTTTATATTCAACACTAGTAACTCCTTTTAGATTTCTACATCCTTAGGATTCATAGAAAATCACCAACTTTTGGATTTTGAATTTGCTGCCGAAAAAATTTAGTATTTAACATGCCACTTTTATGTAAAATTCAAATTCTGTGTTTTGATTGAATGTTTGATCCATTTCAGGCCTCCCCTGGGAGCAAGAAGATAGTTGGGGTATTCTACAAGGCCAACGAGTATGCCGACTTGAACCCAATCTTCGCGGGGTGTGTCGAGCACGCCCTGGGAATCCGGGACTGGCTCGAATCGCAAGGCCACCAGTACATCGTCACCGACGACAAGGAAGGCCCGGATAGCGGTCGGTGAACAATAATCAAAACCATTCTTCTTTTCTAGTTCATGCCGGAATTTTAATGTGCATTGGTCGGTTTGGTTCCTGTTTCAGGGGCACTTTATTCATACCGAACCAAATCGAACTAATCAGGCTTGTTTCGGTTAGTTTATTTGGTTTGGATTGGGACAACACTGTAGGTAACAAGCATGATGATGCTATCATATGACAGATATTAGTATGATTAATCTATTATGGTTAGATTTTGATACAAGGAGAGTAGTGGTTAAGCACGCACTGCAACTATTTATTCATCGTGTAGCGTGAATTACATGTCGAATATAAGTATGATCAATCTATGATCATCAGATCATTGATACTGGGGAAAAGGGGTACTTACAGACTTCTAATGATTAAAAGAAGAACATAAAAGAATAGGTTGTAAGTCTATTACATCAATTTGAGTCCAGTCGTCGACTACTCTGCAGTTTAATTTTAGTTTTTAAAGGAGCTAGAAAAGCATGACAAGAGGCTTATAACTCATTCATTTTGCGATGTGTGTTATATAATGTGAAACGACCGTCTATCTTCAAAAGCTTAAGCTACCGAAGATTGGTGTTTTTAATATTTATAGTCAACACTCTTCCTCTAGAGACTTTTCGATAAGCCCAAAATGTGAACTTAAGTTAGATAGGAGGAAACTAAATGAAGCTAGGAGCCTGGTAAGATTCAAACTCAAGATCTCTTGCTCTGATACCATATTAAGTAATGTGAAATAATTGTTTATCTCTAAAAACTTAAGCTATTAGAGAAAGGTGTTTTTAATTGGAATGGATTATCTTTTTCGCAAGGGGACTATTTTATTGTATTGACTTCTTCATTGTGATATAGATGGCGAGATTTTTAATATGGAATTGTTGATCTGCTCTGTATGGTCTATATACACTCATTGCATACAAACCTGCATGTTTTCTGAAAACCGTTATAATGTCCAGATTGTCTCGATTGTTTCTTTATCTTAATTGCTTTTTTTTCGTATAAGACATTATACTCTGCGACAAGGTTGTTGGATCAATAGGTGTTTTGTTTTCTAAATTTACTTTAAGTAGAATCTTGCAAGGTATATATTTTTTTAAAAACTATATTGGTTTCCATTTGTTGCTCTTGCATCAAATAAAGTTCTTTCCGAAAAATCTTCTACATTGAGGAGCAAAAAAGGAGGGAAAAGAAAACTGCGAAGCCACTGTTTTTGTAGTGGTGTAGATAATGGTGTTCCCAATTTCATTATATTTATTTATTTATTTATTTATTATAACAAAAGTTTATTAGTATTATCTTCTACTAAACTAGTTGTGCTTTATACCAGAACTCGAGAAGCATATATCTGACTTGCACGTTCTCATAACCACCCCCTTCCATCCGGCCTACGTCACGGCTGAGAGAATAAAGAAGGCCAAGAACCTCCAGCTCCTTCTCACCGCCGGCATCGGCTCCGACCACATTGACCTAAATGCCGCCGCGAATGCTGGATTAACTGTTGCGGAAGTCACTGGGAGTAACGTGGTATCAGTAGCAGAAGACCAGCTGCTGAGGGTTCTGATTCTCATGCGCAACTTCTTACCTGGATACCATCAGGTTGTTACTTATCTTCCAAGACAAAAAAAAAAAAAAAATTAAATTATTATTAGGGTTGATTGCAAATTTGTTCCCTGAGTGGTGGCATGCTGCCCCTTTGAGACTGTAAATTAATAGAAGTACTTGATATGTCGTGCAGAACAAGTTTTAAAAACTATATTGTTACACTTGAATCTACAAGAACAATTCCTAAAATCAACATTAATATGCAATTGACCTTTCATTGTTGTTCTGATTCTTGTGGAGATATCGTCAAATTGTGGTTATTGTTTTTCTTTGTGGCTGCTGTTATTATTATTATTATTATCATTGTTGATTCTCTTTAGTAAAAGTAGGTTATTAATGGCGAGTGGAATGTCGCGGCTATAGCATATAGAGCGTATGATCTCGAGGGTAAGACTGTCGGAACTGTTGGAGCTGGGCGAATCGGGAAGCTTCTGCTGCAGCGGCTAAAGCCGTTTGGCTGCAATTTGCTCTATCATGATAGGATTAAGATAGACCCTGGGCTAGAGAAGGAGATTGGTGCAAAATTCGAGGAAGATTTAGATGCAATGCTACCGAAGTGTGATGTAGTTGTGATCAACACCCCTCTTACCGAGAAAACAAGGTTTTGCTCTCTGCATTCTAAACTTCCTGCTGAAGCAATTTTTGTGAAGGAATGTAAATGGGCCGTAATTCATTTTCTCTGTTTGCCAGATTCTCTAGGTGACCTTTGCTTTTAAATATATCAAAGCCATGAATTGGTTCTCAGTTTTTAGAGTACATATTTGGTCTGGAATTTGCAACAGCTTCTCTACTCTGAGAAGCAACAACAAAGCATTGGTAAATAAAGCGTTTTATTTTATAAAACGTCTAAGCTTTTACTGTTGTTGGAAGCTGAAATGGGACCTTCCAGAATTGGATGCTTTAGTTCTTTTCTTAGCACAAATACGGTGAAAATTTTTAATGAAACTGCTAATACTTCCTCAAACAGCTCTACTCAAACAACACTTTCACAGAAACTGTAGCCTTTTTATAACAATTATAATTAACAGGGGAAAAGGCATTTCTTTTTGATATAATTCTAGATTCTGTGCTGCATTTTTTTCTCAGAGGCATGTTCAACAAAGAGAGGATTGCGAAGATGAAGAAGGGTGTGATCATCGTGAACAATGCGCGAGGAGCAATCATGGATACTCAAGCAGTTGTAGATGCTTGCAGCAGTGGACATATTGCAGGTAATTACAATCCACTCTCCTCTATATTATTTACCTCTTAAAAGCCTCTTCTCTGAATTAGGACTAACGCTGGGTGATTATTTAAAGTTTGTTCAGTATTTCCACTATATGGTTACTACGGCATAAAAATTATGCACATAAACTTGTTTTCGGAGGAAATGCACATGGTGAACAATCTTTCGAGCTTCGAATATACTTTTCTTATTGCATGGAATCAAATAAAGCACGTTGAACTATAATAAACTATGGTTGAATTTTTGTGTAAGTTTTTAAACTTCCACCTTTCCAAGAAGTAGTATGCATAACCTGTTCTCGTTTTTAGGCTACGGTGGTGATGTGTGGCATCCACAACCAGCACCTAAGGATCATCCATGGCGATACATGCCTAACCACGCGATGACGCCTCACATTTCTGGGACTACCATTGATGGCCAGGTATTGTTTTCCATCTTCTTCTTCCATAAGTCCTAGTGATGGTTCCATATTTTGCCACTAGAGGAGAGCTTATGGCCTACTAAAGCCCGAGTCCTTGGACCGGAGTGGTCCGGGTCGAATTTACCCTGCCTGGTGCGGCTCAACGGTTTGCGGAACCGTGCCTGGCCAGGTTGGGGCAGTTAAAGTGAGAAATCCTAAGGTGGACCAGGTTAACCGGTGACACTCCAATAGTCCCACATCTTATAATGTGGGAGAGTGCGGTGGGCTTATAAGTGACAGGAACACTAGAAATAATAACTGGACTTAAATATTTTGGGCCGATGGTTTGGATCCAACGAATTATTATTGCTACTGGGTCGAGTCGGGTCGTTACGCAACCAAAGAAAAACGAAACCTTTGCTCGGCCCGCATTTTCTTGGGTGGGCATCTCCGTTGAGATGTTAAATATATTCCTGGGGCTATTTCCCATCAGATCAACTTTTGGGGTAAATATGGTATTAGACTTAAATCTTTTAAGTTTGGGGAGAAAAATGAAAAGAGTGCTTTCCTAAATTCAAACATCAGGGACACGTATATATATTTATAGTTCTCTGCGATTTTAATCGAATTCTTATTTCTCTGTAATTACTACTGTATAACTTGTAACTTGAAACTTATTAATCGGGAATTAATCAAATGTTCGCAGCTGAGGTACGCAGCAGGAGTCAAAGACATGCTGGATAGGTACTTCAAAGGCGAGGATTTCCCCGCACAGCACTACATAGTCAAGGAAGGGAAACTCGCGAGCCAGTACCAGTGATCGGATCGCATCTGCGCTCGTTCCTCTGCTGCTGCTGCTTTTCCATTAAACTGCGAGTGGGTTGTTCTTAACCTTCGGTAAACCCGGCTTAATTGCTTTTGCTTCAGTAAACAGTAGTCCATCAAGGCTTTTTAAGTGTTGTGTATAAATAAAGATCTTAGGTCACCTGTGGTCACTGTTAACAAGAGTGTGTATCCTTTGGTGGATTGAACTGTTTGGACAAGGTTGCTTCTTTATTGTGCTTGATCATGGTTGAATCTTATTAGTACTCTAATATGCATGAATTCTCCTCACTTACCCAATCTTAAATGCACATCTATTGTATACAATCTCTAGTGACTTAAGGTGCTTTTTTTTTTTTTTTTTTTTAAAAAAAAATGGTTGTTCTGCGTTATTTAACGTGATTTTAGAGCAGGGAATTCTGAGTTCGATGATAGACATAAGGATAATATTGAATATAACTTTCTAGCTTTTTTGAGTTCATGTTGTAGACTTATATGTAAATATTTAAAATGTGTTTTTGAGTCTTTGACAACTTAAAAGTTAAAAATAACTTAAAAAGGGTATAATATTGAAGACTTAAAAAGTTAAAAATAATTGTTTCATGTAATTTCTTTGTGACTTTTTATCTTTTTCTCCAAAACTTTGGAATGATTGTAAACCAAAAAAAAAAAGTTTGAAATTTATATTAAAGTGAAAAATCAATTTGTTTTAAATCAATCATTCTATCTCTAGTTTTACATCTAGCTTTTCAATTAGTGTTAGCACGTGATTATCATATGATTGGAAAAGTCAAAGGCTAAATATATCACATCATATGTTTCATAAAACTAAAGTTTTAACACCATTTAAGGACCATTTAAATGGATATAATTAAACGGGGCAATGGCTTATATACTCCTGAAAAATTTTCGATTTTTCGATTTACCCCACTTAGAAGGCTAATATTGAAAATATCCCTCCTACGTTCCAACCTATTTCTAATATACAATTAGAGTTAAAATCTGTTAAATAACTCTGTTATCTCTGTAAAATTACTATTTTACCCTTTTCAAATATACCCTTCTACCATCACTGTCTTTCTTATTTGCCCTTAAAGTCAGGGTCACAAAAAATATTTCGACTTTTAGTCTTTTCCAATATACCCCTCTACGTCACCAACATTTCTTATTTGCCCTTAAGTTAAGGGCAAAATTGGTATTTTAATTTTTTTTAACTGTGGTAGATATTTAACTCACGTTTAATCTAAATTAACTTAACATGAGATAACTGCGGGGGTATTTTGCAATAACGGTGGAACGTATGAGAGGTATTTTAGAAAGGAAAAAAAAGTATGGGTAGATCGAATATTTTCAGACGCATAAGGGTGTATAAGCAATTATCCTTAATTAAAAATATAGTGTAATTAGAGATGTATATAATTAAAAATGCAAGGTAAAATAATGGGCCCATAAAGGGCCCAATTCCAATTTTGTTATACAATTTTGCACTCTCCTGTTGCCACGTGTACGTGTGTGATCAAACTAATCGGACGGCTAAGGACTCGTCCTCGTCCCCCGTAAAATGATCGAGCCCTTTGTATATATAATACTCGGAGCCTCCTCTCTCTTTTTCTCTCTCTCTCCGAATCGATCAAAAAAATCGCCCAAATTTACCCAAAAAACCCCCCGAAAAATATCGTGAGTTCCCCCGAAACCCTACCTCTCCCCATCTCCTCGAATGCGCGGTGCCGAATCGCGATTCAGGGTTTCGATTCGCCCTCGTGGCCGAATCCCAATCGGATTCGCGCTCCTCTCCTCTTTCGAATTAGGGTTTCGTTGTTTGATTTGGTTCTCGCTTTCGAATTAGGGTTTTCGCTAATTGTTTTGTTTTTGTGTTGGGGGTGTCTTAATTCCTAATTTCATTAGTTTTATTGGTATTTTTGGTCGTAGTTTTGTTATCTAATGGGTTTTTTCTTAGATCCGACTACGGAAAATTGGTGCGTGTTTCAGTGTTTCAGTTAGATGATAATAATTAATCGAATATTACATTTTTCTTCTTCTTTTTATTGACGAATTGTAAGGTATTTTATGGTTTTTTGGGTTATATTCACGAATTTGGGGTTTTTATGAATATTTTTTCTGTTGGATCTCATTAATTATTGAAATAGTTTGTTTAATATTCTGCTGCAGATGTATTGGCCTGAGTACCTTCTTTGAAGGCTAAATTTAATTAAATTTTAGAACACATCATATACATCTTTTGTGAAAAATGGTATTTTTGTGTATATATCCCTCTAATACCAACTTTAAAGGGGTGAATTTATTTATTTTTTTATAAATTTAGTAGAGATAGATATGTGAATGCTACTGATGAAATGTAGGTTTAAAGTTGATGATTTTTTCTTATCATTGAATATGCTAGTTGACAAAGAAAATTGCAACTCATTTTTTTAAAAAAAATTTGTTGATGTAATATGAAAGGTTATTGAGGTGATGGCGGAATCGAAGTCCAGTTTGAGGAAACCGATCTTTACTAAAGTCGATCAGCTTCGTCCCGGGACAAAAGGGCACACGCTCACCGTAAAGGTGGTGGATTCGAAGATGATCATGCAGAAAGGGCGATCGGATGGGCCCCAGGCTCGGCAAATGCGAATTGCCGAATGCTTGGTTGGGGATGAAACTGGGATGATCGTCTTCACTGCTCGGAACGAGCAAGGTAATTTTTTCTTTCTGATTGCCTATTTGGATTTATTTAACTGTAGTTGGAAATTAAATTATGCATTAATATGATGTGTAGTAGTACATGTACGATGGAACGGTTCATTTTGAATATGCTCTTGATTATGTTATTAGGGTGAGCATGTTATGTGAATAAGTTCATATTCACATACAAAAGTAACTTATGATATAACAATTAACACGGAGCGCAATAGAAATAAGTAGGAAAAGGGGATTCAGAGAGCTATTGATGAATCAGACATGCTTTAAGTATATAGGTGCTATTTAATTTACTTGTGCTCATGTTCTTTGCGTAGAAGATTTGTAATTCTATCGGTATCTTCAGAATTCAGATACCTGTGCTCATGAGCTTGTTCATTTGCTTTTAAATGAATATAAAACAAATGAGCTGAACAAGTGTTGAAGGATCGCAATTCGTAGACGAGATGTGTACTTGTCAGTTTGCACTTTGCACCCTCATTCGTGTATCTTATCTGTTGATGTTCAGATGAAACATAAGGCTTCATAGAGTGTTTCGTATTTGAGGACCTCCCCTTGTTATCTTGTTTTTCATCTTAACAAAGTTACTGTAACATTTTTGTATATACTAAGGCTCCGTTTAGGGTCGTGGGAGATTGTGTTACGTATGGTGAGAAAGTATTGGGTTTATTTTAATACATAATATTCCCTTTTATATATTGCAATAAGTCGGTTACGATAATATTTTTCTTCAGTCCTACGGGAAATCGGAGAACCATATCTCTATATACTTTCGTCCAACTCCGTTTTTGCCTACTGGCATTAGATGAGCCTCAATACCAAACAAGCCCTAATTCTTAAAACTTGGATACACTAATTTAGCTCTGTAGGTTCATTTCATCCTCAAAGCCCAAGTATAGGACTATAAGTAAGTGCTCTCTCTTTCCATGACATTTTCCAGTCATCCTCCGCAACTTCGAGCACCTCAAATAGCCAATTCTACCATTTTTGAAGGGTTTTTGTTTATATTTCCAACGCTAACGTGTATTGCGCATGCTTCAAATTTTCGAACCTTCTCAGGATGATTTCGGCCATCAAAGATGATAATTTTCCCCGTTGGTCTTAAGATTATTTTCCTACTTTTTTTTTTTTGTTACGGCCTTCGAAGTACTATCTTATTAGTTCTTAATTCCCAATTATTTTTTTGTTTTTTATTTTTTTTTACAGTGGACTTGATGAAGCCCGGGACAACCGTAACCCTTAGGAATGCAAAGATCGACATGTTCAAGGGCTCGTCTCGCCGTGGACAAATGGGGCCGTGTGGAAGTCAGCGATCCCGCTGATTTTACCGTGAAAGAGGACAACAACCTTTCATTAATCGAATACGAGCTGGTCAGCGTCATCGAAGAGTGACCAGGTTCTTTTTTAAGAAAAACGCTAGCGAAATAACTCCCGAAAGCAATTATCCTATCAGGCTTGATTAAGTTGGTTCTTGTTTACTTTGGATGCCGCGGAAAGTCGTTTTCCTGCTCTTCGGAGCAGCTTTTACTTGCAAGGCTTTTTCAGATAAGCACTTTTTAGGAGTGGGGGAAGTGTGGTACGATTAGAAGCTCTACCAGTCGGTTGGAGTCGGCTTGACGCGGTAGGAGCCGAATGCCAAGCTCATTGGTAATTTGAATCTTTACAGTTTATTAAAGTCGCGCTTATTAGTATGTTCTTGGATGATGTTTAATTTAAAGTAACCGGAAATGTCTCTACTTGTGTTTCGATCGAGTTTATGAAACTTAATATTATGTCAATAAAAAGTACTCTCCTTTTTCGTCGAAGAACTCTTTATCTGTTTTATGTGCATTTCTGATGTTTGAGCACATTCATGCTTCTTATTTGGTATATGATCTCAAAAAGTTTCCTATTTGGAAAAAAGCATAAAGAGGAACAAAATAGCATGAGCAAAGTTTCTAGGCCCTATTTTGCTTCACCTTTATTCTTATATATATATATTTTTTATTGTCTTTTAAACACAGTTTATGGAGTGTCTTGTGGATAATGGATGGCTTGTTATTATTATAATTTTATTTTAGTTAGAGAGAAAAAATAGCTATTGCATCTGCCTCCCTTAACTATTTGTTATTTAATTTTAAATTTAATTTGTTTTATTAGTTGGTTTAAATTTACATTATGCCATGATAAATTTTGATAGTGATGTGTTATATTTGGTATTTATCCAAACAGGGTGTAATCTTACAAATCTTTATCTAAAGGCTCGTAGTGGGTTCTTTATCTTGTGGTAATTATTATTATTATTATTAAACTTAAAAAGGATTTTTTGATTTATATCTCTTTTTGGGTAAACAAGTAGAATTTTTTGTGATATTATAGGTATAATAAGCACTATTGTAGCCATTTTTTATGCCGTTTTTGTAGTTGTTATACTATGCTTATAATAATAACTGTTATAAAGAAGATTTTATTTTTTATTTCATATTTTGGGAGAGGATGCACCGTAGCATTTATTAAATAAATTTACGTGTACTCTGTTTATTTATTTATAATTATATATAGTCACATTATATGTGTTAGAAACAAATGTTATGAATTTATTAGTAAATTTGAGCTCTACCTTACGTAACAACCACTAATGCATTAGTCACTTACTTGACCAATAATACAAGTTATAGCCCACTTTACCATCTACTTTGATCTTATATAATAGGGTTAAATGCATACATGTCCCTGCAAATATAGTCAATTGCGGATATATTCTTATAAAATGAAAATTTCATAAGTTGCCCCTATAAAAGTTCTAAGTTATGCAGATATGTCTATGTAGTTAACATTCGTTAGTGCGCTGTTTATTTTTTAACAGTGGATTCGTAAAATAATAATTTTACCCTCACAAAGTGAGCTGTAACAGTGGATTCGTGAAATGATAATTTTATCCTCACAAATATATCCCTCCAAATTGGAGTCCTAACTGATAAACAGATGGGCAAAATAGTCAATTCATATTATTAATTATTTATGGTTAAGTAGTTTAACCTGGTTAACAAACTTTTCTAACAGACTCTAAAAGTATGGACATATCTGTATAACTTACGACTTTTTGGATAATTTATAGAGTTTTTATTTTGCGGGAATATATCTACAATTATTTATGTTTGCGGGAATATGTATGCATTTAATCCTATATAATAATTATAATATATTAATTTATGGAGTTGAGATTCCCCACGAGTTCCACAAGACTGGGAAAAATAAAATTACATATTTACCCTTTATGATGTCATAACTACACGAAAATTTATAACTACACATGCACCTAAATTTGGCATTTATTTTATTATATTTAAATTTAATTGCTGTAGTTGTATCTGTATAAGCCTATAAGGATACTTAATCATATGAGTTAAAATTGTTACTGCAGCATTTAGACAGAATAATTTTAAATAAAGATAAAGTTATTATTAGGAAATAATTTTTTTTCCTTTACATGCATAAAAGGTAACCTTACCATTCCATATATAAAATATTAGAAATTCGTAAATACACTTATTAACTGCATGTAATCAAATAAAATATTAAAAATATTTATATTCACTGTTTTTTTTTAGTAATACTAGAAGTCGTACAACCTATCCATTTTTGAATGAAAATTTACTCCTCAGTCATATGATGTGATTGGTAAATTACACTTTATCTAAAAATGAATGAGGTTGTAAGATGTACATCCTGTACACTCCTTTTGGGTGTACCATTAGTATTTTTTTATTTTAAAACGAGAGTTGCGTAAGCACCTCTCAAGAAGAGGAGTAAGTGCTTTAGGTCCTCAAGCCACAAACTTTTGAATTGGATGTTAACGTTTTTTGTTTTAAATAAATATTTTACTTTACCCCTTCCTGATTACTAGTAGTATATATATGGTAGAGAAAAAATTAGTGACTAGTAGTGGAGAAAAAAGGGAAAAAAAAATAGTGACCGCTTACTTTTTTATTTTTTATTTTTTTAATTGAGAGCTCCTTAACTTTAAATTTTTTTTTTTTTTCACCTGAATTTCGATACTCAATTAAGTTAAAAAGTTTTATCAAATTTAACGTTCCTATTAGTTATAAATTTCAATTGATTTAGTTGTAATATAATTCAATAAAAAGTGAGTAAAGTCATGAAGTTTGATGAGACTAACAATGAACTTGATAGAACTCTAAATTTTTTTTTTTGACTAATAATCAAAAGCTGAGGGTTTCTCAATAAAAAAAAATAAATTACATACATAACTATGCACCACCACAACAAGATTCAAAAAAATAATAATAAGGGGCCTTTTTCAGAATATCCAATAGTTGAGGAGGGTCTCCCTACATTTTTCTCCACCTAACTTAATAAAATAAAGGAAAAACAAGGGAAAACTTCAAATAGCCCCCTTGTGATTTCACTTTTTCTCACTTCAGTATCCTGTGGTTTAAAATGTATCAAGTTAGTACCATATGGTTTTGTACTTTAAAGCGTATCAAGTTAGTGTGGTTTAGCATTTTCTTGTTTTAGTACCATGTGATTTAAAGTGTATCAAGTTAGTACTCTGTAATTTTATTTTTATTACAAGTTAGTACATGTGGTTTTATTTTTGTATCAAGCAAATTACTAACTTGATACACTTTAAATCACGGGGTACGAAAATGAGAAAGTACGAAACCATATGGTACTAACTTGATATAGTTTAAACTATAGGGTACTAAAGTGAGAAAGTGCCAAACGATATGTACTAACTTGATACACTTTAACCCATAGGGTACTAAAATGAGAAAGTATAAAACTACATAGAGGTTTTTGAAGTTTCCCTAAAAACAATTAATAAAAAATATTAATTATTTTTTCTACTGTAGAAGCTCCCAAGTGGAAAGTGGGAAACGGCTAAAAAAAAACCACATCACATCGTCGCTTTCAAAAACTGACGAGTGTATGCACTACAACAGTATAATAGAGAGAGAAAGAGAGAGAGAGAGAGAGAGAGAGAGAGAGAGAGAGAGGAATCCAAAAAAAAAAAAAAAAAAAAAAAAAGAAAAGGCGAAAAAGAGATATTCCCGCTTCACAGCCGCATATAACAACACCACACTCACAGCGCACGATACATTCCCCCGTAACGCTTCTTCTCCACCCTTCTCCTTCTCCTTCTCCTTCTCCTTCGTCCTCTTCCCCCCCCTATAAATACCCCCTCACCCCTCTCAAACCCTAAACCCTCCTCTCTCTCTCTCTCTCTCTCTCTCTCTCTCTTCGTTTTCTCTTCTCCGACGATTCTTTATTAGAGAGAGAGAGAGAGAGAGATGGGGAGATGGGAGAGTGTTGCGGGAGCGAGGGGTCGCCGCGGACGAGGGCGCCGGCGCCGGAGCACGCGGCGGGGTCGGTGGATCGCAGGTTCTTGAAGCAGGTGTTCGACAACGTCCACGGCAGCATATCGCTCGATCCGGTAAGCGTGGCTTTTGTACTCGGTTCGGAGATCGGAGTTAGCTGCGGATTTGATCTCCGACCCCCATTGGATTGTGCCCCGAGGGGTTGTTCTCGTGTTTGCTGGATGTTTTTTTTTGCGTTTTTTGGGTTTGATTCGATTTAGAGATCTTTAAAGTTAGCTGCGAATGTGATCTCTGAGGTCATTTTGATCGTGCGCGAAAGGTTTTCGTGTTTATTCTTGTAATAGAATTAGCTATGAATTTGATCTCTGAGATCATTTTGATTGTGCGCGAAAGGTTTTCATGTTTATTCTTGTAATAGAATTAGCTATGAATTTGATCTCTGGGATCAATTTGATCGTGCGTGGAAGGTCTTCATGTGTATTCTTGTTGATTATATTTGGAGTTTAATTCGATTCAGAGATTAAATTAGCTACGATTCGATCTCTCAGATCATTCTGATCGTGCATGAAAAAGGTTTTCGTGTATTTTCTTGTTGGGGTTTAATTGTGTTAAGTAATAGTGGATCCGTGGATTCCGATGATGTGAGCGTTGTGATGCGGACGTTTTTGGGGAATTCGATTGGTTTAAAATCTGGAGGAGTCCTTATTGGATGCGTATACACTTTGTCTATGCTTATTTGGCGTCTTCTGATTGGTCTATATCTGTAATATGCGTATTTTCTTTTGATTGTTTTATCCTCTATGTTTTGTTGTTTTTGGGGATAAACTCTATTGTTGCCTTCGTTGGAATATTAGCTGTCTCAAATAATACATACCAGGATTTAAATGCCGTGATACCGAATCGTGCCGGAAACTTATCGGCACTGTATGGCATGGTGTGTGTCGGATTGTGCCGATACGTACCGGTCACAAAAAATTCATGTGTGCCGACACATAATAGCATGAGATATTTATTTTCTTTAGCAACAAAATATAATATAATAATTATTTATTATATATTTTTATTAAATTTTTTGAACTTCATTGAGAAAATTACTTAATAATTTTAAAGATGGAGGGCACTTAAATTCTTGATACATACTTTATAAACAAGATTATGCTATTCAATCTAGTAGTGCACTGATTGGAGAACATCGGAGTCGTCTAATTTCCAATTGGAGAACATTAGTTCCTAGTTTACTTATAACTAATGTTGTCTACATTATCAGTTCCTTTTTTTTTTTCCACCATTCATATTGTTGCTATAGAAGGACAATACATCTTGTTAAGTGCTAGGCCACAATTGTTCGAAGAGCCTAGCTCTCTGGTTACTCTGTTTCTGGGGATCCCTATTTGAAAACTTAATTAATTTTTTTTAAAAAAAAACTTCTGTATGTTGGACAGAGAACCTAAGCATGCTTCATTAAATTGATTGTAGTGCATTTTTCCCAGTATTGTATGATTTAAGAGTCTCAAATTGGCTTGAGCGGATCGTTATCGTGGATCGTATTTGTGTCAATTTTTTCTGTTGTTGGCCTTCTTAAATGACATAAAACTGGTTTTGGTAAGACTTGTTACTTAAATTTTATAGTCATCTCGTGCCTGTCTTGTGTGGATTAATTGCATGCACTGCTTGTCAGCTTGTTTGCAGGTTTTGGATCTCTTTAGCCAATAAATATTTAACATTTTCCCCTTTTTATGGGTTAGCATGTAAAGAGACTTCTCCTCCCAACCCTTTTCTTCTTGTATGTTGCAGTGATTTTCTTGATTTCATTTAGCATTTTAGTGTCCAAGGACTCCAACACTTTACCACAAATACAACGTGCATCGTTACAAGTGCTTTCTCTGGTCTTCATAAGAAAAATGATGAGTTCTTTTTAGTGATCATCCGTATTTTATGATAATAATGCTACATAAATTTAAATTGTCTGCAAATATTACTACTAAAAATTAAGCTTTGTGCATGCACGCAATTTCTTGTGCAACTTGTGTTGTTTTGTTTCTTAGTCTTTAAATTCTTCCAGCTCCTGTTTGGTGACTCTTTCTGGAATTGTAACTTGAACTGTTGTTGAACCAATTGAGTACTATCTTCATAATATCTATTCTTTATTTCTGCTTGTTATTCATTTTTCTTTTTTTTCCCCTTTTTTCCTCTTTTATATATGTGCTTTTCACAATTTTATATAACCTTTTTTTTCATTATTACTCCAGCTCAGTTTGAAGTTCATCGACACTGAACAGTTCCAAAGGTAACTGAATTTTTTTAGTTATTTGATGCCTCCTCAAATAATAGATGTGTTGTCTGACTCTGATTACTATTTGTTGCATCATGTCGTTCAGGTTGCGGGATTTGAAGCAACTTGGTGAGTTTCAGAGTTTAGTATGATATTTTAAAACTTAATAACACGCTGTGGTCTAAGTTGTCAAAACTAATAAAGCTCAAAAGAAATTCTATGCGCATATATGCTTTTTATCATTTATTCACTATTTTTTTAGTGGAGATGATATCACATTCGAAACTAGTCTCATATGCTAATAATGGAGGAATTATACATCTGTTGTTGTACATTAACCTTCTAGGTTCCATAAGACTATAATTACTATTCTTCTTTGTACAAACATAGCTGGAACTGTTGATTCTCTGTCTAGAAATCACCCTTAACCTTCATTAGTCTTTTTCTTATGTGAGAATAATAATAGCCAGTTCAAAATCTATGGCCCTGCAATACAAATCATCGGAATTGTGAAATCATTGTTTTTTTGCATCATATTTGCATTAGTCGCAGTTGTTGCTCTTTGCATTTTTGATGGAACACTGCAAGCAAATTAGTTATTTCACTGCATGAGGTTGAGATTGCACGGTAAAAGGACTGGATATTAGACATCTGAACTTATCGACGTAATTATTTTTGTTTACAGCAAATTTGTATTCACATGTCTTACCTTTTGTTTCGTGTTTGTTGAAATTACATACTAAGCATTAGAATTCTATGTATTTCAGGTCTTACATACATGGTCTATCCAGGAGCAGTGCACACTCGTTTTGAACATTCATTAGGGGTTTACCGGCTTGCTGGAGAAGCTGTTCAATGCCTTAAAACCTACCAAGTCTGAATCATATTTTTGCTTTTTGCTTGATATAGTAGTAGCATCAGAATATTACAGAGATATCATGCCATATATTATTATGTCTGCAGGGTTCAGAGCTGGATATTGATCATTTTGATATACAGACTGTGAAACTAGCAGGCAAGTAATCTAGACTACTTATTATGAATTTGTTAAGCAATATAATTTGTGACATTCTTGTTGCTGTGTCTTTTAGGACTTATGCATGATATTGGTCATGGGCCTTTCAGTCACCTGTTTGAGCATGGGTTTCTTTCTCAAGTTCTTCCAGTATCAAACTGGTAATTTGCACTGAAAAAGGGAATTTGCATAAATTCTAGTTGACCACTGAGAAAAGAATAAAGGAACAATAAACTGGTAACTACCATTGTTTATTGTTTAGGTCTCATGAGCAGATGTCAGTGCAGTTGGTGGACTATATTGTGGATGAACATCACATAGACATTGATGCCAATTGCCTTAAGACAGTTAAAGTAAGATCACTTTTAGCGCTATCTCTTTCACAGAACAATAAATTATGTGTACAACGATTTATTGATTTCTCTTTTCCTTTTTTTTTTTTTTTTTTTTGGGTCAAGAACATTTATAAACGAAAACTATCTGCTTTTCCATGAAACACCTTACTGATGTTCTGCGCTTGTCATACATTCCATGGCGATAAAGGAGTATATGTCTGTGCCAAAGTTGTTTCCTATTTAAGTATATGCTTCTCTGTACATATGGTTGAGATTGTGAGTTGAAAAGATCATTTAGGAGCCTGATAAATTTCTCCTATCTAGTGAACTTTGTTCTAGAAATTTACAGGACAAATCATTTCTAAACCATGAAACATGGCGAAGAAAGAAGGAAAGGACGATTAGTTGTCATAGTACTCATAACTCACCTATAAGAATTGGTACTGTTTTTAGTAGTGTGATAAATCATTACAGACCTGGAAGCATGACGAAGAAAAAGAGAAGTGTATCTAGTACTAGTCGGCTAGATGTAAAAGTACTAGTCTTCCTTAATCGCCTTCTGAACCATCTTAAGTAACAACAGTCAGACCACTGTTAGTTATAAGAAAGAACTGCTGAAATTGTGAAATGTAAGATGCTACTACTTAGGGATCCGCCCATTGTAGGCCTGAATAAGGAGATATGGTTTCCATTTTGTATAAAATAGGGCAATGGGACCCTTACATTGGTTAAAAGATCTAAATACTATTGTCTTGGAGATTTTTAAGAACTTTTCATAGTTCAACTATTTTCCTGATGATGCCATAATATTACCTCTATATTTCAGTATACATCCATGTTAATGTAGTGAATTGATGAATGGAGTAAACAGCCAATAATTTATGTTTTCTTATCGTTCTTATGTATTATTATACAGGCAAATAGGCCAGTTTAAGATACAGTGTTTCTTTCCTAAAAAGCTTGGCTACTTGAATCCTTCTTGCTCAAAAGAAATTGTCCGATGATTAAATAATTACTCTCTGTAAGTGCAATATTTAGGACACTGAACAACTTGTTGCTTGAAATTTTCTACTCAGGAGATGATAATTGCCAGCTCTAATATTGCCAAGGAAAAGGTATGTCCTTCTTCCTCCGGTCCTTGTATTCACACTAGAATAGATGTAAATATCCTGTTTTCCTTTTCTTTCTTGACGAAAACTATGTTTGTACAGAGTGCAAAAGAGAAACTTTTTCTGTATGACATTGTTGCTAATGGTCGTACTGGAATAGATGTTGATAAGTAAGAAACTTCTCTGAGCAGATCCTGTTTGAAGTTTTGTATGGTAATACATGCTGTTACTTTGGCTCATGTTTTTCATGTTTTACAATATCATTCATGCAGGTTTGACTATATCGGTCGCGATTGTCGAGCGTGTGGACTTGGATGCAATTTCCAGTTCAACAGGTATTCACTTTAATCAGTTTTTTATTGAAAGAATCAAATTATAATCGACATTCAGAAACTGAACAATATTCAAAACGAGTATATTTGTCTATTTGACGAATTGCATTCTTGTGTGTGATAATGCTGAGACACTTGGATCAGATAGTCTAGTTGCCAAAAGTTTTTGTAGAGCATGTTGGGAGATATTTTCCATATACTTTATGCCCCCCCTATAGAATACTTATTCCCTTCATAAAAAGTTCACCGAGTTTGATTCTTTCGGCCAGCCTTTGCAGTTATTAGCAGCTTGTTGAACTTGTTTAAATGAATTGATTTGGTCCACCGTAATCTGGCTCTTAAATTCTGGAAGAGAATAACCTACCTTAGTAGGAACAAGAATTCATTTATCCAGTTCTAAGGAGGTTCAGTTATTATACCCCAATGAAAGTCCGTATTTTTGGATCTACTCATGCAGCTATCCATAATCTATAGGGAGAAGTTTGTTTTATGTTAGCAGAGTCTTCTAGAGAAGGCCATTTTTTGCAAGTACTTGGGTATATATGCGAAAGTTAAACTTTTGAAGTCATTGCATGAAAGTTTGCAATTTGCAAGGATATATGTATATAGATAGTTATGCAGGGTTACTGAAGCTTGAGAGCAATCAATGGACATTTGTTAGTCAAAAATTGAATGTAAGTTAACTTGCGTACAACAGAAAAATGCCAAAAAAAGAAAAATGATGCATGCCCTTATTGTTATCGTTCACTATTAATTAATATAATTGATGCCAGAGATTAGTATAGCAACATGAACTAGTATAAAAAGTGATGTAATTGCTTCTTATTCTTCTTCATTATATTGCAGAGGGCACAATTAATCAGACTTTAGTTTCAATCTTTTTGCTAACCTCTGTTTTGTGTATTAACCTTTCTTGCAGATTATTAGAAGGCATGCGTGTTATGGACAATGAAATATGCTACCCGGCCAAAGAATGTAATTATCCTGTTGAAAACACTCGAAAATTATTTTTGTGCTTGTCGAGTTACTAATGATTTCAGGACCAGATCTTACCATCCACAAATTGTTTGCAACTCGTGCTGACCTTCATCGCACCGTCTACACCCATGCAAAAGTGAAGGTACTCATTTTTTTTAGACATGCATGCCCCAAAGATACGCAATACAAATCATGGCTGGTTTAACATTTGTCTTTCTAAAACATATTAAACTGTTCTAGTGAAAAAAAATGCCTACCGTCATAAGTTTAAAAAATCATAGATCTCCCCCTTCGGATGGCATTTCTGAAATTTCATTCATGTTATTTATCCTAAGGGTGTTCTCGAATTTCTAGATATTATAATGTGCGGGCATTTAGGAAATTATGGATTGGCACAAGGTACTAAGACTTATGTGGTTGTTTCTTCCACTTTGTATTCATGCTAAATGCGCACTTCTAGTTAAGAATACCGGCGCATTTTATACCCTATTATCCCCCAGGAAATTTCTGGCTGTGGATCTTTGGTAGAGTTCCTTTTGACGAGAGCTTTGTGCACTAACTAAACACTCTTAAATATTTTCTTTAAGTTTCTATTTGCTCTAGAATTTTATGCGTCTTGATTTGCTCACGAACCCCTTTTTCCTGCACAAAAATGGAATATACACGGCTTCTACCTTTCTAACATTTTTTGCTTTTCCGTTTAGGCCGTTGAGCTCATGCTTGTAGATGCGCTTCTTAAGGCCAATGATTACCTACAAATATCCTCGTGTTCTTTGGACCCCGCTGAATTTTGGAAGGTTTTTCCTTAACCCCACCCACCCATAATTGACTATATTTATTTTATGTACACCGTTCTTTATGCTTATGTATGTATCTCTCATCTTTGTAGCTGGATGATACACTACTAAAAACCATTGAAATAGCTGATAGCAAGAAGTTGCAAGAATCAAGAGATATTATCCGACGTATTCGTCGAAGAGACTTATACCAGGTAAGTTTCTCCATGCTCAAAACTTTCATTTATCCGATCGAACAGCAAGAGAACTTTTACGTACGCAAAGTGGTTCTTTTAAAAGGATTCATTTTCTAAGTTCACATATCACCACAAGATTATATTAAGTTCACATAAATTGCTAGTTATTTTGAACATAGAGTTACCTTTTTTTTATCAATCCTATTTTCCTAGCGGCACTTTGTTTAGCGGGATGTTGAATTGGCAATTTGTTTTGACATTACGTGTCCCATTTATGCGAGGCAGTTCTGCAATGAGTATGCTGTTCCGAAGGATAAAATCGAGCATTTTAAGGACGTCGCTCCGCAAGACATAATATGCTGCCAGGTCTTTTAGAATCTAAAATTTCGTTCTCAATTATTCACTAAAGCGCCCAACTCTACGTAGTTTTGTATCTTGATAATACTCTATGTTTTGCAGGTAGCCGGTGGAGTACAACTGAAGGAAGAGGATGTCGCCGTTAGCAATATTAAGATAGATTTGACGCGCGGAAGAGATAACCCTATTGAGAGGTATCTGGCAAGTTCATTTCTTTAAAATGATTATCTTTTTTTTTTGTTTTTTCTTCTTTTTTTCTCCGCTCGTGATCAATTTGACTACTAACATATATCCGCTTTCTCTGTCACCCATGTTCCTGTGTCCAGCATCAATTTCTTCAAGGTACACACTATATCTTTCTCCATGAACAATTTTCGCTACAAATATTTTCATAACAACTTTGAAAAATCTCACTCTCCGGAGAATGGAAATGGATCACCACAAGAAACAAAACAAGACATGCATCCTGGGGTTATTAGCTCTTAGAGGCAATTTATATATATGAAGAATAATCTGCAGTGATGTGCAATTGTGCATAACAGTCGGATCAAAAATTCTGATAGATAGATTTATTTATTTATTTAGTTATTTTCTTGGTTTTATGCCTTGATATATGGGACCTTTTATTTTATTGGGGTGCTAGGATTACGACAGCGACAAGAAGTTCAACATCTCAGACGATCGCATCAGCTGCCTTCTTCCTACATGTTACCAGGACAGAATAGTGAGGGTGTATGCCAAGAAGCCTGAATTGGTTAGTTAGTTCACTCCACACTTTTTTCTCAAGCCATCGAAGTATTTTATTTGTTACTTCGTCCGATTTGGTTTATGCGCTTCTATTTTTCACCGAAAAAAACTGCATTCGGCTTGGGCTCCTCCGTTCTGTGCCTGTTTGGCCTGGCTTCTTGAACTATTACTACTACTACACTTTGAGAAATGGCAACCTAACCGGTTGTTGAAAATCACAAAAAGTTTCTGCTGTTAGCTCTTACTTGAAGTTTCTGCTGTTGCTCCAGCGGAGAACGAAGTAAGTCCACACTCTGGAGAAGCCCCTCTTTGTACTTCGTGAACAAAACTTCACTATTGGGAACAATTAAACCCCACGCACGCCAGAATTTGAGGAAAAAAACATAACATATGAAACAAAAGCATAAACAATAATGCCAGACGCTGCCTCAGTCCCGCTCGCTAGCTTTCTGAGGACTAATATATTCTTCTTATTACGATTCGATTCGCAGGTTGAGGCCATATCGGAAGCTTTTGAGAATCTACAGTTGAAAATGTACGGCGTGAAAAAGCAGGTACACGAGACGCCGGAAAAGAAGAAACGCCGGAGGTAAACGGCACCTCCTACGTACGTACGTACACGCCCCCCTTAAAAAATGATTCCTCTGTCGTTGCATCTCCTAGCCTTCTCATCCTTGTGCATCAACAAAAGAATAGCGTATACACACGAGTATATGTTCTTTATTTGTAGGTAAGCTGTATAGACCGCATGTTGTGTATTCATCTCTACGTATGCTCAACCCTACATAGCAAATAATGGTGGAAAGTGCTAATCGCGCTTTTTCCGTTTCCCTCTTGGATGTATATAAGATGTAGAAGTGCTAATGGCAGGTTTTTGAAAGTGCTGATGGCTTTTTGAGCAGGAAGGAGCGTCGTGCAACAGCTCGAAATGGAAGCTGTTAATTCCATCGTCTGCCATTCAGTCTGGCGTCTGTAGATGATCCAGAGAGCATTATTAGCTGTACGGACTCTGACACACAATGCACAAGAACAGCTTTAGATGAAACTTTTTACTGCAGTTGGTACTACGGTCAACTATAAACCCCCGCTTTTATTATAGAGAACAAAGTATCAGAGTTGTCGTCTTTAGTTTACGATGGAACCACCGGGCATTGATTGAAATATGACCGAGCAAAGTTGGACGAAAGAGAAATTTTAAAGAGAATACAAGGCGTGCTCTGCTAGGTGAGAATAGTGTGTGGTATTCACAGATTCTCACAACTCTAATAAGACTTAGCAGAAGTCTCATCTTCAAAATTTTGATAGAGCAGCCAAACTCGTAGATCGGAATACAATCCGCACCACCTTTTTGACTTCCACGTGCACATCAGGGCTCACAAACCGGGGAAATGGCAAACACAGATGGATAGAGAGGTTACCGAATTAGAGGTTTATATTGCCTACATTTATACCTACAGCTGCAACGTAATAACAGTATAACAATAACAAAAAAGTGAGCAGGAGAAAACCTTATTCGATAGATAAAGAACCAAAGAGACGAACAAAGACTAGATATAAAAGCCTCTTACTTCGCTCCTATAACCAGTCCCAAATATCTCTATACGGACTGGTTTTTTTTTAAAAAAAAAAAAAAAAACAACAACAAAAAAGGAGATGACATGAAAGAAGCAGCACGAAAAACCGAGGCCTAATTAGACGTTCTTTTGTTTATGCTAAACACGTCCTTGCGAGCACATGGGATCGGATGGCACTTCTATTGTCGGTTAGCTCGCAATGCGACTTGGCGTCCTTTTTAAAGATAAAAACATGTTGTGTTGCCAAAAAAACCTCTGCGGCCGCATAGCGTGCAAGCAATCCATCATCATCCCACCGGCACATTTCAATCGCATCAAAAGAAAAGAAAAGAAAAGAAACAGAACGGCTGAAAAGTAATGGATCTACAAAGCAAGTCCTTTGGTTGTGTAAAAGTTCAATTTACTTACAGGCATGGGAATAGAGTAGACATCGAACAAGCTTCGAGACACCGATCAGGATTTTTTCCTCGGGTGATATAATCATTCGACCGTCAATGATGATGCTCGAATGAGTCTCTAGTTAAAATATTAACTTACTGGAATTCTTTCATCTGTTTCCCAGGTTTCCATCTACACCGTATGAATTCCATTCCTCTTCTACCGATGTACTGTTGGGGTTTGACTGTACATTCCTCCACTCTCAGATTTGTTTTCAAAACCCATATATGGTTCTGCTAGATTCGGCGAACAGGAATAAGGTTCGCTGTCGTAACTTATACACCCGGTCGACTAACTGCTAAGCTGGGGCAAAATTGAGGAGGATTCGTAATTCGAGACGGATTTGCCAAAAAAAAAAAGAAGAGCTTCTTAGAGAATCACCTCATCGAGGAGTCACGGCTTCTTTTTTTCATTTCGGAGGTATTTTTGGCTGGAGGAAACTAGAAGTGAAAAGCACACTTTCAAATTGATGCAACTACTTACATTGTTCGGTTTGATTGAAGTGTACGCGGAAGCGTTGCTGTGAAGTTCTCCAGTAATAGTCCATAAAAGTGTCACCCGCAACACTGTCCTCGATCATCTTCGTCGGAGTTCTTGGAGGACTTTAACTCCTTTTTGCAGTTCCCAGCTTTAGCCTTCCCAAATTCTTCGAGAAGCAGGACTCGGATTCGGTTTCTCAGAGCAGAAGCTTCTTCAGGTCTAAACCACCTGCGACCACCAAGCTGTCCAATGAAAGAGTCAAGAAACAAACATTTTTGATCGAGATAAGACAGGTGCACCATACAACAACACGCAAACTTTTTAAGTTTGCTGCCTGACCGTTGCAAGGTCTTTCCTTCGAAGTCTTTCGGGGGCATCGGCGATAAACCGCTCCATGAAGTAGAGCACGAACAGACCACAATCATACTCATTTTTCTGCTGGGGAACCTGGAACAGGAAGGATAACAAGTCTTACTACAAGCGATTGAATGCCGGTACGAAAAGTATTAGTGCGAAGCAAAAGTCGCTATTTTTCATACGCGTACATAAAAAGCGCAAAAGAAGAAACTATCAAAGATTGTCAGATTGGAAGTATCGATTACTGCTAATCAACTGCTGCCAGACATGGCCCCAGTGGTTTCAAAGACCAAATATGTTCCCATCTACCTGATACCACATAAAGTGCCCCCTCCGACCCGGCTAATAAAGCAACAAACAAAATGTCTGGAGCTTCCACCGTAGTGAAAATTCTGCTTCTACTGTCGCAACAAGCTGTTTGTTCTTTTTAATCGTTTCTCTGACGGTGTGTAATTTTCACGAAAATTGGAAAGTTATTCGTGGTATGTAAATAGCATTTTCTCTGAAAGCTCAAGACAGGTCAAACAGCCCCAAATATGACCACCAACAAATTTGTTGAGTGAGAAGCTCCTGATCCAAGCACTTCCAAATTTTAACACCCGAGGCCGCTGTAGTTCAACTGATATTATGTGCCATTCATTTGTCTGAAGCAATAGCTTCTAAATTGTCATAAGATGGGAATTACTGATTGAGATTTTCTGGTGTACGACATATTACTATGTTTGCAATGTTTGCAATTCCAGAACACCAAAATATCACCAAGAGCATAGTTATTAGAAAAAGTCAAATCAAGCACGGTCAAAAAAATTACTGTATAAATTTTAATAAGAATTATACCGCAATTTTCCTCTTCTCAATCCTACGAGGGAGATTCTTCCATATCCTTGCTGGTATGGGAATATCTGGAACAGGAGGATTTTGATTCACGTAGTTCCATTCTTCCTTCAAATACCTGCAACGTACAATGCCGAGTTAGGAATCCCAATACATTAAGGCAACAGAAATACGTTGAATGGAAAAAAAAAAAAAAAAAAACAGGGAGCTAAAATAAATAAACCCCTGGATATCTCATGCTTCGCACTCTGGTACCTCTCGATAATAAAAACCTATATTTGGAATCTATTTTATAGTTTTATAATGTCTTACGGATGAAAGAATTATGAACAGGTCCAGTGATAATATAGCACAAAAGATTGAGGGTTTTCCTGTAGGCTTTTAGTGTCAAGGGTGAAGTGCAAAGCGTGATACGTCCAGCAGAGGGCTTATTTTCATTTTGGCGAAGAGAAAGGGTTTAATTTTCATTTTGGCAAAGAGAAAGGGTTTAAACTAGAGAATGAAATCACGTGATGCGGGAAGTCACTGGGGGCCTGGTGGGATGCGGGGGTAAGCTATCTAGCATATCTCCTCTTACCGGAAAGCCATTAATTAGTTTGTTGTTAAGTGACACAAAAAGATGTCTAACCTAATTTCAAAGGATATGATAAGTCACCTAATAAAATGGAATGCATTGTTGTGAAAAATTACGAATATTAGGACCTCACCGTGGAGTAAAAAGTTAAAAAAAATTAATGCTGTAACGACTTGGGGATCCAACACTAGTTATTCGCATGTCACTTGTTTAGAGATTCAAAGAGGTCCTAAGTAATACACGCATACAATATGTAACAAAACATAGCAGTTGATTGTAACAACTAACATCATATAATAAGGCCAAAGTTGTATTATTTATTGGAGTGAACACACTCCACCCATAGCATGAAATTTCTCTCTAAACCCCTGTCAGAAGGAAACCCAGTAACTCAACTGAACAGCCCACAGCGGATAATTAATGCAAGATACTACTCTATGAGGGACAAAAATTTTATGGGCACAGTCCCCAAACTAATTAGCTTGGGGACTATGCGGATGGGCGCCATGTAGCACATCCGACGGCCACGGAAGGAAAGGGAAAAAAAAAATGCCCTGTGTTTTTAGAGAGAGAGAGAGAAAGCAACTGAGAAGGGCACCTGTTGGATCGGCCACGTGGCACCGATCCGCAAAATTTTTCACAACATTTTTGTTTGGGGACATGCCCACAAAATTTGTCCCTCTATGAGCCTCCCTCCGACAAATAATTTTGTCAGCTTTATAGTCATTAGTGTTACCCTAAATTTCTGAGAATGAACGAATTTTTCAGACCATGAAACTCTCTGGTCCTCTTACCTCCATCCTGTTTTGTCCCTTTTCTTCTCTAACCTATCCATCAGGTTTCTACCACCAAGGTGTGTTTTCAAAAGTCCTTAAGTAAAAGACTATCTGGTCAAAACTGCTGTTTCCTGAGTAACCAGTGTCGAACATGGATACCCGTTCTAGAGTTCTATAATTCATTTGGATCAGTAACTGCTAGTGTAAAACCAAAAGAAAGCCACTTAGTGTGTATATTTTAAAAATTAGAGTTCATCAGGTGGCTTCTGTGATCAATTTGCCGGGAATTAATATGTTAAAATCTACTTAAATAAACTGATAACCAATCAACAGTGAAAGAAGGGGAAAAAAGAAGCAATCTTTATCTGAAATAAAACTATAAAAATGACGGGCTAAATTATGTTGGAATGAAAGTAACTCGTAAATTTGTTTAACAGAAGAGTGAAAGACAGAAACGAATAACATGCATGCTGAATTTCAACAAATCAGAACAAGTTGAAAGATGGATGCTTTTTCAGAGTACGTACTTGTCGATAACATCAAATATAGAACTACTACTGTGAATCTCCAATGAATCCAAATGAAGTACAATGGGGCCTGATTCATCTTCTTGTGCCGGTACACAAATAATCACCAAGCTCCAATGCAAACTAAATGGATCAAAGCACAGTAAATAGGAAACAAAAATAACTAACTGCAGTAAAATCTACTACATGGAAGGAATAACTTAACTGCTCTTTTATAGGGAACAAAACTGGAAATAAAGTAATCCTATGATCTATGTAAGGTTGCACAATTTTGCCAAATTTCCTCAAGACAACCTCGGAAAGATTTAGATATACCCATTATTGTGTACAGATTTGCAATAAACAAGTAATGTTGAGACAAACCGTTTGCAATAGATTTTAAAGAGGGGGGATAGAAAGCTTACTCTCCATGAACCGGCAAGAAAATGTATGCCTTCTTGAATATGTTTACGCCTTTCCACCATCTTCTCAATTTCAAGAAGCATGCGTTTCTATCTTCCTAGAAATAAAACGATGTAGAAGCTCAAATCAGAATCAGAATGTATCTTCTCAAACGATTGTGACTACATGCATAGTTATACAAACAACAAGAAGCCAAAAAAGTGATATTTTATTTTAGGTCAGAAAAAATTTCAATCGGGAAATGAAGGACACCACACTGAAACAAAAGGGCACAGAACAGAACAACAAAATCTAATGGCTAGGAACTTCAGAAGTTCTCGGTTGGAAGCTGACAAAATCAAGCGTTTGAAGGAATGACCTAACCAAAAATCATGAAGGAAAAAAAAAAAAAAAAAAAACCACCAAGGCACAACAAATTAGAATAATGTCCAGAAAAACAACTTTAGGTGTAAATGACCAATGAGGATAAAAGGAAGCTAAAAGTGAGTAAAACATAATGTATGCTTACAGAAAGGAAATAATAATATTCAGAAAATGAAGAAATCCTGTTATTACGAGAAGTGAAATTATAAAATAAATGGCCTGCTAAGCAAAAAAATACCTGGCACAACCAAAAAGGTTGGAAATACTAATAGAGGGCAATCAGGTAATCTTTTAGACTATAGAAACTGATCAATTCGTAGAAATATTTAGGAAAATCACCAGTACGAAAACTCCAGATTTTTCATTTGGAAGCAACAAATCAATATAATAACACACATAATTCTTCTCAGAACTACAAAGCATTTACCAGAATCCATTACCATTTTAATGCACTCAGTTGGAATACCTTTGCTGACAAAGCTTCTTCCAGTTTATTATAAAAATACGTATTGAAGAAATAGTACTCGCCTCCTGGTCTACCTGTTGGTGATAGTGACCTTTGTAGGTACCTACCAAAACGAAAAGAAAAGAGTTTAGCACAACAGAAGGGCAGATTTTGGATGCTTATTACTGTATATCAAAGACTACAGATGTATGTAGCCAAATAAAACAAAAATATGGAGACATTGTGAAGAAGGCATTTTTAAGTTTTAATAACTTACTAAAAAAGAACTCAGAGATTATAGGTCACAATTTTGATGTTCAAGTGGTTTCAGGAACATTTTACATAACTAGTATCAAACTTTCCCAAAAAATGCCAGAAGGCTAAAGAATTTACACTTACATGATGTAAAAGTTTATTATAGGTGATGACAAATATGACTCGGGATCTAGACATTTTATGTCTGCATAAGAAAGCTCGACAGACTGTGGATGCTCCCTGTCAGCAAAAAAGATATGTAATAAATATCTCTATCCAAAATATGACAGCTAAAGATAGAATGGCTCCATCAATCTTCGAGAATGTGCACCTTGAAGGATAATAGATCTTTGCATCCTTCCTAGAAAAGGGTTATCGTTAGTGTAGAACAAGAACTTAGAACAACTAAGAACTTTGTATGAAAGAATATAATAGCATAAGAAAGAGGATTCTGAAAAATTGTTCACCATTCATCAGTTGTATCTTCTCGTTTAGGCTGTACAGTAGTATCTTCTTCTGTAGGCAGTATAGAAGGCATTTCTTCATCCAAAAGAACTACCTCCTGGACCTGCCTTATGTTAAAAATCAGATGCACAAATTAGAGGTCCCTATTATGTATGCCAATTTTGATAAGGCAACTTCCTAAACTAAACAGATTATGCACAATTGCACAGCAAACAATATTGGCAAATTTTATTATTTACTTTTGAAGAAGCACCCCACTAGGAAATGATTGCATAGAGCAACAAGTAAAGAGCGAGGGAAAAAGTTTGATGAGGCTTGATAATTTGAAAATCGGACATGCAGAGTGCATCTAATCCAAGCAAAAAACCAAAGGAAAGAAGAAATAGTAAGCATCAAAGAGAATCTACAGGTATCCCTTGAATGGCTAAGGGAAAACAATCTGAAATTAAAGACAAATTGAAACAACTTAATGACTTGAGTTGGGGGAGACACTTCAAACATGCTATTTGACTAAATAGATCAAAAGTCTCAGAAAGCAACCACACCTTTTTTGACTTCAATCCCACCAAGTCCCCAAATTCAGTTCTTCTTTTCCTAACCAAACAAAAAAAAGAGAAGCATTTCCACCATGTAAGTAGAGCACCATGAGATAATAAAACTGTACTACAAGTCCATCTTTGTTCAAGAATACTATATAAATACAAGAATATATATAGTGTGTTAAATCCGTTTCATGAGAGAGACTCAGTCCAGCAACAAGCAAAACGCATTCTATCTCCCTTTTTTTAATTTTATTAGGAGCATAATACATCACCGCAACTTAGCATAACTGACACCATAAGATGATATAAACAAATAATAATGAGGTTGAAACTAGCAGTTTGCTTCGACAGTGTTACACGTATTCGTTTAACGCTTGAAATGTCATCTATTTTGGTTAAGGACAATATATGCAAGATTAGAACATTCCTAGAAAAACTACCAGTAATGGAAAGAAATAATGCATTCAATTACTTAACTGATACTCTCTAATTAAGCCCAGATACAAGGAAGCCTAACTTATCACGAAAGCAAATAGATAACACACGCACAGTTTCCAGCATGACAAAGTAGAAAAGTTAAATAACATGGTTACGTGTAGAACAGAAATAAATTGAAACTACAAGCAGCGCAATCATCTAACAAATTCTTTGCAAACCCTACCAAAGTGTTTCAGTGAGAAACCCATAGAGGGCCAGTAAGAACTGACCTTCTAGCGGAAAGAGTACAATGATTTTTATCTGTGTTAGAAGAAGTACTTGACAATATCACATCCCTGTTGTTATCATCCGATGATCTATTTTTTTCTTTATCCGCGTAGCTGTTAACAGATCTAGAAGGTGATTCTCTTGAAGAGGTTCTCCCTAGTCTTGAAAATGGTTTAGCAGAATCTTTCTCGTCATGCATTTTTAGCTCATATTCCGAAGAGCTGTTGCACTTATCTCGAATAAGGATCCCCAAGTCCTCACTGAATGCAACATCTGCCTGATAAACAAAAAATGAAAATGTCTTTGCCAGAATATATAACAGAATTGATGTACTGTATGACGGTAACAATTACCTCATTCTTTGAGCTTTTAATGCAGTGCTTAGAAAATGAAGATTGCGGACCAGATTCCATCATTATACGATTTAAAGAGGAATATTTAGTAGTCCCTGGAAGTTGATTTAGCATCAGGATCTTGGAAAATGAACCAGATGATAACAATAATCACAGTATCGTGCATAAAGCATAAGATAAATTGACAAACTTTTGATACAAATTACAAAATAGCGAGGGCATCAGAGAAATTAAAAGGAAAAACTCCTCAAAGTTTTCTTGTTACTGTTTTAAATAACCAACAGAAGATTGCAAGAACTAGAATCTTCTATATGAAATAAATTAGTATTTTACCCACCAGATGATTCTGCATTTCTTGGTTGCATGAGCTTATCGAATCTTCTGGCACCCTGCAGAAAAGAATTTGCCAAAAGATTAAGTGGCCGATACAATAAACTTAATGTTACCATCTATATTTGCTGCCTGAAGTAAGGGTTGTTTTTTTTTGGGTACCCTAAACTACATTTCTTTCTAGTTTATTATATAAAGAAAGCGTCAGCCATGTGCCTTTTAGCATGCTAAGCAAAAGAGTTATTGAGAAGTGTGGATTTCGCGCCTCGTTTCTCTCATAATTCGATGATCAACTTCATTCGTCTTTTTCCACTCCTCCAATTGTAGAATATAACTACCAAGTATCATGCATTCTGATGCCCTTTCCTACTTGCCTCGGCTTCTCTCTTTCACTTGCCTCTCTTTTTATGCGCTAAATAATTAAAACAAAAGAGAAGAATGAAACTTTCTTTCGCTAAGAACTACATCCCAAACCATCTATTAGCCTCTCTTAAACCCACCAAACCAACTCTGTCACCTCAACCTGGAACAAAGACACCCTCTCCAACCTCTCTCTACCAACCTGTGCAGAGACACGGTTGTCAAGAATCTCAAATCTTGAAGCACCAGTTCTCAGTATCCTAACTTTATGCCTTGCCCGATCATAAAACCCCAAACCCTAGATATCAGTATGCGTTACCAAAGTGAAATTTGTCTCTTATACAACTCTTGTCACCTTCATCCAGTACAAAGACATCCTCTCCCATGTCTCTGCCCATTTTGCTCTCTACTCCTAACAAGAAAGATTCTATCTATCACCATGATCACAAAATTTGTCAAGAATCGCGAATGTTGTGCACCGATCCTCAACACCCTAAAACCCACATGGTGACAACGAAAGAAACCCTAGAAATCTCTATGCATTACCAAATCGTACTAGGGTTTCGTCCCCGTACCTTCCGCGCCGGAGAGGCGAGGCGCCGCCGATCGAGCTCCAGCTGGAGGTTGTGGAGGCTGAGCCGGAGCTTCTCGCCCTTGTCGGGGAGGTTAAGGGCGATCCCAGAGGAGAAGATCTCAATGACCCGCTTGAGCTTCTCCTGGAGCTGATGATCGGAGAACTCCGCCATCTCCCCCTCCCCCTGCGGCGACCTCGGCCACGGCGGCGGCGCCTCCTCCTCCCCGCCGCCGCCGCCGCCGTCGACGGTGGCTGCGGTGGACGGCGCGGCGGCGGCGACGATCTCCAACTCCGGCGCCGGCGCGGCGTCGCCCATCGCGGGAGAAGCTCCCCCAGTTTAGACGGAGAGGGGGTTTCCCCATCCCATGGGAGAGAGAAGAGACGAAGCACGACTCATGAGAGAGAGAGAGAGAGAGAGAGAGAGAGAGAGAGAGAGTGGGGAAGAAGAGGGACATATGGGATATTTATATAGGGGAGAAATATGCAAATAACCCCTGGAATTTGGATTAATTATAGTTTACCTTTTAAACTCTACAAAAAGTTTTTTAAAAAAAACATTATAATGAGTTTCCCAATTCGTTTTTAAATTTTAATCGGCCACATTATTTCCGAAAAAGTTTTGTAATATAATTGTGGCCGGTAACAGCCATTTTGGCCATTAATAAAAGTTTATAATTATTTGTTTTACTTTTTCAACAGCTTTGTAAATTTAGAAGCATTTAAGTTATTTGATCCTTATATTAAATGTTAATTAGTTAGAAAAATTAATAAAATTTGAGCTTGGCATTAAGTTATTTCACTTCTATTTTATATTGTCTTTGCTATTCTTTACCATGCAGTTTTATTTATTTTCATAAATAATATCATGTTACGAATATTATAATTAGTCAACTGTAATATAGTTTCTAGAACTAGGCTACTATACTATCGGTAGGCTGTATGAAGGTTAGTGTTATTAAGTTGTTTCGATGATGCGGACGATCACATTAAAAGTATTTAGAAACTAAATTTCATAATTTTTCAATATCATTTACCTATCAAACAGGTAGTCTAAAATTGTACGACTGAAAATAAAAATTTTATAAAAATGATGATAAAAGATTTAAACTCAAGATCAGATATTCTGATCTTACTCTAAATAGTGAAAAGAATTTTCTATAAAATTTTCATCGAATTTGAATTGTTTTACAGTGTTAAACTCACAAACACACCACATCGATCATTAAAATTGTCAATTTTGAAATCTTTTCATCACTAGTTAAATGATATAAAAAAAAATCTGAAATTTAGTTTCCAAATACTTTCAATAGTGTAGATCAAGTCTAACTGAGCCGATCGTCGATTTGGAAGCCGCATCATCGAAAATAACTTGATAGTACGAAAGCCTCCGTGCTACCGATAGTACAGTAGCCGAACTCTAATTTCTGCCAGGCTTTTGTCCAAGAGACATTGAGACCGTTTGGTTCGAGTATAGAGAGCCATTTATTACGACAAATATGGGGATAAGAAAAATAGCGTTTGGATGAAAATTGGGTTGTTCCCGAGGATAAAAAAAATATTAGATAGTTTTATATAAAAAATGAAGGTGTTAGTGGGGATAACCGAGAACTACTATTCTTAGATAAAAAATTAACGTTTGAATATAAAGAAAGGGATAAGTTATTGATCAAAGACCAAGGCGGAGGTTTGGTTTAAGTGTCATGACTGGGGATCGTGTCTGTGTCGTGTCGGACTACGGGCCAACTCCTTCACTCGAGCATGGCCTGTTGTGGGCCTTGTTGTCTTGGGCTGATGGCTTAAAAGAGGTCGATCCAATCTGATCCATAATTGCGGGTTATGCCGGCGGGTATGAGCCTTCCTAGGAAGGTCAGCCCAATACAGACAATAAATATCGGACAGTGCTGACAGGACAAAATTCTAGAATACACCAGTTATATTAACTTTTCAACTAATTAAATAATTTATTTATCCGTCACATTGTGATTATAAAAAATATTTTGATTGTACTTTTTGTTCAAAAAAAAGAGAAGTGATTGGCTTATTTTTAATAATGTGGTACAAATATGTGACAAATAGACTTTCCTCGCCGGCTGGGGACAACAGGTGCAGCAGTACTAGCAGTACTCGTGCTATGCTCCCTTAAAGAGCAAATACTCATCAACACACAGAAAAATTTTACATTTTTATACATTTTTTTAAAAAAAAAAAAATTAGAAAATTAAAGAGCTGGTACAGAGCTAAGCATAGCATTCCACGATCTGGCTCACATATGATTGTTGGCGTTGACTGATAATCCCAAAAACGAAAGTTAAATACGCAATCAATCCACTTAAAGCGTATATACGCAGCAGAGTGTCTCGATTGTGACAGTTTGAATATGATTCAGTCAAACCCAACCACATACAATTTCGAATGTGACTTAGCCCACTCGGCCTACCGCCACAGAGACAAAGAGTAGGATATTGATCTATTTAAGCCATGATCTGGCTCACATCTGATCGTTGGCGTTGACTACTAATAATCCTAAAAGCTCGAGCTGTTAAAAATACGCAATCAATCCACTTAAAGCGTATATACGCGATTCTGAGTCTCGATTGTGACTCGGCTCATCCAGGCTCACACTAGTTCGAACATGATTCAGTCAAACCCAATCTCATACAATTTCGAATGTGACTTAGCCCACTCGGCCTACCGCCACAGAGACAAAGAGTAGGATATTGATCTATTCAAGCCAAGATCTGGCTCACATATGATCGTTGGCGTTGACTACTAATAATCCTAAAAGCTCGAGCTGTTAGAAATACGCAACTAATCCACTTAAAGCGTATATACGCAGCAGCTACATGTCTCGATTGTAACTCGCTCATCCAGTCTCACACTAGTTCGAACATGATTCGGTCAAACCCAACCTCATACGCTTTCGAATGTGACTTAGCCCACTCGGCCTACCGCCGCAGTGGTGGGCGGTTCATCTAGAAAATGTTGCCCGACACAACAATATATAGATTTAGAGCAGATTCAGTATCAAAAAAGTCTCGAGCCAGCAGTAAGATACCACTCCAGATAGAATAGAGTTCTGACTTTGTGCATCATATATAAAATAAAAACATTAGATATTTTGGACATCTACTAGTTTTAGACAATAATTTCCTCCATCTTGAGATTATTTGCGCCGCTCCATTTTTAGATTTTTATTTTTTTTGGACTTCTTAATACACTATAATAAAAACGATTATAACGACACTTTTAAATATAGGTACGTATCAAAAAAGTGATGCTAACTAAAATTACCGATATTTTTAAAAAGTGTTTATATGTGGGGTCGCTAGGTATATAGTGAATTATATTAAAGAGTGTCGCTATAACATAAAAATTTGTTAAAAATAAACAACTTATTTAAAATTTAACCAGTTAAACTCTATATCGTTGACTGGCGGAAATAAATAAATTGAAAGGCTGTGTAGTGAAACTAAAAATTTCAAAAATTTGAAGAGAAAAGAAGATGGTAATTGATTTTTCTTTTTTTCCTTTTCTGTTTGTAATCGGGCCAAATAGACTGGGTGTGGTGGGTTGAGTAGAGTAATCTTTTATTTTTGATTGGATTGGACTTTATATTTAGGCATTAATAGATGTTTTTTTAAATTTTAGCATAATAGGACACTTACTTAAAAGTGTTCCAAACATGTGTCCATATAATCTAATTCTATTGTAGTGATATTTAGACAAAATATTTTTATACTCTATGATTTTTGTATATACCTTTTTTAGAATTTAATACATTAATTAATAGAAAATAAATATTTATTTTTAGGAAATTAATTCTTAGTTGCTAACAGTGGGAGTTAGGAGGGAGGCGACTACCAACTCATTAGCAACATCTAAGCTACTATAATATGATGAGGTAAGAATGTATGGAGACCCCCTCAGCTTATTTTTTTTTGGATTGAGATCCCTTGACATTTAAATTTTTATTCGAGCTTTTTTACTTAGTTAAAGTTACAAGTTTATCAAATTTAATGACTCTATTAGTTATTAATCTTTAATTAATGCAAGAGTTTAAAGTTATTAAAATCTGGTAAAATCATTAATAAATTTGATAAATTTCGAATTTTTTGGTTAAAAATTATATATGGAATGCAACAAAATTAGAAGTTGAAGGGGTCTCAATAAAAAAAAAAAAATTGAGGTGGGCCATTTCATAATGTTCATATAGTTGAGGGGTTTCCATACCTTTTTACCTAACTCTTTCAACTTATGGATTTTTTAGAAAAATAAAATAAGGATTTTACCAAATTAAATGATAATTTTATCAGTTTTAATTATCTAACCTGCATTATAGCAAATAAAACTAAACTAATTAGCTACTAATATCTAATTAAACCATCAAACTAATAAAAATATTCATCTTAACTAACTATAAAAACTTAAAATAAATAGTGCTAAGTACAAAAAAAGAAGAAGATTTTCACGCACAAAACTTCGAACTATGAATCATTTTGAATCAATTTATCCAATTTTTCATAATTTTAATTTTCCTATCCAATCTTTCAAATTTTTTAATTTGAGTCGGTCAACGATAAGTTCAGTTCAAAATTTTAAGTTAATTATTTACTTTGACTAATTTATAGTTGTAAAAATTATATTAAGTATACTAACTAAATCTGTAAAGATAAATAATGCATTCGAATTTTAAATCAAAGTGCCGCGACTTACTAAATCAAATAAATTGAAAGGTCAGCTAGTAAAATTAAAAATTTGAAAGATTGGGTAGCCAGATCAAAATGTTCAATATTTCATATAATTCTATACATTTTTATTACAAAAAAAAATAAAAATAAACTTGAGGTGTCCATTTCAGATCATTGTATAGTTGAGGGGTTCTCCATACATTTTTACCCTATTACTATTAGATTGCTTATAATAGAAGTGAATAATATAATATAACCTCTTGTTTCCCTCCAACCCCCAATAATTCTCTCTCTCTCTCTCTCTCTCTCTCTCTCTCTCTGATTCCGCTGAGTTGCATGCGCGTTTCCATGGAAACCATGGTGGAGAAGCGTTGGACCTGGCACGCAGCGGGGGGGGGAGAGAGAGAGAGATTGATGCATAATTGGTTGGGCCCTACATATGATCTGTATCGCCCATTTCTTTTGTTGATTGGGTGCTTCATCTGGGCTTACATCAACCAAGCTTGGGGTTCAAGAGCCATTTTGGGATCTGATTTTGGGGGAAAGGTGGTATCTTGGGGTGTTGTCATTAGCCAAGTTTTGATTTTGATGGATCAAATGTTGGGTATTTGGGGGGCATTGATGGATTGGGTGGTCGTTTTCTATTAGGAAATGGTGTAAAAGTTGGGTTTTTGATTGTGTAGTGGTTCTTTATTTTGGATAGAAGAGTTTTTTTTGCACTCCAGGTGTTTGCTTATTTGCCCCTCCCAACCAATTGTTGTTGTAATGAGTGTTAATTAGGAGATGTGGGTTCCTCAACTTGGTGCACAGAGATTAGATTTTGATTGCTAATCTAAGCAATAGAGGCATTGGTAGTTTCATTCTTTAGTTGGTAATTGATTGTGGTATGCTTTGAAAAGGAACAAATTTGGGTCTTCTCTAGTGGAGAGAAGTTGAGGTTCATGTAGTTTTGAGTTCTCTTTGAGAATTTAGGTGCTAATCTTGTGTGTGTATTAGTTGAACTGTTGAAGGGAAGGAGATGGCCTCTGCGCCGCCTCCCGATGATTCTTCTTCTTCTTCTTCTCCGCCTCCGCCCCCTCACTCTTCTTCTTCTTCGTCCTCTCCGCCTCCCGATTCCTCTTCTTCTTCGTCCCCTCCGCCCCCCCATTCTTCTTCTTCGTCCCCTCCACCCCCCGATTCTTCGTCCCTTCTGCCTCCTTTGACCTCTCCTCTACCGATGGCGGTCTCACCACCGCCACCAGATTCGAATTCCCCTCCACCCATCGCCGCTTCTCCGCCACCACTCGTAGTACCGCCGCCGCCGCCTTCTTCTAGCCCCCCTCCTCCTACCACATTGTCTTCTCCACCACCTTCTTCATCTCCTCCGCCGCCTTCCGACGCCACCCCACCACCACCGATAGTTTCGGCGCCCCCGCCAAATATTGCATCCCCTCCGCCACCTTCGGATCTCCAATCACCACCGCAGCCGCCGCCGCCGCCATCGGCCACAAGTTCGCCTCCGCCACAATCCTCTCCTTCACCTCCTTCTATCCCCTCGCCGCCCCCTTCGCTCCCTCCTCCCTCGCCAATTCCAACCAACTCGTCCGTGCCGTCCAAGCTTTCTCCTCCTGCTTTACTATATCCTCCTCCTCGTCCTCCTCCTCCCAGTGATCCGGCAACTGCAACTAACCCAAGTTCGAACAAGCCGTCGAATTCAAATGTCGATTCCGGAGGGAGCAGCCCCTCAAGTGGCGGGCTTAGTCCCGGAGCTTCTGCATCTATTGCCGTCGTGATGTGTTTTCTCGTACTTAGTTTGGTAGGAGTGGTTGTGTGGTTTGTGAAGAAGCGGAAAAAGCCAAATGACAGTTATCATCCAGGGTTCGTGATGCCTTCGCCTTATGCTTCCTCAGACATGTCGGGTAATCCCCAGAACCCTCTCATAACAATTCTACATTATCATTTGTGTCGTATGCTCATTTATGTTTCAGTATCATCATCAACACTTGTAGTTTTAAGGAGGTATCATATGCTTTGCAAGTTATTAATATTTAGTTTTATGGTTCAAATGTAAAACCATTTTGTATCATGCTATGAACTGATTAATGGACTCAACAGGGTATTCGAAAGGAGAAACACCACTTCGATCCCCCTCGGTTGGATACAGCAACTACAGCATCGGAAGTAGAGGGTTCGGTAGTCAACGTAACCAGTCGTCGGTGACCGACCTAAGCGTGGGCAATACAAAGTGCTTTCCCTACGAGGAGTTGTATCAGATAACCGATGGCTTATCGCGCCAGAACCTCTTAGGGGAAGGCGGTTTCGGCTGTGTGTTCAAGGGTTGCTTATCCGACGGGAGAGAGGTGGCCGTGAAGCAGCTAAAAGATGGAGGTGGACAAGGGGAGCGCGAGTTCCAAGCCGAGGTTGAGATCATAAGCCGTGTACACCACCGGCACTTGGTATCTCTTGTAGGGTATTGCATAGCCGAGAACCAGAGATTGCTCGTCTACGACTACGTGCCTAATAACACGCTTCACTATCATCTTTACGGTATGTCGACTTGTATATTGTTCATGTTTACGGCATGTCGACCATGTTATATACATTATGAAACTAAGAAAAATGTCGACTTTGGATTTGCGTTTGCAGCGCCAGGAAGGCCGGTGATGGGATGGGGAGTTAGGGTTAAGGTCGCGGCGGGCTCAGCGCGCGGAATAGCTTATCTACATGAGGATTGTAATAACCACTCTTATTCTAAATTTCTTAGTAACTAACTTAAAACTATTCATGTAGTGGTTGTCATGACTGCTGATTGAATTTAATATCTCTGATTCTTTGTATCTTGCTTGGTCTCCTCCTATTGTTTTTAATTTTTTTTAATCTTTTGTTTTTTAATACTTTTTTCTTGTTTTTCCAGGTCATCCGCGGATTATTCACAGAGACATAAAGTCCTCCAATATTTTACTGGATAATAACTTTGAAGCTCAGGTCATTGTAGACTAAGTTTATACATAACTTAAGTGGCTATACATTTTTTTTAACTTATATTTGCGAAATATATATATAGGTGGCTGATTTTGGGCTTGCGAGGTTAGCTGATACTAATGTCACACACATATCTACGCGCGTGATGGGGACGTTTGGGTACGATAACTCATTTCACATGTATTTACCTTACAAAATAAGCTGTTCACTTACATATCTCTGCGAAACTTGGTACTGCATATATAAACCTACAGAATCGGAAATTTACATATATGGATACTCCTATAGTTCGAAAGTGTACGAAGTTATGAATTACAATTACGCTTTTTGAAATTTCCCAGGTACTTGGCTCCGGAGTATGCGTCGTCTGGGAAGCTGACGGAAAGATCCGATGTATTTTCTTTCGGAGTTGTGCTCTTAGAGCTTATTACCGGACGGAAACCCGTTGACGCATCCCGCCCTTTGGGCGATGAGAGCCTTGTTGAGTGGGTAAGCTCTAATAGTTATTTTTGCCCTCTCTCTATATATATTCTTTTCCTCTATCTGAAATTTTGTTTCAGTTGCAAAATTAGCTTGCATGCTTGAAATAAGAAGGAACTTTGCAAATATGTTGAGGTAAAAACGTGCGGAATTTATTGATTTTAGTACTCAACCTTCCAATTTGTTTGATTTGAGTAAGTCATTTATGGCACTTTGACTTCAAAATTTGAATGCGTCGTATACTTCATGCAATTCTCGCAACTATAAACTGATTAAAGTAAGTAATTAACTTAAATTTTAAAGTCAAATTATCATTGCCTAACGCAAATTGAGTAGTAGAATCAAAATTTTAGAAGGTTGAGTACATAGTTCAGGTAAGTTATGTACATTTTTTACCATATATTTTTCACCCTAGTATGATGAGGAAACTGCAGTTATTATGTGCTAGTGGAGCTAGTTGGTGTAACAAATGTAAACATGAACTCTATGCAGTCATTGGAAATAATTGCAAATTTTAACTTTCTATCATTTAAACTTCTTTTTCTTGTCATTTTTGTCGGATCGTTGGCGCTAACCATTAATCCCAAAAGCTCGAGCTGTTAGAAATACGCAACCAATTCACTTAAAGCGTATAGAAACAGCGCCCACGGGTTTCGATTGTGACTCGGCCCACCTAGCCTCACGCCACTTCGAACATGACTTGGCCCAACTCAGCCTCACGCCATTTCGAACATGACTCGGCCCACATGGCCTCCCGCCACAGGGCAGGATGCTGGCCCATTTAAGCCAACAATTTTTCCTCTTTGCTGGTATTTCAAACCATATTCTTTTTACGGCCAGCTTCACCGCCAGGTCCGCCACACCCTGAATTTGATTCTATGATATTTTTGCATTTGTTTCTTTTCCATCTAGTTTCCCTGGTTAAGATATTTACAGTGGGCGAGAATCGGAGAAAATGTATACATGCTTCTATTGCTTATTAAATAATCACTTTGAATATGAACACTTTGAAGTTTCCATATGTTTAGTATCTAACATAGTTTAGTACTTGTATAGTATATTATTTTATGACCTTTCAGTGGCACTATGGTTGAATTGTTTGTGTAATTTGTGTTTGCGCATTCTATGAAGAACTCAAAACTGTATCTTTTTGGCTATATATGTATATACGACAAATTTCGGTTCGAAACAAGTTGTTGATTTAGTGATTGTTTGATATCTCTTCAGGCAAGGCCGCTACTGAACGAAGCACTCGAGAGCGGAAAATTCGAAGAGTTAGTCGACCCGAGGCTCCAAAAGAACTACAGCGAAGTCGAGATGTTCCGCATGATCGAAGCGGCCGCGGCGTGCATTCGCCATTCGGCTTCGAGGAGGCCCAAAATGAGCCAAGTAATAGCAGCACTTCAGTATTTCATTTCATCAGATAGGAACTGTTCTTCTTGTGTGGAATTAACTTCGCGCTTTTTCTCAATTTCTTTTGTCTTTTTTTTTTTGGCTCTTGTAAGGTGGTGAGGGTTCTCGACAGCCTAGTCGAAGTCGATATAAACAACGGCGTTCAGCCCGGGAAGAGCGAGATGTTCAACGTCGCGAACACGGCTGACATCAGAATGTTTCAGCGGATTGCGTTCGGCAGCCAGGAATTCAGCTCGGATTACAGCCAATCTAGCCTGGCAGCAGCGAGTCGAAGAGAATTTTGAACATGCTTGTATGTGTTTTTCGCGCTTTTTGTGTTGTTAGTCTTTGTCTTTGTCAAGAGAAAAGAAAAAAAAAAACAGGGGATTACATATGGGTCTTTAATTTCATGATTCCTGTTCCTGTGGGAATTTTTTTTAATGTCATTTTCAAGTAAATTGAAGTGCTACAAACTTGGCATATAAATATTGTTCTTTATTTTTTATTATAATAATAACATGCTTCATAAATAGTAACTTATTTAAGATTGTTTGCTTGCTAGTGATTGCTGCTGCATATGCTATGTTTTTTTGTTTTTCTTTAGCTAATTTTTGATAAATGAACATATTTAGACTTAGTTTGTTATTAAGGTGGATCTAACGCTATTAGATAAAATAAAATTGACAAAAAACATATAAAAATATGCTTCTGCATTCCCCGATAGGACCGACTAACAGTAATATGCAGAACGCAACATTACATGCAAAAATAATCCCGTACGGTGAACGCAATTTCCCTGCAATCCCAAACAAAGCCTTATTTTGTTGCACTTCTTCGAAGCATTAACTCAGCATTTATTTTTGAGCTAAATTGTTTTTGAAAACAATAAAAATCAGTGCCTCTACATTTTCACGCATCATCTATGTACATTGCAATACAGATCTACACAGATCTGGAGGAAACAACATAACCGCTTGTGCAGGTACTTCAAAAGCATTGTAGTTTCACTCCATTTACTTTGACGGCGATTCTCTTGGAGCAATTTTCTTATTAATTCTCTTGTGTATATCAGTTGCTGTTTAAAGCATATACAAGCTTTTGGATCTCAAAAGTAAAAGCCTCAATCAAACTTTTAGCTTGAACTAAAGTTGCAGGTTTAGCGCAAAGCAATGGGAACATTAAATGAAAAGGAAGAGAGAAACACACAGAAGGAAATGTCTAAAGCGCAAAAGAGTACACAGCAAGGCGATCGATCACTCGATCGATCTTTAGATAATGAAAGCGAAATAAAACATGATTCATTCAACATTCACCGACTTATGTTAAGGAACTCGAAGCTCGACATTGAGTATTTGGCTACTGCATTTTCCCATTCACTTCTTCTTAGTTCCTTCCTTTGGATTTGCATCTCGATGATTCAAAATGATTTCCCGTGATTTGGATTTGGATAAATGCAAGCAAATCTCAGCCGATTTATAAGTCCGATTTCATGTGCTTCGAGTTTCTTGTCCAAAAAATATCCTATCTAGTTGTTGTGGAGTCTAAACATAACTAATGGTAAAATCCAATCACATTTCATTCAAAAATAACAAATTTAGAACCCCAAATCTGGTTAAATTGAATTTATCGGATTGCAAATCAAAAGAAGGTAGCATAACTTTAGTGCAAGGCAGCAACTCAAAAGAGAGCCCTGCTTTTTGATAATTTTATTACAGTACCAAAAGAAGTTGAGTTGCAGCTGCTGCGGAAAAAACATACCCACATGTTGTTCGATAAAAGCTGTCATTAATGGATAGGCTCCCTCAATAACTTCTCCATTTGTTTCGCCCTAGTCCTTATCGACATGTCAAAGACCTTTTGCCCGAATTCAACCACAAGTCCTCCGAGGATGCTCGGATCGATCTGTCAAAAGGAGAGGAAAACACAATAACATTAACATTACCAATTTATTTTAGATCAAAACACATACCCCTTGAGAAGGAAATAGGTGATTTATTACCTTCTGTTCAACCTTCACAGTTTTTCCTTGTCCAAGAATATCTTGCAAGGTTTGCTTAAGCTCTTTTTCCTCTTCTGCGGGAAGTGGCTGGGAACAAAAATGCAAAACGAAGTAAATAGCTGTTTGTTTAGGGCAACATTTGATTATTCATAGAAAACTTAAAAATTTAAGTGGTAATTGACCTATGTTAACCAATAATAATAGGTAGATAGAGGGTTATATCTATTATAAGAAATATAGTCTTTTGGGTAAAATTCACCCCAAAAAAAGAAAAATCAAAGAATTCTGAAAGGAATAGCCAGTAGGTAGATTTAATTAACTGTAGATATATATAGCACCAAAATATATATGGTAAATTACACTTTTCTCAAACATGAGGCGCGTGACACTTTGGTCTTCAAACTTTAATTTATTGAATGTGAAAATTATGTAGCAGTGTTGTAAGTAATGATGTGAAAATAATTAAGATGTAGCATCACTTCCACATTAGCAACTCATCAATATTTAACCAATTAAATTGGATTGTGGAAGTCGATTGCAACAATTAACAAAGCTCGAGCTATAAATTGCAAAGAATTAAAGTTTGAGGATCAAAGTGTCAAGCAACTCATAGTTTGAGGACCAAAGGTGTAATTTACACATATATATAATGTAAACTTCTTATAGGCCAATTCTATCTTTCTTCATATTTCACGTTAACTAAAGTTTAAAACATTTGAAAAATTCAATGGGCAACAACTAATGTAAAAAATACTAGAATAGTTGACTAATTCAAATGTCATCCATAATTTTCTATGATATCTACATCAAAATCCATAGAATAGTGAGAAATTTGGAGAAATATTCTGAGAACAGAAAAGTTCATGAAAAATTTTTGTTCTTTGTTAGATCAATATAGAATAAACTGATTCAGTTCCCAGGGAACAGGCTAGAAGATGAATCAGAAGTCCTCAGAAATTTAAATCAATTCACCTCAGCATTCTAAAGGCATTATACAAAACTTGCGATAAACTTTTTAGATTCTTGACGAATTTACTTCGAGATCTTCACATATTGCCCAAGGTAGCTAGTTGAAGTATGACTTAAACACAGGATTGTTATTAAGATCAAAGTTCAATCTAAATGAAACAACTAACAACATTAAATAAAATCAATTAGTTGTTCAGAACAAGTGATTTCAGTTTTCACAAGAAGCCAGGTTAACGGATGTTACACATACTTATACAACAGATGTAATTTTATTCCTCTTTTTATGGAAAAAATCAACTGGAAAACAATCATCCTCTCTCAAACTTAGATGCAGTCATCAAAAAGCCAGAATTGGAATTCTACATGCATCTACATGTTTTATTATTCTTCATTTATGCAAAGCTGTGTTGTTACAGCGCAATAGATGCTTATTACCTTTGAAGTACTAGTAGCAATTGTTGGCATAATATTTTCTTTAGAGCGTCAATCAACCATCACATAGGCAGATATAACTGATTATGAAGATCAACTTACAATTACACTCGTGACGATGGCTTTCACCTCTCCTCTGTGTGCCATTGTCAAATCAACAAATCTCTTAGCAATTCGCTCAATATATTTCAGCCTACCATTATCCGCTAACACAGCTTTACAAAATAGGAAAAAATGAAATCAGAAACTAGAAGTTTATTTATTACCGAAATAAAAAAAGAATACGCGCTATAGTATTGAACATAAAAAAGGACATGTAAACATCATGAAGTTATTACATGTGTAGATGCGACACTATGAAACTACCCGACTGCTATGTGCCCATTATGTACTATTTACAACCTCGCCCAAGATACCAACACAGTTAGAGGACCCCACCACCTAGGGATCACCAATCCACCTTTACAACCTTGAAGCCGAGGTTAAATTGTAAACCTACAGGTTCCAGACTCCAACAGTTCTTGTTGCACCTTGACTATTGTAAATATTTTTCACGCAAGAAATGCAACTAAGATAACTAACAATTTCTTAGTAATAGACAGTTCACGTTGCCAAGCAAATTTTACACCCAGCAGCTCAAGATCAAGTTGACCTTAGAGAATGAATAGGTAAATATATTTACTACTAGTCAGGACTAACCTATCATGTAAATATAGTTGTGGCAGTGTATTATTTCAAAAATTCAGTTTAATCCTTCGAAGAACAATAAAGCACTAGAAATAACTATTACAGCAAGCAACAGTATGACCAGACAAGCTATTAAATGAGTAACATGTGTCCAACGCAATGCATAAACATCATGCCGCAGATGTCACATGCAAAGCATAGTAATACATACGATTCACCAAATCTAAATGCCCCCAAATATGTGTCTGAAGGATCCACATAAAAGCTTGCTAAAGTTAACATATTTCATGTTGTTTTCCTTTCTTGCATTGAAGGTGCATAATTCACCAATATATACTACCAGGTAAGACCTTATACCATACAGGAATTTATGTGCAATCATATAGTAGAGCATACCCAGGAAGTTTTTGGTGACATCTGAAAACCCTGCTTCAGAAAATATTTCAATTATAGCCTTTACCCTTGTTCCTTTCGGCACAGATAAGTCCTTTATGAATTGTGAAAACAGTGGACTCCTCTTGGAAGCCTCAACGACATCGAGGATCTCAGACTCGACCTTTTCCAAGATATTTTCTTTTGAGGCTGCAAGGAACAACGCAGAAGCATAATTTCCTGATCCACCAAAGAGTGATAATGGAACCTGTGGTTCAAGGGCAAAAATTAAGAAGAGAGTACTTAAGTTAAGACAAGATAACAAAAACTTCCATTTTCCATCATAAACTACAAAATATGTCCAGATAAATAGTCTTCCCTAACCTTAGTTTTCACTTCAGTCGGCTTTGTCTGGGTAGCAAAGTTCCTCGAACCCTGCAAGAAGAATATCCCGAGAAATCAGATCTTGCAAAACAAATGGATATAAAAAATTAACAAATCACAACAAGCATATCCACGAAACAATCTAAAATGATTAGTTTTTCTAAAATAAAAAAAGAAACCATAATAATAAGCATAATATCACACATAGCACACAGAACCAAAACCTCTCAACTTCATCATCCCAACAAATCTAGTTCGAGTAGGAAAAAGATTGATTCCAACTTCACCAATAAGACACGCCAACACTGTAGCAAAGATTAATCCAACCATTGCTGATCTAGAAATGTTAATAGAGAGAAGTAATTGTAACAGAAACAGCAAGACTTCATCATCCCTACTAATTAGCTCAACAACTTTCTCATTAAACAAAAAAGTGAAAATGTTCATTTTGTTAAAAATACACCGGAGCTGCAGCAAAGATTAGGAACAAATATCAAATCCAACCATTGTTGATCCCGGTACATGGAAAGGAAACGCTATTGCAATCACAGCATCATAATCCCTACAAGAAATTTCTCACCAAAAAAAGTTTAAAAAAACTTCCCTAAAATAAAACACCGGAGTTGCTGCAGCGATTAAGAACTGGATCGAATCCACTCAATTTCGATCCGGAAACAACAAAATGCAAAAGGCTACTGTAATCATAACACCAGAATTGGATTCAACTCTCAAAAATAGAAACCTATCCACTTCGCCAACCCTACGAATTCAGTTCGATCACTACTTTCTCACCGAAAAACCTAAAAATGACGACGATCTAGAGCATTAACGGCGCGGAAGCATCAAAGGAGAAAGGCGATTGTGATCTACAGCAAAAGAATCGTATTCACCTCAGAGATCGGGAGACCAGGGTTTCCGAGGCCGGGATCGGCGAGGGAGCGGAGGGGGACAATGGATTCGGGCCTGAGGAGCCTGCGGAAGAGGGGGAGACCGGATCGGAGGCGACCGTAGAGCGCCATTGATGGGAACCCTAGCGAGCTCTCGCGTTCTCCCAACGTGGACGGGGACGATCGAAATGGGGGTGCGGAGACGATTGGGGAAGAAGCCGAGTACACGGCCCAAATACTTATAAATAATCCCTGCACCGGGTGCACCAAATCATCCGTGCACCGGACTGGTCCATTGATATATAATGCTGTTCACTGATGACGTGGTGCAACCGGTTTAAGGAAATAGTTTTATTATGTATTGGGCTTTTATTGGCCCACTCATAGCCCATGAATAGCCTTAATGAAAAATAGGTTTCTACTTGGGTCTCCAAGTTTTATTTAAGGCTGGGCTTTTTTTTTGCAAATAGCCCTTTGATAAAATTTTATTTTAAAATTGGTAATGTTAAAAATTTATTTGCAAAAATGGCCATATCCTTGTCACGCAAGCGCCACGCGGGCGGGGCTGGGGCCAAGAGTTTAAGTTGAACATTGTGAACCATTCACCGTGTTTGAACACAATGGATGGTTCACCATATCCAATACAAATAAATTTTTTGGCTGATTTTGGTAATCGTAGGTGGTTATATTCACCGTGTCCAATATAACTATAACTGGTCTTAGTCAATTTTTGGCTAAGTGTCCAATGTATTACATATATCCTAACTCTGTGTATATAATACATTGAACACAGTGTGTTTGAACACGGTGAATGGCTCACCGTGTTCAACCAGCTCGCATGACGCCGACGCAGATCGCGATGCCATTTTTACAAATAAATTTTTGACAGGGCCAATTTTAAAATAAAATTTTGTCAGAAGGCTATTTGCAAAAAAAGCCTTTTAAGGCATGATAAGGAAATTGCATTATATGCGGTAAAAAAGTACGATTTATTTTATTAATTTTTATGCGTAATATATATTATATTTTGATTAAAAATTTATTCTCCGCTCTTCTACTAAAAAATAGAGAAGCCAATTCCTCAATGAAAACATTTCCACAATGAATGACATTGTTGCAATAAAGGCCAAATCGAGGGAGCACTCTGCAAATATCCACAAAAAACCTTTTTTTTAAAAAAAAAAGGAAGAAAAAGAAGATAAAAAAAGATTTTCTAAAAATAAGCTTTTATTAAGAACTATATGTGTGCAAAATGAATAACAATGACCCACAAAAGGGCCATGAACCAAAAATTTACATTTCTCACTGTATAAACTCATCCCTAAATAAAAAGGTTACCATTTACAGAAACTTTTATCTACTATCTAAGAACGCCCCCTCCCAAAAAAAAAAAAAAAAAAATGCTATGTAAGTGTGATCCACGTAAAATGCGCGCGCGCGCGAGCGCACTCCTCGATCTCCTCGCATCTGCTACCGACCGATCGATCTCTACCTGCCATTATTGTGTGTCTGTCGACTGTACAGAACGGCGTCACAGCGCGTCGTCGATCTCTGCCCGTCATTATTGTGTGTCTGTCGACTGTACAGAACGGCGTCACAGCGCGTGAACCACGTCGTGCGCCACTTCGTGGGCTTTCCGCGCCAGCTCGCTGACTGTAATGTCGAGCCGCGCGGACAGCCCGACGGTGGTCGGGCGGACCGACCGCTGCCGGACCATCTGGCAGTACTCGGGGTCGTCAGCGCGCCCCTCGTGCCGAATCCACTGGATCATGTTGTGGTACATCGGGAAGAACCGCATCTGGACCGCCGCGTAGCTGAAGTACGGGACGAGGGTCGCGACCACGACGAACAGGGTGACGATCCAGTACAAGGGCGCGGGGGCCAGCTCCTCGACGAAGACCATGTAGGCTGTGGTCGAGAAGTCGGGCGAGATGGCGCCGTACACGACGAGGAAGAGGTACCACAGCGCGATGCCGCCCCAGATGAAGACGTGCTGGATGAGGGTGAAGTAGGAGACCGACAGCGCCATCTGGCAGTTGACGACCCACACGACGCACGTGTACATGGCGGCCCCGAGCACGGAGAAGTCCGCGACCTCGCCGCCGTTCCGGAACGCCTGGTGCTGGAAGATGTGGGTGCAGAAGAAGAAGATGATGGCCGCGCTCGCCAGGCCGTTCAGCATCCACCCCAGGATCCGCGTCCAGCTGAACAGCACGTTCTGCACGCCTTCTTGGTACAGCATCGGGAACTGCGGAAAAGAACGTCGGCAGAAGCAGAACAAACAAACAGTTACGGTCGCGGCTTCAGTGATACATACATAAATTCATAAAAGCAAAGATCAAATTACAGGATCTGCATATGAACAGTTAAATCTACATGATTTTCTTTTCCGTTTCGTGTGTTTTCGCTTCCCGTCAGTTCATTCACGAATGTTTATGAATTTTAGAATCGACGATCAACTCCGTTGGTGGATTTAATCTAGAGTATTTGAACTATCAGAAAAGAAAAATTTGCATTCTTTTCAATATCGTTTACCCAGTGATCGAAGAGTCTCGGGATCAATAATTTTGCAAGTTTAACGGTTTAAAAATATCCCAAACCAAGTAAAATTTTGATAGAAATTTTTGAATTCTATAACACCACTTTTCGTGAGATTTTTGTTTTCAGCCGTTGAATTTTGGTCCTTTCAATAAGTAGTTAGTAAATGATATCGAAAAATCTCAAAATTTGTTTTCGCATACTTTAAATATTCTAGATCAAGCCTAACGAAACCGACGGTCGACGCGAGAGTCCCATCATCGAAAACAATTTGAAAGCACGGAGGTTTTTAGGATTATAGAGTGAGAGATTGGTTTAAGCACCTTTAGGCAATAGCGAGCGGAGACGTCCTGGTCGAACACGCCCAACGCGATCACCGGAAGGGACGTGAACAAGACGTTGTAGAGCGACAGGAACCAATCGTTGTACGCGGGTTCTCCCGAGTACGACGTATACGCCTCGTAAAAGAAGAGGGTGAACCCGAACGTGATGTTCTTGTAGAAGAAGTAACATATCTGCAAAAAAAAGAAAAAAGAAAAAAAGGAACACAAACAATGCTCAATTTAGATTGCTATGGAAGTATTGTTGTTTAAAGGAGTGACATATAGTTTGTTGATAATTTAAGGAGGTTTCTACGATTTGGTTTTTTATATTTGTATTGAAAAATAAGCCCGTACCATCGACGAGATCCTTCGGTAGCACCAATGCCCGTGCACGAGCAGCAACCTCTCGAGAAACCGGAATTGAGCGATGGCTACGTCGCTCGACATTACAGCCTGAGATTAAGCGCAAAGATTTAAAAAAAGAAAAATGAATTAGGAATATAAAAATGAAAGACGCAATCAGTATGTCGCAGCTATTATATAAATCGGCTATAAATTCTCAGTTGAACCGGAATTGAAAACTCCTAATTTGTTTGGCTCATAAGAGGAATCGGAATCGGAATCGGAATCGGAATCAGAATAATGCTCCAATTGAAACTAATTTTTTTTTAAATTAAAATTTAAATTTGCTAAATTCAAATTCGTAAGCAAAATTTGAATCCTAATCCGACCTGCATTCCTTCGGCGCCGCTGATGCCGATCCCTATGTCGGCTTCTTGAAGCATCCCCACGTCATTCGCACCGTCTCCGATAGCTAAGGTCACTTTGCCTGTCCCCTCTTTAACGAGCCTCGTAACCTGAAAATTTTTCGCGACATAATGTTACTGGGAATCGTGTTAAAAAGAATCGACTTCGACTATGAGCCTGGTTTTTGGCTCTCGCTCCTCAAATTGATTCTCTACTACAAAAAGCAGAAGCTACCAAGAATCAGGTGTTCGGCTAACAAAATATCTAGGGCTTCTGCTGCGGCGGAAAGCTAAAATGAGCTTTTTGGTATCCGAAAGCAGAAGCGACACAAAAAAGTTATCGAAGAAATTTTAATAAGAAGGCTGTTAGTGCTTCTTCGAACAGTTTTACTCAAAAATAATACTTTTGCAGAAGCTCTAATAATCGTAGTGAACTTACGAGAGCTTTTTGTTTGGGCGAAGATCGGCAGCATATTACTGATCCACAGCTAATCGCAAGTTGTAGGAATGCGTTTTTAGCATCATCTTCGAGAGCGTAAGTGAGTGACTTCCCATCGATGATCAGAGCGAAAGAAGAATCGGACGACGAGCTAACGAGCTTCTGCCCCTCGTTTATTTGCCGCACAACACTGTCCTTCGATGCCTACAATGCCAAAAAAGGGGGGAAAAAAGCTTCTATGTCAAAAAGTGCTACTCTAGTATTCTCAGTCGTCAGTAATATCGCAACCTTAAAAAAATTTCGAGGTTTATTATATGAGTAGCTTTCTCGAAGAGCACTAGAAATGTTGATTACCTTGGCGACGGCTTCTTTGTTCCCGCTTTTCTCTAAAGCAATTATATCCGGTGATTCCAAAGTGATAATTATCTGCTTCATTCCTTGCCTCAGAAGACTACAGGCGAAGCTGTAAAATTCGAAAACGAAGAAAAATCAGAATAAAAGGATAAAAAAAATGGCCGCAAAAATTAAAAAAAAAATGAAATGCATGCGAAATTAGAATCTACGGACTAACCCAATATTGATGGCGGTCTCCATCTTGTCGCCCGTCAAAACCCACAGCTTGATCCCAGCTTGTGCGAGTTTGTCGATGCACTCGGGCACCTAAATATATGAGAAAACGAAAAATCAGTATACATCAACATCAGATTCTTTATAAAAAAAAGGAAAAATTAAACAAGATATAAATAGATTCGTTCGCAAAAATCATAAAAACCTGCTAACTTTTACTGGGCCGCAAGTCGACCCACCGACATTAATTTCTCGAACTCCATCACATATTGTGTGTCAAATTTGATATTGCGGGCCAAATTAAATTAGAGAAAAAGTTAAGTGGGTTTTTTTTGCGCGCCAAATCAAAGAAAAGAAGGAAATTCCACTCACCCCATTTTGCAGCTTGTCTTCGACAGCGGTGGCGCCGAGAAGAACGAGATCTCTCTCTATCATATCCGCGGCTTCTTCAATCTTCTCATCTCTGTCGGCGCTGACCGAGTTCTTGGCGGCGCTGAATCTTCTATTGAACTCCTCGTACTCTTCCTCGTCGAGTTCCCGGTACGCGAGAACTAATGTTCTCAGCCCGGCATCGGCGTAATCGTTGATATGTTTCCTAGTCGCTTCTTCGTACCCCGTCCCATCCTTTGCGAGCATCTCGAACATCACGCTGAAAAAGAAAAATTACAGAGGCAAGATAAGAAAACGAGGCCTCGAGATCACTAAATCGTAGAAGCCAATTAACATTAGTTTACTAACCTATCGGCACCTTTGCTTAGCAAAAGTAACCTCCCCTCCTCGTCTCTAACGATCACGGACATTCGCTTCCGAGCGCTACTAAACTCCAAGATATTCAACAGCCGATAGGATCTGCGAACACGAAAAAAGATGAGAAAAAAGAACATAAAGTGAGAATATTACCTCACCGGCATTTAAAATGTTGCCACATTGTTCGAATATCCTCTAAAAATTCAACTTACCTTTCGACTACGTGGCCTGACATGGGATCGAATTCGTGAAGAGATATGGTCGTCTGCGTCCTTTGATAGAACTCGAAACCCAATTCCCTCGCGGCAATAACGAACGCAGCCTCGTCCGGAGACTCCGCTTCATAAGTAATCTTTCTGGTTTCTTCATCAATTTCGGGTATACAAGTGTGACAAATGGCCAATAACCGGAAAAATTTCTCGATAACATCCGCATGAGGCTCTTGAACCCAATTTCCGTTCATAACTCGCGAATCCTTGAAGTTAAACCCCTTAACCGGCGGCTTCCCCTCGTCTTGCCCCTCATCGATTTCCCCGTTTTCGAGATCTTGCAGTAAAGGCGATCCTTTTCTTCGAGCCATTGCTTTTTCGACTTCCGTGATTCCGCGGCCATAAGCAGTCCCCGCAATAGAGCACTTCACGAACTCCATCGAGTTGCAAGTCAATGTTCCGGTCTTATCGGAGAGGATCGTGTCGACTTGGCCGAGCTCTTCGGTCAAATTCGAAGTGCGCGCATGCGCCGGCTTATCCGATTCCTCGTGATACATTTCAATATCGCTGTTGATGAAGAGCGCTTGCAGAAGCTTCACTATTTCGATGGAGATGTACAACGAGATCGGAATGAAGTAACTATAAAGCATCATGGCCGTCAGAAAATGAAAAAAAGCGGAAAGAGCCGCTTTGTTCGGATCGAAGTAGATCGTCGTATCGTCGGGCCTTAAGTACCACCTTTTCATTCGACCGCTACTCTTCAAATCTTCCCTGGTCCAAATCCCAAAGAAGATCGACCCGATAACCGAGATTAGCACCAAAGACGAGAGCAAGAGGTAGATAATCTTATCCATTTTTCGCTCAATTTTGCTTCTCTTCGAAGGCGGTGCCGTCGCGTTCTGCATGACCTTCGTATCATGCCCCGTGAAAATTATAACCCCGTAAATGTAATCGGTGTTCCGCAGCTTCGAATCTCTGAGAAGATTTTGCTGAGGAGAGAGATGGTGTTGCTGGCCCTCGAGCTCTACGCTTCCGACAAACGAGTATAAGTTCGCGTTCGGGTCTTCGCACCGCACGATTGCTTTGAAATCTTTGAAGCTACTATCGTCTTGCAAATTCGACGTCACCTCGAGAGCTTGCTTTAGCTTCAGATTCGTTTCCCCGTCCAAATTCATGGTTTCTACGTAACAAATTGCGTCTTCGTAGCTCGACGAAAGCAAGATTAGGTCCGGGGAAGAAATCGTCATTTTCCACCTTCACTATATCGCCAACTCGAAGATTCTTCCACTCGGTGTAGTCGAAGTGACCTTCGCCGCGGTGAACTTTAACTTTTCGGTTGTTCACCTCACTATCCTGGATAAAATAGTAATAAATATAGCAAAATTAGCGTGTTAGAAGCCATTTAAACTATCTAAATGCTATACGGCGAACAACGATCTAATAACACAAAAAAAAGAAAAGAAAAGAGGAAGAGAGAGTGAGAACTTTTGTTTTGTCGCCTCCTACGATGCATTTAAGTGGCTCGAATTACCAACCGAAAAGTTCTAGTAAATATGAGCAAAATCATGATATTGTTTAATGTTACTTAAACAAGGTTACCTACGCAATTATCATCCGAAACACACAACACGCAACTACAATAATATTACAAGGGAATTTTATGACGCTTACTATCGTAATTCCTACATATGTTATCTCAAAACCGTAACACACTACATTAATAATCTTAACCTCTTAAGAACCAAATTTACTACATTAATACGAGAAGGAATAAACTTTTGCTACAATCATAGTAAGTTCCAAAAATATGAAATTAGGATTTACAATTTTTGCGTCTGACGAACGAAAGGGACAGAAGATGAAGAAGGATGATTACCTGCTGCTTCCGCCGCCAATCTTCGATCCCCTCCTTCGCCATCGTCGCGCTGATCACGACGAGGAGCGGCAGAATGGCGCTGACGGCCGAGTACGGGGCCAGCGGCGTGAACGCCAGGCAGCCCGTCAGCAGGAAGTAGAAGTTGGCCACCCTCCTGAACTGCTCAAACAGGGACTTGGGCAGGAATGTGGCGACCGTGTACTTCGTCGTCGACACATAATTCACAGGGTAGTTCAAGTTCGTGGCCTCGAAGCAGTCGGGATCGTTCGCGAACACTATCCGGGAGAACCCGGGCCCGCCGATCCGCGACTGCTCCTCCTCGGAACCTGATCTGAAACATGAAAAGCTGTACAATTTACTCAGCCTAATCCTCCTCTTCCTCTTCCCACTATTCCTAGCCATTTGTTCTTCTTCTTCCTCTTCTCCTCCTTATTCCGCCAAACAATTCACAAGAATATATAAAATTGGAGCCTTTTCGAAGGCGCGATTTCGCCGCCGAAATCGCAAATCGCAGCAAACTGCGAATTCTGATGCAAACTCTTATCCCTCCGATAATTGACCCAAGAATAACTATTCCTCCCCAAAACACACACACAAGCACTCAGCTGCAGAGGTTGATAAGAACACCCAAAACAAGAATAAGGGAGAATATATAAAGTTATTCCGACGACGAAAAATCGCTCCTTTTCTCCCTATCAAGCAGGAATAAGAGGGAATAAGCTATTCCAACAAATACCCACAACTAAAAATCACACCTTTTTCTCTAATTTGTAACAGAATAAGATGAAATAGGAGGGAATAAGCTATTCCCACAACTGAAAATCACACCTTTTTCTCTAATTTGTATCAGAATAAGAGGGAATAAGCTATTCCGAGGGACACCCACAAAGCAAAACCCCTCTTTTACTCTAATTTGTACGAGAATAAGATGAGAATAGGAGGGAATAAGCTATTCCGACGAGCACCAACAGGTAAAAAATCCCAACTTTTCCCTATAACGTAATGGATTGGAGCTAACCCGCCCACGCTCTATAAACTATAAAGGGTCGCACCCTCCCCACGCTTCTTTGAAAACTCCGTTTGGGGGAAGCGGAGAAGCGCGTTGAAGCTTCTTCAAGCTTTGGCCGCTCAAAAATCCCTCTTTGACTGGGATTTGTAGAACCCAATTCGCACAAAAACGTGCGCGCGGAGAAAACAATTGCCCATAAATTGGAACAGATTTTCCAGGGTTTCTAGAAGGTCAATGGTGGGCGTGGGAATGGGAATGGGGAATGGGGAATGGGAAGGGGAAGGGCGAATAAGCACGACTTTTACAGCGTCGCCATTGCCGTTCGGAGACCCAAAGCTCCTCTTTTTAGACCCAAAGCTCCCCCTTTTCTTATATTATTATTATTATTTATTATTATTATGGGGATTTCTCCTCCTCTCTCTCTCTCTCTCTCTCTTTATGAAGCTTCTTCTCTCTTAATCTAGAGAGAGAAAGATAGGGTTAGAGAGAGAGAGAGAGAGAGAGAGAGAGAGAGAGTAGGTGTTAATATACGAGATGATGTATAGAATAAAAAATTAAGATAAATAAGAATAATAATAATAAAAATATACTAATTATGGGTTATGGCTTATGAAGTGGTTATGATATGGTAATCTTAATCTTAATAATAATAAAGTGGGTTGTTTTGGATAATTAACCATAATTAACTCATAAAAAAAAAGAAACTGTTGTGTGCACCGCGTGTATAAGCACATCTCATGCACCACACTCAGCTAAAGGGAAAAATAAAAAGAAAAATTGGGTGTGGTGCATGAGCCATATGTATACACCTGGTTCAGGTAATATATTTAAATAAATTTAGGGGTGGAGTTAAGAAGTAGCAAAGAGGTGGAGATCCACTAGGGTTCAGTAATTAGTTGTGGGATAATATTTCATTAAAATAAAATAAAATTATTAAAAAAAATAAAAAAATTTATCAAACATCATTGATGAGATCATGAGTATAAAAATAAATTTAGAATAATGATAATTTAATAATTTATTTTAGAGAAAATACATGTGATAAATAAGCACTCTATTTTAAACTAAATTATTATTTAAAATATTTTTTATAATAAGCACTCTTGCTGATTTTATTCTAAAATTGCCAAAATACATTTGTTTATCCTATTTCTCATTAATAAACATTTTAGTAAGGGTTTGAAAATATTTTAATTTTTTTTTCGAAATCAATAAGATTATTTTGATCAATCAGAAATATATTTAATATTTTTAAAATTTTGAGGAGTATACTATAGATATATAATCTCATATTTTAGTTCTTTATTTTCTATATATGAATATTAAATTAATTTAAGAGATTAAAAAAATATTTGTGACACAATGGAATGAGTCACTAATAAAAGGATTGGAATGGGTCAAACAAAAAGACAAATTACTGAAAAAATGCACAAAGACCCTCTACATTTTAGTACTTTAATAAATGGACCTTAAACTTTTTAAATTAAATAATTTCATTAACACAAATTACTAATTAAACATTATATATAACTTTGATATATATAAAAAAAGAGAAAAAAATCTAATTTTTTCTTATAGGTATGATGTTATGAGACTACATGCAATATAAGCAAATTAAAATAGCTATATAATTAATAATTTCGATCGAGAACACAGAAACTTATTACATGCACTACTTGATAAAGTTTAGGAGATAAAATTATCAAAATTAAATCTTAAGCGCGTGTTAACAATAGTGTTAATTAATGTTTAAGTGAGCTTTGTATATTATTTTAATTTTATTTTCAAATACTAACTCCATGGTTTAGATCCAACTAAAATTTTTTAAAAAAAGTATTAACCAAGTTGGGAAATAATTTAAGGGATTAATGAGTTGGATTGGGGGTCAAACAAGGCACACCAAATTAGTATAAATATATAAATATATATATAAATATATATATATATACAATTTATTATTAGCCACCTCATCCACCCACACACAACCATATATTACTTTTGCAAACAACCAACTCAATTAAATTTTTATGCAAATAAAATATATCTTAGTGTGCACTTTGGTGTACCAAAAACATCCCCACTAAATCACTTTTATTTTGGCTCTAACATGTTAGGGAGTACAAAAAGATTAAGTTAAATATGATTAAAAATTATAATAAAAATAAGGGAAAACTTCAAAAACCCCCTTATGGTTTTAATTTTTTCACTTTAGTAGTGTAGTTTAAAATGTATCAAGTTAGTACCTGTGGTTTAAAATGTATCAAATTAGTACCGTGGTTTTGCACTTTATCACTTTAGTACCCTGTGGTTTTAATTTTGTATAAGTTAGTACCCTGTGGTTTTTTAAACTACAGGGTACTAAAGTGATAAAGTTCAAAACCATAGAGTACTAACTTGATACACTTTAAACCACAGTGTGCTAAAGTGAAACCACAGGATACTAACTTGATACACTTTAATTAATATATTTAAAATTTTATTTATTGCTTAAATAATAAAGTAAATGAGTAATTAATTAATCATAATTAATCATCTAATTAAAAATTAATAATTTAATGCGTTTATTCATAAACTAATAATATTTATATAGATCAACCATTAACGTTTTGACTAGTCTAGTTAATTTCTTTACTAATTATCTAACTAAAATAATTTACTAAATAATTAAAAAGTTAAATTATTTTTTTATAATTAATTAATATATATTTCTAAAATATCCGGTAAACATTTGTACCAAAAATATAATTATTCTTTCTAGTGAGGGCAAATTAGTAATTTTACTAATGAGGTCGTTGGAGAAGTCGTAGGGGACTAGCAGGGTGCCACGTGGCGTCACGACAGATGGGATACGCCAACGACTTGGGGATTTGGAAGGGAGGGGTAATTTGGGAAAAGTGGTTTGAATTTTATATTATATTATTATTATTTTATTTTATTTTTTTTGATTTTGCCATTGGAGCAAAGGGGTTTGATATCTAAAAGGGTAAATTTAGTTAGGTTTTATTTTGAACATCAAAATTTCTAAATTTAATATTAGTTTTAAAATTTTAAAATTATTTAATAATTGGTTTCTAAATTATCTAGCTAAGTCCATTTGAGACAGTGATAGAGTATAGTATTTTTGTGGACGTTGTTATAAATCTCGTATTTCTGTATCGGACGCATGCAGGCGCGTCCGTTTCGAAGGACTCAATGTTCGACGTGGACGCGTCATGGTGCCCGTTTGATGCGCAACTTATTAAAAAGAAAAATTTCAATAAATGCAAACAAATTCATTTCCAACGATATAAATAAATAAATTGTGTTTGATTGAGAATTTGGTTTTTAAAAAGTATATGAAGTACCCATGAAAATTTTATTAATTTTTATGTGAATCAAAATTAATATTTTATATATAATATATTTATATTACTATATTAATAATATTATATTTAATTAGAAATATCTAGCCATGTCCCTTTTTTTTTTTTTTTTTTTTTTTTTAATGGAGGCGAATCGTCTTGCCAGAATCGTGTTGTGTTTTGTATTCTGTATCTATAGATTTTATACACGTGACATTTAATGTAGTAGCAATACTGTTGTAATATTTTATGTACAAATAATTAAGAAACGGGATTCGATCCACTACTTTTTTTCCTTTTTTTTTTTTGCTTTTAATCGTGATTGTTTATTCACACAATTCAAAAATTTAACGCTAGTTCGGCTCAATTATACTTTTCATTAAAGTGTTATTTGAATAGCGTTATTTAAATATCAATTTTTTACTTGAAAAAAAAAAAGTAGAAACTTTATATGTGTGTTTTTGCTTTTAGGGCTCAATTTTTTTTTTTTTCCTTTTTTGCTGTAAAAAAACAAAGAAGGTTCTAATACTTTGTTGGCCAAGTGTCCAGCTTAATTAAAAAGAAAAAAGAAGAACTATTTCAGATGCTTACTCAAAAGATGATATGGAACATGAACTCATTAAAAACATTTCACATTTTGGCTCCTATATATATATATATATATATATGTTTTTTTATTATTGCTCCTCCTTTTCATTCACTTTGTTTGTTGATGATGCATTTTGTGTTGTCACCATCTTGGAATAATAATAATAACCTTCAAGTTAGGGCTAGGAAAAGGATCAAACCAATACAATCAAGGCACCTCCCACCATCTTCTAGAATATACCTAAGAAGCTGAGAGAAACTTGTCTAGTATATACAACTAATAGGGACAATTACCTATATACCCCCTCGTACGTTTGAAAATATTTAATTAATTTATTTTTTTTAAATATTCTCATATGTTCCACCATTATTATAAAATATCTCTTTGTTATTTACTGTTAAGTTAATTTAGATTAAACATGAGTTAAATATCTACCATGTTAAAAAAATTTAAAATATCAATTTTGCCTTTAACTTAAGGGCAAATAAGAAATATTGATGACGCTAGAGAGGCATATTGGAAAAGATCAAAAGTTAAAATATTTTTTGTGCCCTTGATTTTAAGAGTAAATAAGAAAGACAGTTGATGATGCAATGATATATTTGAAATGACAAAATAGTAATTTTACGGATATAACGAGTTAATTAATAGATTTTAACTCTAGAGGTATATTAAAAATAGGTTGTAACGTAGAAAGGGTATTTTCAATATTAGCCTTTTAAGGGAGTTAAATCGAAAAGTTGAGAACTTTTCAGGAATATATAAGTAATTGTCCCTATCTAATAATTGTCTAATTTATTTCTAATTAAACTTATTTTTTTTACTAAATTAATTTACTTAGGATAATACGATATCAGAGTTAATCCTAAACTCGATCTCTCCCTCCTTTTCATAAGATTTCGAGTTCTATTTTTCATGTACTTTATTATGTTGTGAGTAGATTTGTTAAATTATATATGTGTACTTGTCTGTTTTTGAAGTAATTTTATAAGTAATAATTAAAATTTTGATGATAATAATTATTTCTTTAATAATATGGTATATTATGATGTGATTGAATTGGGTAATTTTTTTAGAAAATCACCGGGTACGTACGTGTTTGGTTTCTCGAAAAATCGTTAAAATTATTTTCTGAAATAAAAATAATTTTCTTATTTTTTTTTGGATTTTCTGAAATAAAAATGGTTAAAATTATTTTCTGAAATAAAAATTATAAAATTAATTTTTTGTATTTTTTTTTTTTTTTTTTTTTTGCCATCTAAGAAGTTCCTCAACCTCCTTTTTTTTATGTCTTTCCTTTTCCTCTCAGATGCTTTTTTTGCAATTATTAATTTCTCCAAATAAAGTGTTAATTATATACCTAGGGGAATGCTAAATCAAAAAGTTTATGTTCTCTTTTAGGGCATTAAAGCAAGAAGCATGTAAATAGTGTTTTTGTATGAGAATGATAAAAAAAAATCTAATTATCATACTAAATTAATCTCTCTAAATATTTTTTTTAAAGTCAAGTATCTGTTCTAATTCAATTATTGCCAGAATTTAAAAACTTAAGTTAGCAGAGAATAATGTTTTAACATTTATACTCAATACTACGTCAGCTACGGACCGATTTGTCAGGTATTCGTTCGAATTTAATTATTGATAGAATTTAAGAGCTTAAGTTAGCTGAGAATAATGTTTTAATATTTATATACGGACCGCTGTCGAGTATCCATTCTAATTCAATTATTGTCGGAATTTAAAAACTTAAGTTAGCAGATAATAAATAATGTTTTAATATTTATGAGAATGATAAAAAAAAAAAAAAAAAAAAAAAAAATCTAATTTTTAATATTTATACTCAATACTAAGTCAGCTACGGACCGCTTTGTCAGGTATATATCCGTTCTAATTCAATTATTGTCAGAATTTGAAAACTTAAGTTAGAAGAGAATAATGTTTTAATGTCTATATACTTGAAAAGGAGAGAATGATAAAAAAAAAAATTATTGCCAATTTAAAAAATCTTAAGCGTTGTTCATGGAGTAAATAATGTTTTAATATTTATACTCAATACTACGTCACTACGGACCGCTTTGTCAGATATCCGTTCTAATTCAATTATTGATAGAATTTAAAAAGTTAAGTTAACAGAGAATAAATAATGTTTTAACATTTATACTCAATACTACGTCAGCTATGGGCCGCTCTGTCAGGTATCTGTTCTAATTCATTTATTGTGAGAATTTAAAACTTAAAGTTAGCAAAAAATAATGTTTTAAAGGTATATATTAATTCTAATTCAATTATTGTCTGTATTTAAAAACTTTTAAGTTAGCTATGGCTCCATCGCTCTGTTAGGTTCCTGTTCTGATTCAATTATTGTCAGAATTTAAAAATTTAAGTTAGCAGAGAACGAGAACGCTGTTTCAATATCTATACTCAATACTACGTCGTCAGCTATGGACCGCTCTGTTAGGTATCCGTTCTAATTCAATCGCGCATCAAAGTTGTTTTTATGTATAAAGTGATGGAGGAGGAACAGAGATTCGGGAGTTCTATTTCTATCTATTAATAATGCATGTAAAAATGGTGCGACACATTGGAGCCATTCCCACAAAATCTAATTACAAATGAAGTACTAGAGTATGGGCTTTCGTTAGACCTGGCAATCTCGATCCATACCCGCGCGTGCTCGCAGGTAATCCGCAAATTTACGGGTATGGGTACCAACTTTTTAAATCCAAAAAAATTACGGGTAAAACAGATAGGTATCCATTAAGTTGTGGACATTTTAGGTAACCTGCGGGTACCCACGGGTACCCGCACATATATTTTTTAATTACAAAATACATTTTCTTAATTAAAATATATATAATTTTATTTATCCATCCTAAAATTTCTAACTCTAATTTCTTATTGCGTGTTTTTTTATATTATGAAATTTTTAAGCTCTAAAAGTTTAAATATTTTTATTGTATGTTATGATATTTTAAATAATGAGTTATATTATATTTTTAAAACTTGTATATATGTATTTTATATTTAAAAAATATCTACCCAAAAATTTATGGATAAATTTTATTCATGCCCAAATAGGATACAATAATCTTACCCAATTTGCCCGTTTGCAAGATCTAGCTTTCATATATAAATAATTAAATATACACTAGTGAAAGCACCCGCACATCGTGGCTGATCGATTATACAGTAAACAAATAAGAAAAAGCTGAAGAAAGAAGAAACATTAAAAACATAAGAAAAATAAAAGAAAAGGCCAAAGAATAAAAAAAGAAGAAGAATAAAAGTAGTTGAAGAAGAAGGAGCGACAACTGTTGCAGTAAAAATATAAAAAATAAACATATAAAAAAAGAATAAATATAAAAATTATAAGAATAATAAATTATATTAATCGCAGCACTAAAAATATTAGAAGAACAAAAAAAAAAAGCTAAAAAAGAAAAGACAACGAAAGCAACAAAAATAACTAAGTTAATAAAGAAAAATAGAGAAATGTTTCGTGCATCCGGAGTAAAAGTAAATTTTATATATTACATTTCTCAAATCTTATTATAAAAATTTAAATTACATAATTTTTACACATAGCCTTTTCAAGAGATGAGAGGGATTGATGGATAATAAGAGAGAGAGAGAGAGAGAGAGAGAGAGAGAGAGAGAGACTCTATTATATATTGTGTTGATTTAAACTGCGCTTTCATATATGTATATAGATATAGATAGATAGTGGATTTGAAAAGTCAATTATAGAATCTTAAATATCGCTGGTCTCTAGCGTAAGTGACAAAAACTTTAGTGATTGATATCGAGATCTTGATTTGAGCCATAATTAATTCACATTTTAATTTAAATTTATTTTTTAAAAATAAACGAGACGGACATCATAATATCGGTGTTGCTACATATACTTTTTATAGTAATATATCTTATATATTGTTGATGTACGTTAAATTCATGTGGTGTTTAAACCGCACGTATAATCTAATCACACAATATAATTGTCACAACACATTAATAATATAGTAAAAAAATCGGTAGTGAGAACCCAAAGAATTTTTCAAAGAAATATTATGCTATGAATTAGGGCTAGTTATAGTTAAGGTGAAAAAAAAAAAAAAAAAAAAAAAAAAAAAAATCAGTACCCAACTTATTCATCCATCAAACCCAACTTTTTTTAGATCCCTCCTTTTAGAATTTATTGATTTTGTTGGGACCCATGTGCAAAATAGAACAATTTTGACTAATGAGTGAAGAGGTTCTATCCAAAATGTAGAAACCTTTTTTCACTACAAGGGACAAATTTATCTTTTTTTTTTTTTTTTCCAAAATTCACCCTTTCACCCCCCTCATTTTTTTTTTATTGGTAAAAAATATATGAAAACCCTTTAACTACATATAGTTTTAAAATAGGGATAATTGTGTATACATTCTTATACTTTTAAAAATATCTGATTTATCTCTATTTTTTTTTCTTTCTAAAATACCCTTATATGTTCCACTGTTATTACAAAATACCCCGCAGTTATCTCCTGTTAAGTTAACTTGGATTAAATGTGAGTTAAATATTTATCACAGTTATAAAAATTAAAATATCAATTTTATCTTGAACTTAAGGGCAAATAAGAAATATTGGTGACGGTAGAGGGATATATTAGAAAAGACCAAAAGCCAAAATACTTTTTGTACCCCCTCACTTTAAGGGTAAATAAGAAAGACTGTTATGGTCGGAGGGTATATTTGAAAGGGCAAAATAGTAATTTTATAGTGACAACAGAGTTAATTAACAGATTTTAACTCTAGGGATATATTAGAAATAGATTGGAACGTAGAAAATGTATTTTCAATATTAGCCTTCTAAGAGGGGTAAATCAAAAAGTCGGAAATTTTTCAGGAGTATATAAATAATTGCCCCTTTAAAATAAACCCTCAATTATTCTTATTATTCTTATTATTGTTTAAACTGCAACTCTTTACTATTCCGTGGTTTCTTTTTTTTCTTTTCGTTATCCCCTTCGTTAATTTTTTCGTTAAATCAATAAAGAAGTTAAAACTACAGGATACTAAAGCAAAAAGTTCGTAAACCACATGATACTAACGTGAATATTCGATAAACCACAAAAGGGTATCTGAAGTTTTTTTTCTATATATTTTAACAGAGGGGATAACGAAAAGAGAAAACGAAACCACATGGTACTAAAGTGATACACTTTAAATCATTGGGTACTAAAGTGAGAGAGCGCTAAATCATAGGGGGATATTTGAAGTTTTTTCTTATTATTATTAGTTAAATCAAAGTATTTACTTTGTAACATATCGAGACAATTAATTAATGATTAATAGATTAATAGATAACATAGCATAAAAATTTAGTAAAAAAAATTAAGGGGGGTATTTCAAAATAACTTTTTATTCAAGGGGTCCCCATATAAATTTTTTTTTTTCTTTTCTTTTGAATGATTCTAAGAAACATCCAAGGTTCCAAGGATCCATGTATCAGAATAAGACAAAAAAAAAAAAGAAGGGGAGAATAACTTAATTGACTAAAATAGACAAGGAATAATCTTATTCTAAGAAAAGAATATCCCATAATTCCTCTCCTCAACATACTAAATAATAATTTTAAAGAAATGGAGGGTGCTTAAAGAAAAGGAAATGGATCAATGAACAAGGCATCTTTTAATATCACAAAAAAAAATGTAGTATAAAAAATATCAATTTGATTAGTATGAGCATAAGCTTGAAATTTTGACTCTTATTATAAGTTTAGTTTTGTTTCTACAAGGTAAATGTTGAATGTCAAATATTTAAAATATCATTTTATAGTAATTTAAGTTTTTAGCCGAAATGGATTATTTTATGTTATTTAATATTACATCGAGTAGGAGATTCCGATTGATATCTCACCACGCTCTCAAGCCCGTAAATAAGAGGAGTGTTTAATATAAAATATTAAAAAATTTATTTTATTGTAATTTAACTTTTTAGAAAAAGTTGATTATTTTATATTATTTAATATGACATTCGAACAGGAGATCGCAGTTCATAACTCATAAAGTTCTCGAGCCGAGAAATCATAGGAGTGTTGAATATAGAATATTAAATTTCATTTTATGATAACTCAGAGAAGAGAAAAGTAATTATTTTATATTATTTAATATGATATTAAAGCATGCGGCAAATTGCAAATGCATAGCCTCAATTCCTTTGTTTGGTTTAGTGTAGTTGAGCTTCAAGCTAGCTCAGTTAAGCACAAGAAGGTCAAATCTTTGCTTGGAACTACATCCAAATTGGTTGTAGTTCCAATCATAATGGTGAGGGATAAAATCACCCACAAATTAACAATAATAAATAAATAAATAAATAACTAAATAAATAAATAATATATGTATATAGGTAAATAAAAATACTTGTAAATAAACTCATACAAATAAAAAATTTTAGACAATACAAGCTTTGTGCAAAAAATTAATTTTTTAAAATTTATTTTATTTAAAATATAAATATAATTTTTTTTAAAATTTTTTTATAGAATATGATCGTGTATGTTAATTTAATAAGTTTTAATTAATTATAATTATTAAATTTGATAAAAAAAAATGAGAGAATCGTTTAAATTTTTAAAGTTTGATTTACATATTAAAATTAAATAAATTAAAAATTTTAAATGTCTCGATTAATAAGTTGAAGAATTATTGAAAAATATAAAAATATTATATATATATATCTACTTATTTATTTATAAATAATAAATTTAAATGATTAATAAACTTTATAATTATTTTCTGAAGAGGTGACAAAATTCACAAATACAACTATCACTTTATATTCCCAAATGTAAATGAATCATTTTTCGCGTAAAACCAAACAGACTGGCGTAGTTACAACTACGCATTTACAATGTATTTAACTACTGTTTCTACAACTACATCCAACCAAACGGCCCCGAGTAGGAGATTACGAGTTTAAAGTCTCTTCAAAATATCGAGCCTAGATACTAGGGGGGAGTGTTGAACTCTAAAGAAAAAAATTATTAATTTTGGTTTAGAAAATAAAAAACTAATTAGTTTAAATAAAAAAATATTGTTGGAAAAAAAAATATGGGGGACTCTCTCAACTATAGGCTATTTGAAATGTTCTCTCAACTTTTTTATTTTTTTATTAATTGTTTTTGTTTGAGACATCTTTGACATTTTCTTTCTAATTTAATTGTTTCAATTACTTCTTATAAATAAATTTTGAATAATTAATGGCTAAATGCTAATATAGCTATTAAATCTAATAAATTTTAATTGTCTTAATTACTTATTTTTTTGTTTCATTGTAAAAACTTATTGTTAACCATGGTATGATTCTATATTTTTTTAAAAAAATAAAAATACTTTATTATCCTATTTTGACAATAGATTTTTTAAAATATAAAATAACAATAATCCTTTGAATTAATTATAGGGTGTTGAAGTAAAATTCAATGTTTTAAAAATCAGGGTAAGTAGTGATTTGAAAATGTTACTCGGCAACTCAATCAATCACTGCTTGAATCAATGATGTTAGTATAACGTCACAAATATTTAATATTATTTTTAGTTTTATTATATAGAAATTCTAATATCATACTATATATATATATATATATATATATATATATATATATATATATATATATATATATATATATATATATATATATATATATATATATATATATATATATATATATATATATATATATATATATATATATAGTTTTCAAATTTTAATCTATATAAAATTAATATGTTGCTAATGAAAAATAAAATCAAATAGGTTAATTTTAAGTTGCCGAGTTTTTTAATATAACTTGATTTAAAAATTTAGCGGGTTCGGTTTGAATCAGTCCGATTCAACGGTCCGGATGGTTCCAAATGATTTTTTAACTTATCTAGGTTAGCGGGTAAAGCCAAACAACTTTATAGTGTGGGTCAAGATCAAATCAATCGAATCCATCAGTTTTGCCCGATTTTTAAAGCATTGGTAAAACTGCCCTAAACTAAGATGGCAAATTGAATTCTCCATCAAAATCTAAGCATTTGGAACCCAATCTTTAATGCCATGTTCCCCCATGTCACATGGCTTTGCACCTCTCTCTCTCTCTCTCTCTCTCTCTCTCTCTCTAAAAAAATAAATATAAATATACGTCATCAAACAACTGATTGTCTTTAAAATTTTAAATTATTAAGTTTTGAATTCGAGACTTTTTCCAAAATTTATGACGTGGTTTTGAATTAAATAAGAAAAAATTAATAATACTAGAAGTATGACTTGAATTGAATTTTCATTTATGATACTATGTGAAACAATTTTTATACTCTAAAAATTTGAACAATTAAAAAATAATATTTTTATATTTTTATATTTAATATTATTTTTATGTATGTCCAGATATAATATAATATAATAGTTATTTGGCATTCTTTAACATAGTATTTGAAAGGACCCACTCCTAAAATAAGAAGTTAAGTCGCAGTAACTCTTTCGCCCCATCAATCCTATCAACCCATCTCGTTAGTAACCGTCCAATAAATGACAATAAACGTTACAATATATATATATATATATATATATATATATATATATATATATATATATATATATATACTTTGATCATTTTCATCCGTTGTATAGAATTGAGCTCCTATACTTTTAAAAGTACAAGTCATTGGTGCTTGTAAGTTTTTAACCCTTGAATTGATAGATGCGTGGGTGGTTGGTTGAATTATGTATAATCCAACGGATGAAAATGATCAAAGTTATTTGTCGATCTTTAACATAGTATTTGAAAAATTCCTAAAATAAGAAGTTAAGTCGCAGTAACTTTGCTTTTACAAGTAACCCATAAATGACAATAAACTTACAATATATATATATATATATATATATATATATATATATATATATATATATATATATATATATATATATATATATATATATATATATATATATATATATATATATATATATATATATATATATCATTTTCATCGCCGCATAAATTGAGCTCCATACTTTTTTAAAAGTTAAAAGTATATTATTTGTAAGTTTTAACCCTTGAATTGATAGATCGTTTAGGATGATATTACTAGACTAGTTAGCTGGTTCAATATAAGATAATCCAATTTGAAAATGATCAAAGTCGTCGATCTAACGGTAAAAATTACAACATTCTCATGCTTTTACAAGACTATATATGAACTCTATATATATATATATATATATATATATATATATATATATATATATATAATTGAGCTAGAATACTTTTGGAAGACCAACTTTTGGTGCTTTTAAGTTTCTAGCCATTGGATCTACTTTTTTGACTACTAATAGCCTTTGGATCTAACACTATTCCACCTACCACCACCTATTCCATCAACCACCACCTACCACCATCATCTCAACCTTACATCTCCCCATCCAATGGTTAAAAACTCTAAAGCACTACCTCAATGGTGCTTTTTAAAGTATTCTAGCTCAACTCTATATATATATATATATATATATATATATATATATAGAGTAGGCTACTATACTATTATGAGTAGTAGAGCCCTACTACTTATAAGTTGTTTTCGATGATAGAGCCTCCGAATCGACGATCCACTCCGTTAAATATGATCTAGAGTATTTAAAACTTCTAGAAAATAAATTTCGTAATTTTTCAAAATCATAATAAAGTCCATCAAATGGGCATAAAATGATATATAGAAATCGAACGACGTCCTAAAAATAGATGATCGGATCCTTCAATGTAAGATCGGAGTTATTGATCTTTATCTAGGTAGTGAATAGAATTTTCTATCAAAAATTCAACCTATTTCAATTCTTTTACACCGTTAAACTAGCAAGTATCCCATATCAGTTAAAAATTATCAATTTTGTGAGCTTTTGATCGTAAGGTAAATGATTTCAAAAATTACGAAATTTATTTTCTAGAAGTTTTAAATACTCTAGACTCAACTCTATATATATATATATATATATATATATATATATATATATATATATATATATATATATATATATATATAGGCTGAGGCTACTATACTTATATGAGTATAGAGTCCTCTATACTCATATGAGTAGTCATCTATACTCATATGAGTATAGAGCTCTTTGTACTCATAACTTTTTGGTAGTTCGGATAAAAAAATGTACGTCTAGGATGAGAGTGATCACGGTTAGATTGATAGTGGGCCCTCTAGGGTTGAGTGGGTAATTGGTTGAATAGTGTAATCTAACGGATAAAAATGATTAAAGGGGGGAGTAAACGGATAAAAACTTATGAGTACAAGAGCCTCTATATTTTTATGAGTATAGTAGCCGGGCTCTCTCTCTCTCTCTCTCTCTCTCTCTCTCTCTCTCTCTCTCTCTCTCTCTCTATATATATATATATATATATATATATATATATATATATATATATATATATATATATAGTTGAGCTAGGATTCTTTTAGAAGCACCATCGACTTGTGCTTCTAAATTTCTAACATTGGATCCATTCCTTGATTACTAATACATCTTAGATCAAACACTATTCCACCTACAACCAACTACCACTATCTACCATCATCATCTCAACCTCACATCTCTACATCCAAGGGCTAAAAACACTTAAGCACCACTTTGTGCTTTTAGAAGTATTCTAGCTCCACTCTCTCTCTCTCTCTCTCTCTCTCTCTCTATATATATATATATATATATATATATATATATATATATATATATATATATATATATATATATATATATATATATATATATAGAGAGAGAGAGAGAGAGAGAGAGAGAGAGAGAGTATATATATATATATATATAGAGAGAGAGATGAACTGGATTTCTATCGGAAGCAAACGGATTCTGTTGTCATCCATTTATTTTCGATGATAGAGTCTTTAAATCAATGATCAGAATCGTTGAACATGATTTATACTATTTGAAATATTTAGAAACCAAATTTTAAATCTTTTCGATATCATTAACCTAAAAATCAAAGGGTTTCAAAATTTGTAATTTTAATGGTCGATATAAGGCATTTTTTTGTTTAACGGTGTAAAAGTATTAAAATCAATTAAATTTTGGTTAGAAAATTCTTCAAACTATTTAAAACAAGATCTGTACTCTCGATCTTGATTACAAGATTCCAATCATCACATTTTAGAGGATATTCATTTTCAGCTATTTATTTTTGTGTTCACTGGACAAGAGAATAATATTGAAAAAGCATGAAATTTGGTTTCTAAATGCTTCAAGTGGTATAGATCATGTTCAACGGAGTCGATCATCAATTTGGAGTCTCGATCATCGAAAATAAATAAATGACAACGGAGCCAATTTGTTACCGATAGCATTCCAGCTCAACTGATCTCTCTCTCTCTCTATATATATAACATGACCAAATAAATTTTACTAGTACAAGAAATATTTTGCATCCTTTTAAGCTGGTACCCTAAAAAATTGCTAATGTGTTATTATGTATAGTATATAAATGAAACTGGCGTTAGAAACCGTAAACTCTAAACCCTAATTTATGGAAGAGAAATATTTTGAATTCCTCACTTTGAAATACCACAATATATTACTGATGTGTTGACATACGCATGCGAAAGAATTAGAATTTAGAGGGTTTAATAATGATGTTCTGAGCTTAATAAAGATATTATCATCATGTCATCAATAGTATTAGTGCTCAACACAAAAAATAAAAATAAAAATTAAAGAAAGAAATAAAATAAAAAAAAGAAGATTCTAGAAGGTGGCAGTGTTTACTACTTCCCCAGAGGAATAGTTCAAATAATAACTGCTGTCTCTACAATGTAGTTGTCTCTTTTTAATTTGTACCAAGTTAAATATTGCTTCAATTTATTGCACCCAATATATCTTTTTTTTGTGTCCTAATAAATTAAAAAAAATTAAAAAATATAAATTTTTTTAATTTTTTAAATAATATGAAATAACTCTCTATAAGCTTAAACTAACAAAGAATAATATTTAATTATTTTTATATTTAAAACTCTCTTTTATGTTTGGGCTTGAGACTTTAAAAAAAAAAATAGAAAATTTTCATATTAAAAAGAATATAAGATTTAGGATGGGTCAACATCTTAAATCATCCACTTGGACAGATTAAGAAACCCTAAATCCACAGGTGGAAAAAGGATGCACCAAAATTGACAATTCATTTGACAAGTCACTTAGTATTAATGCATTGCATATATATGTATTATTATTATATATATTATATTATTATTATTATTCAAGAAGTCAATAACTAATTAACAACTCAATCTACCACAAAAGTGAAATTGATTGAAGGCTCTTCTTTGATGACCTAATTCAACTACCTCAACAATTATTACTAGTATTATATTATATACTCAATGAATCTCCCACATCACATATAGTAATAGTAAAAGAGTTGAAAATGTAACAAAAAAAATAAAAATAAAAAAAATACTAAGTTGCCCTCATTGAGATCAAGTTTTATTGCTTTTCCACAACTGAATTAAAGCTACATGATCTACTGCCATTTCTTTCAGAATATATTCTTAATCACTGATTGATTTAATGGAAGAGATAAAGAGGAGAAGAGCAAAAAATAGTCATTCACAAGTGAAAAAAAAATATAGTGCTCTTTTAGCTGATCTAAGAATAAATTTGAAATTTTTTAAAAGATTTACAACAATTATTTATGATTTATTAAAGTTTTGGAGGGATAAATATGCCATAGTTAAAATTTACAGGAATTTATTATTACCACGGCTTTGTTTGGTTAAGGGATAGGGATAGGAATAGGCCCTTATCTCCCCTTTATACCCAAACGTTAATTTTTTACTCGAGAATAGTAATTCTTGATTATCCCCACCAACACATTCATTTTCTATATAAAACTACCTAATATTTTTCTTATCCTCAGGAACAACCCAATTTTCATCCAAACGCTACTTTTCTTATCCTCATATTTGTACCTATCCCTGTAATAACTAGTTCTTACTTATACCCGAACCAAACGGTACCACAGTATATATATCAAACTAGGCTAGAATACTATCAATAGCAACAAGTCGTTGGTGCTATTAAGTTTTCGGCTCTAGGATGATGCAATGTACGGTTAGAATGATAGTAGCCCACCCAGGGTTGAGTGGGAGGTTGATCGAATAGTATAATTTAACATGTGAAAATGATCAAAAAAGTTAACCTAGCGGTAGAAAACTTGATAGCACCACATTTTCAGTTAGATTAACCCTTTGATCATTTTCACCTGTTAGAATTAAGCTAGAATATTTTTAAAGTACCAAGAGGTGTAGCCCTTGAATGGAAGTGTTGTAGGGTTAGAATGATAATACTCCACTTGGGTTGAGTAGTGATAGGTGAAATAATATTTGATCCAAAGACTACTAATAGTTAAGAAATAGATCTAACGATTGGAAATCTAAAAGCACTAATGAGTAGGTGCTTTTAGATTATTCTAAGTTGGACTCTCTCCAAAGACTACTAATAGTTAAGAGATAGATCTAACGATTAGAAATCTAAAAGCACTAATGAGTAGGTGCTTTTAGATTATTCTAAGTTGGACTCTCTCCATATATATATATAAAAGCCGTGGCTACTATACTATTATGAGTATTGGAGTCTTCGTACTCATAAGTTATTTTCGATGATGGAGCTTCCGAATTAACGATCCATTCCGTTAAATATGATCTAGAATATTTGAAACTTCTAGAAAATAAATTTCGTAAATTTTCGAAATTATAGTAAAGTCTACCAAGCGGGCATAAAATGAACGGTCAAAATCGAACAACATACTAAAAAAGATGATCGGACCCTTCAATTCAAGATCGGAGTTATTGATCTTTATCTACGTAGTGAATAGAATTTTCTATCAAAAATTCAACAAATTTCGATTCTTTTACACCGTTAAACTAGCAAATATTCCATACCGGCTATTAAAAATTGTCAAATTTGTAACCTCTTAATCGTAAGGTAAATGATGTCGAAAAATTATAAAATTTGATATCTAAAAGTTTTAAATGCTGTAAATAATGTTTAACGGTATGGATCGTCGACTTGGAAACTCTATCATAAAAAATGACTTATGAGTACGAGAGCAATCGTACTCATAATAGTATAATAGCCGGACCATATATATATATCTTTGCTAGAATACTATCGGTAGTAAACCGAGCAGTTTACTACCGATTTGTTTTTTATGATAGAGCTTCCAAATTGATGATCGGCACCGTTGAATATGATCTAAACCATTTAAATTATCTTGAAATCAAATTTCATGATTTTTTGGCATCACTAACTGAACGATCAAAGGGTCCCAAAATTTATAATTTTAATGACTGATATGGTGTGTTTGCTCGTTTAACGATATAGAAGAGTTCAAACCAACTAAATTTTTATTAGAAAATTCTTTAAACTATTTAAAATAAGATCTAGACTCTAGATCTCAAATATAAAAATTGTATTATCACTTTTTAAAGAATATTCATTCATTTCCCATTCTTTTTTTTTTTTTTTTTTTTTCACTTGATGGACAAGAGAACAATATCGAAAATGTGTGAAATTTGATTTGATAGTTTAAATAGTTTAGATCATATTTAACGGTATCGATTATCAATTTGGAAGCTCTATCATAAAAAACAAATCGGTAGTAAACCACTCCATTTACTACCGATAGTATTCTAGGGGGGGTTTATATAAGGAAGGTGCATCACACTGAATGAAACACCCTTTCAAAGTCAAGCACTTATGAGGAGTAATAAATGGGCAACAAGAAATGGACCAGGGAAGGAATCTTTTGAAGCCTGATTTTTCTATTACTTCTTTTCTATGTTGGTGCTTTGTCATATAAAGTGAAATTGTAATTAAGGACTCTCTCTCTCTCTCTCTCTCCTTTTGAAGTTAAAACTTATATAAAGGGCTGGTAAAAATGAAGAGGAATACATTTTACTATATTTTATTTCTCTTTTATTACTTTATTTTAGAAGAGAGTACGAAATAATATTTTACTTTTAAAAGCTTAAGCAACTAGAGTACAAAACCCTAGCTATTTGTTAAATTTATTTTTCAAATTTTATGAAAACTTAATATTTAGAAAAGCGAAAATACTAGTTTTCTATAAACTTTTAAATTTTTTGTTTAAAAAACTATTTATTTATTTTTGAACTAAACGGACACAAAACTGAAAAAGAAAAATTCTCAAAAAAAAAAAAAATTCCCGCTTACTCAACACAAATTCAACATGCAAATTTATGCTTAGATACCATATAAAATAAAATAAATATTTAAATGTAAAAGCTTAAAAGTATTGTTTAAACAATATTCGAATTATTTATGCTCAATAGGAAAGATCAAAAATTTTCTTTTATGTATTCTTCAGCTATCAAGTACGCATTGGCAAGAAAATTAATTAAAAAAAAAAAAGACTCATGCATTCTCTAAATAAAAAATTAAATAAAATCCCTAAAATACAGGATCTGAGTGTAAAATGTATGATCACTACACACAAAAGAGACTAAATCTAAGAATCAAAAAAAAAAAAAAAAAGCACCAATATAATAAATTGAGTCAAACCTTAACTATCACATTAAAAATATCTAATTCACCCAATCTAAAAATATATTTATTCAATTAATTTATTAGCCGGCCCATTTTGATCGGCTTAGTTATAGGAGACTCTGTTCCCTAATTATCAAATATCAATAAATAAATAAATAAAATAAAATAAAATTGAAATTAAAAAACAATGCAAAAAAAAAAGCTTTTAAAATCCTACTGCCCAAATGGGCTTCAGGTTGGTCCAGGAAACAGATAAAAAAGCAGGCATAGCATATTCCAAAACCCTAGAAAGAGAAACATAGTAATTATCCACCTAATTAATCTTATAAACATAACTATGTAAAATATATGAACCAAAACCCCCTCAACTGTTAAGCCATTTTGAAATAGGGACTTAGGTTTCGTTTGAGATTGCGGGGAGACTGCGTTACATGCAATGAGAAAATACGTTGGAAAAATATCATATTTGTTTCCGTACGTAATATTGTGTTCCGCATATCGCGATGAGTCTGCGGTCTCATCGGATAACGCAGAAGTATATCCCTATACGCTTTTTCCACAACTCCATTTTATCTAATAGCGTTAGATAGGCCTCGATACCAAACTAAGCCTTATGCGTATCCATAATCATTGAGGTACAATAGCAATTAGAGGTATTAAATTTAACAAATGGAAAAAAATAGAAGTTGATAGGGTGTCAATGAAGAGACTTTTTAAAGTTCAAGGGCCTATTTCAAAAAAAAGGCATATAGTTGAAAGGGCCTCCATACATTTTTCACCAAACAAATTATACCCCTCCATTGATTCTGATGTTATACCCTAAACAAACAATTTTCTTTATTGTTAATTTCTTGAAAGAGAGACCATACAAAAACATCTTCAGGGTTACACATTTGAAAAAAAGAGCTTGGCTAGTGATAGGGGTGTAAACTAGCCGAACACGAGCGAGCTGGGGTCGGCTCGTTATTAAACGAGCCAAACACGAGCTGGCTCATTAAAGTATCGAGCCAAAAAATTCGGCTCGTTTAATAAACGAGCCAAACACGAGTTGGCTCACGAGCTGGCCAACAATAAATAAAAAAAAAATATATTAAATATATTAAAAAAATAAATTTATAAAATCTTATCCATTAGACTTGGATCTAATAGTTAAAACTTTATATACAAATGAGTCTTTTTATAATTAAGCTCACATTTATATTTTTATTTTGCTAAAAATTAAATAATAAAAATATATATTATATATAATTATTTATTTATATATAAAAATATAAATTAAATAAATTATATAAATATAAAATATATGTATTCGAGCCGTTATCGAGCCGACGATTTAATCTAGCGACTCCCGCGTGCACGGCTCGTTTATTAAACGAGTTAAAAAATTCAAAATTTCGTGTTCGAAGCCTGCTTACTAAACGAGCGAGCCGATCTCGAGCTCATTTCGAGCCGAACACGAGCTGGCTCGCGAACAGCGAGCTGGATTGCCATCCCTAGCTAGTGATGGTGAGGAAACCCTACTTGTTGGGGCATTAGTTTTCTACTCAGCTTTTTTCTTGTCATCTAGGACACCAACAAAAACACCTTGTAATTATTCAAACTGAACAACTCCACTCACACTGCAGCACATAAGAAGGGAACAAGAATGATAGTGAGGGGTATTAAGTTGCATCACAGAAATGGTTTTGGTTTACCTGTCCCTTTTACTTGAGGGGTTTAGACTCTGACCTTACAGAGCAAGAGGTAGGAAATTAGGTGAGTTATGTAGGCAGATGACACTGACCTGTGTCTGATGCAGAGGAGTATGGTGATCTCACTTAGAGTTCTTAATAAGAGCCATGTTAGCCTGATCAAGTGCTGTCTGAACAGTGCTTTTTTCCAACAGCTGCCTGCATTCTGCATTAGATTTCATAAGATCTGAATTAAGACTTCAAATAATTTTTGGATCCAGAGTTTTCATTTCAGTAATTTACCTTCCTATCACTTCAGAAGCTTAAAGCTCTTCTATTTAACAAATGATTTATCAATAAAGAGTGTAGCTGAAAGCATAAGGAGAAACAAGACCAAACAAATGCTCAGGAGGGTGTTTGATTTTTCAGAAAATAGTTCTGTAACAGAAAAAATGTTCTCCACCTGTTGATTCCTAGAAAAAAAAAAAAAAACAAAAAATTCTACAATGTTTTTTTTCCTGAATGTTATAAGAAAAAATTGTGTTTTCATTTTTCAAATTTTTTAACTGAAAAACAAAAAACAGGGTCCAAGGAAGCACTTCCTTTAGTCTTTTTATTTTTCCTAAAAAGAATTTGGTACAGTCCATTAGCCCACAGAAAGATTAGAATATTAAAATTTTGTAATTTACATATACACCCCTGCAAAATAATCATTAAAAAAAGTATTTGACTATATACCCCAGCAAAAAATTATATTTTCACATAGTTTCAAACATGTAGACTCTTGTACATACATGCATGCACTCTCCAAAAACATTGTTACAATATAAAAACCAACTCCCACATGAATGGGATGCCAACCAACTAAATATAATTTTGGAAAGAAACAGCAATTTTCAAGTGGAGCCACATGAAATTTGAATTTTGCATTATTATTGTATTATTATATATGTAAATAGATGATTTCTACAGGAATACCTATTCGAGTGGAAGCGCCAAATCAGAATATCATTTTCTTTGAAATAACAACACACCAGCAATAGTCTGCTGTACCACATCACTGTTCCAAATCAAATGATTGATAAATCTGTAACACTGACTCTTAGCAAGAAAGGATGAGCTACACCATATAATACAAGTTTCTAGAGCATTTTAAATAACAAAAACATCATTATATCAATTGAGGACAAATAGATCATCAAGAAATGTTCACACAATCCTTAGTCTTATTAACATTTGTCAAACATTCCATCGAGAAATAGTCAATGCTTCATTTGATTTAACTAAAGCAAGGAAGTTTGTCATTTTCTGGGTGTGCATGAAGAAAGAAATGACAAAATAAAATTCATAAGCTCTGGATTTGTGGTGGTAAGTCGGTGTAAAATACCTGTAAGAAGACAAGCGAAGATTCCCGTATAGCTTGATCTTGGAATGAGAACCAAACTACATGAATGAAATGTCGAAATACCAGATCAGCATAGGAATACCGTGCAACCATCGGACTCTGCCTATTCTCTTCCTCATTAAGAAAAGGAAAAGTCTGTCACAAATAATACATGAAAATGTACAAGGCTTTTGAAAATAATACGTCTAGAATCCCGACATGAGGCTCAATATTCAAAGATTTTAAGTTATATTTGGAGTATGAAAACCCCCGTACATTTATTACAAGCAAAATCCTGAGCATATCTACACCACTGTAACTACAGTGTTCCGACTCTTTTGGAAGATATTCCAATAATGGGGGCATCAACTTCGGCCATGATGCATAGATTTCCATTGGCCGCAGATTTTCATGGCCCACAACGAACTTATCATAACTATCTGAAGAGGTTGCAGCTATGCCAATCGGTGCGAGGCTACCAAGAAATGGACATTATGACTTTTAAGACTGCAAAAAGAATAGCATACCAAAGTGATAAGCAGAAGGGTTTGGCACAAGAGACTTAACTCAAAACCACAGTAGTGATTAAAGGAAGATGTAGGGAAAATAAGAAACAAATATGACATAAGAAATACAAATGGATTTTGAGGCGACTACTGTGCTCTCACATAGAAAAAACAACAGATGCATATCCCCTAATTTCACTGATTTTTATCATATGCTGAAGATGTAATCATAGGGATAGTTGCACATATCTCATAGAGAGGGGGGGAAAAACACTTAGACTGTATTCAGACTGTATTTTAAGTTTTGATCGTACGAGTTTAACTACATACATTGAATTCCTGGTGTGGTGAATTTTACCTTAAACTGTACATGTTGACCATAAAAGCTAATGATCATATGTTCATTTTGTTTGTCTTCATCCACGATGATCCGTTGCTACTACAAATTAAATGGCTTACCCTCTCTTTCTTGCAACTATACCTGCCTCAGGCATAACAAACTTCGAGATCACCATATAGAAGAATGAAGAGCTCTACCAATGTTCAAGAAAAGGTAATATATAAAGTGGCTTGTGCGCCATGAGTCAAAAGACAATGCCTCAAACAGATGGTACCAGAAGGCAAACGAAATGGCTCATATCGAGAGATGTGCAAAAAGAAGAAGTTGAATTTGAAGCTTCTGCTCTAGGCCTCTAGCTGAAGTTTTGAATGAGCTTCTAGGCCCCAAAGAAGCAGCTCCAATTTAAAGCTTCTACATAGCTTGCAGATGTTGGGAGGATATTAACAGAAATACTGTTATTGTTTTCCCCAAAAAGCTCTAACCAAACAAAGCTTTCTACAAAAGTTCTCGCCAGGACAAAAAAACCTCATATCTCTCCACAAAAACTCTTTTTCACATCTAAACTTGCAGAAGCAAAAAATATTTTTAACTACTTCAGTGCTAATAGGAGAAGTAAAACAAATCACACCACAAAGGAAAGCAAAACAAATAATAGATAAAAAATACCAATAATGAAAACAAGGACAAATTATAATATGTCAAAACAAAAATGGATGAATCACAATCTGAGAGCAACCGCTGAAGGGCATTAGGAAACACTTACAATCTTGAAGGAAGTTACTCATTCAAAGTCTGCTTCAACGGTTTTTATGACCATCTTTTCTTCTGTGTTTATGGTGTCGTGAACGTTTTCTACTTTTCCCTTCTGATTTTGATCGATCACGATATAGATGATCACTACTAGAATCAGTATTTGTTGTGCCTCTCTTACGATGCGTTGCTTTACTTCTATTTGATCGATGCCTATCGCTAGAAGAGTCGGTACTTGGACTTCTGCTTCTTCGACGCCTTGAGTGAGTTTTTTTTTTCTTGTCCTGATAATCATCGCTAGAATCAGAGTCACGAGTTCCACTCCTGCTTTGATGCTTTGAGTGAGGTTTACTTTCCTCACTCTGATTAATTGAAAGATTAGTTACAACATTATTAGCAGACTTTGATATATTATCTTTATGCTTTTCCTCCATAGGTCTATCAAATTCTTCATGTTGGGAAGTAAGTTTTTCATGTACTGATGAGGAATTAATGTTGCCTTTTGAAGCAGCTTCTACTAGAACCGAATTGGTAGGCTTATATGGTGGGCCAGGTGTATCAGCTGGAACCTCTAACCCCAGCTCTTTACCCAGAGATTCAAGGAAATCTCCCGCTACCAAGCGGTTTAGAGTCATATTAGCACCTTCATTTGTCTTCATGGGATCAGTTGAGTGCCCAGAATTTCCTTCATCCACATCATCGTCATCTGAGTCATCAGAGAAAATGGCCTGCATTTGGTGACAACAAATGGATCATCACATCATAGGAGGTTTATCATAAATAAGATACACAAAATACCAATTTTTTGCATAGCCATGCAAACCAATAATGATGCAGTTTCACCTAGTACACAATATAAAAAAAATTTGATTGCTATGTAGAATTATGAAAGAGTTAAATAAATAATATTGAACTTCAATTTTTTTTTCAACTTGAAAAGAAGAATTCTTTCCTTCATCAGCCTCCAACAGAAAAGTCTAGGCTAGCTTAAACACAACACTGCAAGCAAGATTACAATCCAGCCTCCAAGCTGGATTGTACTTGTACTATAAAGACACCTGCAGAATCTGAATTAATGTAGACCTCTCGAAAGTGCAGTTTCTTACAAAAATACAATTAAATTGAAGAGTCATCTGATTAACCTGGGAAGTTGGTCTAAAATAGGAGCATTTTGTTTACTACAAAAGTATAAATGATGTAAATAATTAAGCCTCTTAAAGGCATATATAAATATTGAGATTTAGCAGTGGTATAGATATATGTATAGAGATAAACCTGCCATGGTATATATGTCGATATCTCAAAAAAGAAAATTTCATTAAGAAAAAAAAAAAACATATGTACCTTATACAGATCAACCGGCCTTTGTACATCAGCAGTGATTGGCTCAGCATCGACCTCCTGTGTAATTAATTGTTTCTCAGTCTCCTTTGATTCCGATTGAGATAATAGCATTGAATCTCTCGTTGAAGCTATGGCCTCTTCACTCTTTGAACTCTTGATGGTTTCTGTCATAAAGAAGAGGGAGTCCATCCGGCTTCTCGGCCTTTGAACAGGTGGCGGCTGCAAATGAAATGAGGCTTTAAATAGAATATAAGTAGAAGGCATTCAATTTTTATCAACACACAATGCAGTCAAAACATGTTAATTTCCAGTAACATGGTACAGCAGTAGGCTAATGAAGGTTTAAATGGATGTATGTCTTATAATGAATTTAAAGACAAAGCATTCAATAATATAAATTTGTGCACCTATGTGCAACGCAATGCATTGATGAAAATCACAAGAATTCAAGTCGAAATATAAACATGATAGATACATGGGAAAGAGATGTTTTGTCAAACATTCAAGAAACTTCTACTGGTAATCAAAATTTAGTAAATTACCTTCCCCATAAAAGGATCAATCAGATCAAACCGCTTGCATAAAATGGGCGAAGGTCGCCACTCAAACTCTTCCCTCTTTGGGTGGATTACCTTCTGCTCATCCTTTGACAGTCCATGTTTCTGCCAAAATAATTACTCTCCGACGTCTTAATAAGTCATCAAAAACAGATAGAACATGGCATAAAAACAAGCAAATGAGAAATAAATTAATAATTACCTCTACTTCAGTAGATGATACAAACCGCTGATCATTAATAAATGGTAAATCATTCAGAATTGATAAAGGGTCAGTTTCCTTTTCCTTGCTCCATGTACCCTTCTCGATTGCCTCAGCTGCAGCCTCAAAGTCAAGTCTCTCACGAGCACGATCAGTCTCTGACATGATGTTAGTGATGAAAGGCTGGGCAGCACGAAGACCACCATGGTACTTCTCCCTAAGAAATTGTTCAAATCTTTCTTGCTTTGCTGGATCATACTTAAAAGGCTTCAAGGATTCTGATAATCCAACCTGTGTTACAAAAAACAATAACATTAGTACGTTCTATCAAAGAACCTAAATTCAGAGTGACAAGTAGGTTCGAAAATTGCAAAGAAGAAAGTAGGGAGAACAAAAAAAACTATTACTATTAGTTGATACACCTATATAATTATCTATCTACATGTATATCCTTGCAAAATCTAAATTTTCATATATAGACCTTAGAAACGTGATTTCTTGCACATATATTCTGGTGCTTACCAAATTACCCTGAAATCTTTTCGAACATGAAACCAACTTCCCCTCATAAATTAAATGACTCACAAACTTAGAATTTTTGTAACACACTGCATCATCGAGGGGTATTCAGATTTTGCAGGGATATAGATGTAAAGAGATCATTGTTTTAGGGAGATATATGAAAAAGCCGAAAAAGAAAATTAGCTATGAACAAAAAGTTACAAGAGATACCGGTTTGATAAAAGCATCTCCAAGATTGGATTGAAGATGAATGACTTCCTTTACATCAACTGATAAGCTAGATGCTTTCGAACTTCTATCAAGTGGTTTTTCACCGAGAACTTTTCCACGATTCTCCGCATTCATCTTTTCATCGGAGGACTTCATAGACTTCGTATCATCCTGTCTTCCAAGGTCACCGCGCTTTTGCTTCTGCTCCCATAACTTTCTTTCATAGTAGTTATGTCCTTCTCCTCCACTAAGAAAAAGAAATAGTTGATTTGTTTTACTCTTTTCCTTGTATAGGTCTTCAATTGATTTCCCACATCGAGCTACCATAGCAGCGGACCCCTCAATTAACAATCTCAAGTTGTTGTCTTCTGGGGGAGGAACCTCTGGAGGGGGTAATTCAGGAAATTTATTTGTACTCTCAAGGGTGGTAGGAAACTTGTGCCGTGATTCAAAATCAGATGGAATAACAGGGGGGCGAAATCTGAAACAAGTTACATTGAAATTTAGTACATAATGTCTATTTGATAACGTGCCTATTTGACAAGGTTCTGAAGCAGCTTCTCTACTTTGAACAGGAGAGCAGCAGCTAGGCATTTGCTGCAACGAACTTCAAACCCCAAAAGCAGCTCCAATTTGGAGCTTTTGCTTCTGCTATAGTGTGGAGCTATTCAGATTCTGGGAGGATTTTAATGAAGCAGCTTTTAGTGCTATCTTTGAAAAGCTTCACTCAGCAGTATCTAAGCAGAAGCTCCAGCCATTTTAAACATGCGCTAAATATTTAGTAAGCTAAAATTTAGCAAAATTTACTGATCTCCAATTCTCAGTGTGTATAGTGCATATTAAAGCTACATAAGCATCGCATACCCCCAATTCTAATACCATTGACATTTGACAGAGAAAAGAAAAGGCAACTACTGCAATTTAGAAGAAAACCAACGCAAACGAAATAACAGTAACTACCTTGCAAGGACATAGTCCGAACTAGATGCCACTTTGAAACTAAGCATACTACCCAGCTTTCTGTCTACCAGTTTATGCCCACTATCACCAATCATTTTTGTGGGCTCAACTTCTTCCACTTCCATTTGTTCAAAATCAAAACCTGTAAAGAAATGAACAAGAAAATAGAACCCAAAAGATTGTAACTTGAGAAAATCCAAACTTTGTCTGGAAAAGGGCCATTATTTTAATGTTATAGCATAATAGATGTAGCAATTTCATGGTTTTACAGTTCATGAAGTGCCTTTTTGCATCATTTCATCAGAGTATTCAGTGCCATATTGAAAAGGTATCTTGATTGATCACTACATGACAGCAAATTATAGAGGGACTTGGCACAAGTTGTACAAGCGCCAATAAGAGAGCAAAAGGAAAAACTTGAGGATCTTAAACTACTGTGAAAACAAAATCTACAATGTTCAAAGGCTTACCAGATGCATAAATATCTTCATCTTCAATATCGAGTTCCTCAAGAGCTCCAATTCCGAAGCCTGGTGCATATTTTCCTGCTGATGATTGAGTCCCAGATTAAGTTCTCTCCAACTGAAAAGTATCTAAACTTCTAAGAAGACAGTAATAGATCAAAAGATAAAAGCACTTGGAAGATAAAAGATTTCTCATGAATGGAACATTACTTTTGTTATTACCACGGTCCTTATCTCTGGATTCTCGAGATCTTTTTCTGTCTGAAAAGGAAATGAGATTATTCTCATGCATGCAGCAACAGCTGAAGTTAACTTAGAACCTTAGAAACTCAATACCTCTGAATTCAGGAGCATGCTTGAAAGGATCATAACCTAAACCATGTAAGTCCTGCTTTGGGTTAAGTACATACACCTAAACAAAGGGATATCAGAGACATATTCCTTTCAAGATTGTGAAGGTACTAAGAAACTGAATCACTGCCAAATCAGCAAAAATTCACAAAAAAGAACCAAGTACATTTTTGAAAAATGAATTAGCTGGCTTCAATCAGTAACCATGGTCTCAAGATACTCACAGGAGTGCTCTTACTAGCACCAAAGATGTCATCAGATCTTTCGGGATATTTCTCAGATTCAGACCTACTTGATACAATTTCAGCAAGTTCTGGTCCATCCTTGTCACGAGAAAAGGCCAGAAATGCTTTTCTAGCTTCTCTGCGCGATTCTGAAACACAAACAACAATAAATATTACTTTAACCTAGTTCCAGCCTAGCACAAGAAAACATGCTATACAAGTTGTTAAAGAAAATAAACAATCTCCAACCTAGCATAGGAAAATAACCTATATTAGTTGGTAAAGAGGCAGACTATCTGAATGAATGGCTATTCCGATCACCAAAATTTTTCAAGAAACAAAAACAAAAGAACATAGATCAATGTTAATATCATGTAGAGCAATAACATGTCGTAAAATCTTTCTACCGTTTCTACTGCTTACCCATCTTTAATCAATCATCCAACAATAATTAGAAGGTCATAACTCAGGAAAGAACAGAACAGAGAGATGCTCTAGAGAAATACTATCACTCAAACAACAGTCATCTCTAAGATTGCCTGGCAAGCAATCAGTCGAAGCATTTTCAACACTGGAACATCAAGCAACTAACGGAAGCACATAAAGTAACGTAACACATTAAGCAAGCTGTTTGTGACTTTTGTATCTGCTCAGAGATGATGGAGACAGAGGGAAGAACCAGACACAGTACTGTCATTTGAAGACTAAAAAACAAAAGAAAGAAAGAAAGACGACGCAATGAAAGGCAAACAAACAGAGAGTTAACTGAGAAGGAATACCATATAAGGAGTCGGCATGAGTGTCCTTGATGGAACGACCCTGACGCCACCCCATTTTCATCAACAATTTTATACCTGTAATAAGTTGTAAATGATCATAATGTCATAATTTTATCAAAGTTCTATGCTTATCACATAAACAGCAGGTAGCAGCAACAGAACAAACCAATAGAATTTGCAGCAGGACGTACTATCTCATCAGGAACAGGCCCAGGAATTGCCGAAGGTCTGAAATGGAAAAGTTTTAATGTTGAGATATTGCAATTCCATAAACTATTAATATCACAATTCGGAGCAGCAAAAGACATACAAATGCTACCAGAACTCTTCCTGCAGGTTTAATTAGAATATGTCTGAGTACAAGAGCATGGCAAATATATCATGATATGCATTAAAGAAAATCAACCATCTCAGCACTAAGACGAGTAAACTTTGCAAATGAAAATTTAAAATGACCTCTTTTCTTGTTCCTTCTCTGCTTCTTTACGTGCAAGCTCAGCAGCAGTGAATCCAAAGGTATCAAACTGCATAGATGTTTCTAATGCACGCCCTCCCATGTCCTGTTAGTCGTAGTCACAATCATTAGGACAAGCTGAAACAAGAGAATATCGATTTAAAAGGCCTAAAATTCAACCTGCTTCTATACAACGGTATGGATTACAACTGTAGCCCACTGCATTGTTTCAGGGTAGATAGTGATAGTCTGCATTACAACAGACTACTACATTTTGAAATACATTTACATGGTTGGTTTCTAGTTTCAAATACTTCACATCATGTTTAATTGTATGGACTGTCAATTTGGACACCTTAGAAATGAACTGCAGTGGAAGCATCATAGTTATAGAATTTCAAGAACCAAAAATTCAAGGCATAGCTAACACAACTTTATCATGAATATTTTGAGATGATGTAATTCTCTGCATGATTACCCCCTAGTTAATTGAGTGAGAATCAGTGGAAAGGAGACGGTCAACTTTCCACTTGGTTTATTGATGCTTTGCTTAGGTATAGCAAATATGCAAATAAAGATGGTAGATCCTAGAGTAAGAGCCATTTCTGCTATTTTGGATGTTCATGAACAAAATTAGAAAATAAATATCCGCTAACATTAGTAATTTGTTCGATTTAATGTAGCACCTACCTAATATTCGAAATCTCGAGAAAACAATAACAGGGATCCAGTTCAAAGGAGACTGAAAGTGCAAGAAAAATGCAGATGAAAAGTTCTAGTCAGAATAGAGATGCCGCAGAGGGAAAGGTAGAAAAGGATATCAGTAACAGTAGGAATCGTATGATATCCCTTCAATATAAAGAGGCATTATCCCGAAGGTAAGAATACTATATAGAAGGGGACAGGGTGCCAAACTCAAACGATTAGAAGGCAAAGCCCTACCTATCCTCCTTGTCCAGCTTGTTTTAGTTTTTATTACAAAGGTGATACTTGTTTTAGCTAGCAATGTCCTAGTTAGTTACCATCTATCTTATCCTTCTAAATAAATATTAAGACGATTGATACAAATGACACATATCATTTGCGTCAAAGTTTTGCTTCAAATTTGGATGCTAAAATATATGATCTATTATTTTCAAATTCATAGTAAACCAAAATATCATCTATATTTAAGCAACACAACAGCTAATAATAAGAAAAAGAAAACAAAATTTACCTTTATATCATCCTCATCGAGAAAATTATATATACTTTGTTGTTTGAGCTCAGCCCTATTTTTCCGTGATGATGTAAATGTTTGTGGGGCCCAGCCTGCAATTTATATCGTTAGTTTCGCAAGTTTTAGCTCTTGTGAGTAAATATCATCCATGAGAGTCAATATATCTGATCAATGCAAGTCGAGAACAAACCCTCTTTTGAACCAGCAGTGTTATAGTAGCCAGCAGAAAACCCTCCAGTGAATGCACCATGGAATCTTCTTCGCCCTTCCTCATCTCTCACCTAAAACCAAGTCTTTAATTAGCGTTTCCGTTCAAAGGTTACAACATGCACACATAATCACGAATAGACAAATTTTAGTATAGCAGTAGTCTGATACTCAGTTGTTCAGAACGTAACACTTTACATTCTGAGGTTGTATCCCAATTACTGCCGCTAAAAATGCTAAATAAAGATGATGACAAAAGTAAGCAATCAAAACCTTACATGCAACATAATCACAAATTTGCAGCTTTTTCTGAGAAAATTGCGAATAGTGCATTATCCTTTATTGTCCAAATAGATAATTATGAAGCTAATTCAAGTGCTTTACATATTAGTCATGTGCAGAGGGTCTAAATTAAATGGAGTGTTACAGTTCATATCATAGGAATGCAATGAACAACCATGCCTATATCAAAGGGGATTAATCTAAATACTTCCCAAAAGCTAATCTTAAAGTCTCCTTGTCCCTGCTTTACGGATGTAGTGCTTTTCAAAGAAGTGCTCTTAGATTAGTTCGATTAGAGAAGCGATGTACTAACAAAACCCCAACAGATTCTTTGTGCAGCAGAATCAGAAGCGTCGAATTGATGGCGCTTCTGCTTTTAAGGCTCGGAATCTCATTCCCCCATCCCGCAGCAGAAGAAGTGCTTCTTCTTGAAGCAGAAGCAGGGCGAAACAGGCACCGAGAAGGATGCGACAAAGGAGAAGAGAGGAAGGGAGAGGGGACCTCTTGTTTCCACGCGGGGAGGGCGCGAAGCTGCCCCGCGTCGGCGATGGCCCTCCGCTTGCGCGCCGAGGTCTCCTCCTCGCGCTCGATGGGGGTGCCGTAGACCACGTAGTCCTCGTCGCCCTCGTCCATCTCCGCCGCGCTCGGCGCTCCTGCGCACGATCGGAACCCTAATGGCCACGGAGAGAAGGTAATGGAGAGAAGTGGAGAGCCCAAACCCTAGGGTGGAAACCCTAATCGCAGCGAGAGAGAGAGAGAGAGAGAGAGGCGTTAATGGAGGAGGCGAGACGATGAATCGAGAGAGGGGGTGGAAACTTGCTAGGAAAATTGCGCGGAGCCCCTTAAACTTTACCTATTTTACAAAAAGAAATTTAAACTTAAAATTTTAATATTAAATAACCTACACTTTATTAAATAATTTAATGCATCCGTTTCCTTAATTGAGGTTATTAATTACACGAGTGTCTTGTCTCATATATAATAATCTTATAAAATTTCATAGTAACAAAAAATATAGTGAGGCTACTGTGCTTTTGAAAGCACGGAGCCTCCAAATCGTTTTCGATGTTGTGACTTTCGAATTGTCGATCGGCTTCGTTAAACTTGATCTAGAGTATTTAAAGTAGCTAGAAAATAAATTTTATGATTTTTGATATCATTTGTCTAGTGATCGAACTGGCTCAAAATCAATAATTTTAATGGCTGTAGTGAGCCGTTTGCAAGTTTAATGGCGTAGAAATATTCAAATCACGTAAAATTTTGATAGAAACTTTTTTATACTATATAAAACAAGATCAATATCTTTGATTTAAAATTTTAATGTCATATTATCACGTTTTGTAAAATTTTTATTTTCAATCGTTGATTTTGAACCCCTTTGTTCACTAGGCAAATAAATATCGAAAAATCGCATAATTTATTTTCTAGGTACTTCAAATACTCTAGATCAAGTTTAACAGAACCGATCGACCATTTGAAAATCGCAACATAAAAAATGACCTGAAAGCACTGAAGGCGAGCCTCATAAGCATAGTCGCCTCACTCACAATAAATATCTATTTAGTCCATCCTAGCATATAAAACAACAAAAATTGAAGTAAGGGCATGTTTCGTTGGCCCTTTTTCACCTGCAATCAAAATCGAAATCGAAATGGATGAATCCGTTTATCCGTATTTGATATGCAAAATTTTTATTTCAATTTTGATTTTCAACTGAATAAAATTTCTCCAATTACCCCCTTTTTCAATCCGACCTAGGAGAAATAAAAATTAAATCCGGACGGAATGGATTCCTTCGGATTAAATTTAATTTTTATAAACTTTTTAATTAAAACATAAGTTTAAAATTTTTAAAATCTATATTTTTTAAGCTTTTTTTTTCTTGACTTCAAAAATCTATATTTTGCTTTTTTTAAATTTCAAAAATATTTTCGTGACGATTCAGCGGTAATGGAGAGAGCAAAATGATCAAATTATTCTTATCTTTGTTATAAAAAAAAAATTTATTTTTTAATTTCGAATATATTGTTGGTAGAAATTATAAAAAATTGACAGAATACGTATGATTGGAACACTGATAGAGAGATGTTAAAGAAAAAAAAGTAAAATGCAAGGTATTTATAAAAAAGTTTCTATATTTTAGTCAAAATAATAAAAGATAACTATATAATAGTAATTCTAAAATGATGAGATATTAGATTTATACTAGTAGAACTGTAGAAGAGCTCGCGTTCTGCGGTGAGTAAAATTTATAGAAGTAATTATATAAGAACATCAAATATTTTCTTATATACCTCACTTGCCACACTAACGAAAAATTCTTCATTATTGGTAGCGAGGATGGAACCGACGACGCCTTTGATCTTCTGCGACGATGATAGTGAAAATGACAACGTTTCCTTTGGGCAAAAATGACAACATTCTCTTTGGGCATGGTGGTGGGGGAAGATGGTCGCTCAATAGTGAGAGAAGAAGAAAGGCGACGGTGTATGAAAAAAAGATGAGAGAGAGAATTGATGAATTAATTATAGATAAAAAAAGTTGGTGGATGAAAGTTTGGTAGTGGGAATGTATAGATGTATTACTTGAAAGTTTGATGAAGGAAAAAAAAAAGGGTCAGATACTATACTGGTAAGGGTAAAGAACAACTTGCTATTGAAAATTTAATAATGAAAATATTTAGATGCATTAATTAAATATATTAATCGAAAGTTTGATAAAGAGAATGGAAAGAGTAAAATAATGGTGACAGTGAAAAACAATTTATGACTAAAAAATATTAGAAATTTATATAAATTAATAGATTAATTAAAAGTTTGATGAAGAAAATAAAAAAAGCCAAATGATGGTGATGTGAAGAATAATTTAACACGCGACAAAAAAAAAATATTGAAAATGTATATAGATATATTGTATTTTGCAGTGTACAATAACAATGGTATATTCAAATACAATTATACAAAAAGATAATACCGTACACGGCGCTTACCCACTCCGCTTAGCTGTCACGTGACCGTCCCACGTGACCGTGTCCCTATGAACTCGTCTTTTTGTCGTCACCACCAGCCAATAGGATCCCGCCACGTAAGCATGCCCCCTCCTCTCCCCGGAACTCAACCTCTTCTTTGTTGCGGCGGAGCACCAATCCCCCTTCGCCGGGGGTGGGGGAGTAATTTTCCGTGTTTCCGATTTTACCCCTCCCTTCCATGTACAGCGGCTACGCCACCACCGCCCTCCTCGCGAGGGCAAACTCGTCATTTCACTGCTCCGACCGCCCCTCCTCCTCCTCCGTCGCCATAAACCCTAGCCTCCTCCTCCTCAACGCCTACCTCCTCCATCGCCACTCCGCGTTCCTCTACTGGTCCCACTCCCGAACCTTCCTCCCCGCGCGTGCCGCCTCCGCCGCCGAGCGGCGGCGCTGCTGCTGCTGCGCCGGCGCCGGCGCCGGCGCCGCACCGGGATTCGCCGAGGCGGCGATCGAGTTTTTGGCGTGGGAGCGATCGGATCTCGGACTGGGAACGAGCCGCGAGGAGGATCGGAGGGGGGAGAGGAGAGATCGCGCGTGCTCGGCGTGTGGATCGGAGCGATCGCGGCGTCGAGGAGGTGGGGAGCGGAGGAGGAGGCTTGTTGAGAGGCAGGTTCGAGAATTTTGGAGATACGAGGATGATGATGATGATGATGATGATGATGATGATGATGATGAGTGGGAGGAGAGAGAGAAAATGGCTAGAAAGGATAAGGGTTCTAATTCTAGGGTTTATGGTAATAGAAAGAGAGAAGACTATGATTACGGTGAGAATGATGATGACACGGCTCGTAGAGAGGCGTTTCGTCGAACATCTGATGCGCGTCGAGGCGGTAGAGAAAGGGTCGACGAGAGGAGGCCCCGATATCAGCGGAGAAGCGAAGAGAGTGAGGAGGAAGAGAGGGATTTGAGGACCGGGTCGCGGAAATTTACGCGAACATCTGATAGGCGTGACGATGATGATGATAGGAGGAGGAGGGCGGCGGCTTCTTCGACGAAGGTGAGTAAGAAAGATTTGATTCGTCGTGCTGAGGAGAGAGATGATTACGACAGTGAAGAGGAGGCACAGATTTTAAGGAGAAGAGAAGCGAAGGAGAGATCTCGAAACAGTAACTCAGATCGGCGAGTTGTAGGCCGATCTGAACGGAGGATTGAAGATAGTAAGGACGAAGAGAGGGACAAAGAATTGTGTTATGAGGCGCGAAGTAGATTGAAAGCATCGGCACGAACAATCGATGTGTGTGAGGATGATACGAGGAGTTCATCTTCAAGTTTGAGGAAAATGGTTGATGCGAAGAAGGTGAGTAAGCAGGATTCACAGCTTGTTAGGAGAACAGATTGGAAGGAAAATTATCAAAATAATAATAGGAAAATAGTCGACGGCGATTCGAGGATAGTCGGTAGTTCTAACAACCGGTTTGATTCGAGGAAGACGGATTACGGTGTCGGCGTTGCTTCATCTTCAAAGCAGAAAACGAAATATGATCTGCAAATAGTCGGGCAGAACGAATCGAAAAGAAGCTCAGAGAAAATCATGGACATATCGGAAGTCAAGAATCACAATATTCAGAATCAACAGTATAGAGAAGACAATTCTACTCAGCTGATGCGAAATGATCGAACCCAAATCGATCAGCGGGTAAGTGGTAGAACAGAATTAGATGTTAGAGCTTCATCTCAAAATCGGCACACGCAGAGCGATATTGATAACAAAAGGGTTAGGGAAGATAATTTTACCTCAATTCGGAACTCAGAACAGCAGATAAGGCACAGTCGAAGCCAAATCAATCAGCAGGTGATCGATAGAACAGATTTAAGTACCTCGAATGTGACGAATCGGCGCAGCGAGATAGATCAGAAACTGACGGGGTATACAGAAGTGAGTAAAAGGTCGGAAAATCTCGTGGATATATCAGAGGACAGGAGTAGCGATGATAGGAGAGAGGGTCGAAGGGATGCGTCTTCTTCAACTCATAATCTAGTTGAGGTTTCGAGGGATAAGAGAACCGATATCAATCAACAGATAGTACATAATACGGAACTTGATGTGCAGAACATAACTCAGGTCAATGTCACTAATATTGCTAGTAGTAGTTCGCAAAGCATTGAAGAGAATAGAAGGGACAATCGAGGGCATACAACTTTTGTTGTGAATCGTGTTGGCGGGTCCAATTCCAGTACAAGAAGCGACGACGAAATCAATAGACAAAGCCTAGAGGTTTCTACATCTAATATAGAGACGCTAGACAACGAGATGATTGAGAATAGGCGTCTCGAACGTCAGCATAGTTTTAGAGTCGACTCAGATCAGAATACTGTTTTGTCGAATTATTCAAGGAGTGATATCGAAAGAAGGGAAAACCGCGAACTGATTCGGGAGGTGGAGCAAGAAAGGAGCAGAATCCAAGAGGAGAGCCAACAGCAGACTAGTCAAATGGTTATTTCTGGTAATTTGGAGTCCGCTTCTCAATTACAGGATTCCTCCGCATCGTATGTGGGAGAGTTTGTCGACAAACTAAGCCAAGAGATGTCAAATTCTGACAAAAGAGATAATTCATTGAAAATTTCTTCTGAAATTGAGGCAGACACAGTGCACGGCGGAACAAGCCAAGGTACCGTAGTTGATACTACGGCAAAGCATAAAGATGGGATGCATACAGAAGAAGTTCTAACCACTAGTACTCAAACAGGTGAATCCTCTAGTGCTCAAAAAACCCACAAATCGTTGTGGGCTTTTGTCGCTGATATTATTCGATTGGGTTGGATTCATCAAGGTGAATCTCACAATCCAAATAAGAAATCAGGCAAAAAGAGTTCGTCTCATAATTCCACGAGTACCGAGGCTTGGTTTTCCGGGCAAGAGCACGAAACCAATGAAACCCAAAAGAAAGGCAAAATCAGCTCGCCCAAAGAACAACCATTGCTCATTGAAAGGCCTTTTGATACACCGATGATAACATCAGAAATGGGTACATCAGCATCAACTTCAGTAGATTTAATGAGAGAATCGCGAGAAAGGACTGAGGTTAACGAAGAAGGTCGCAGAAGTACTCCTCCTAGTATAATAACAGTCGACCAGCCTTTGAATGTAGTAGATGATACAGCTTCGGCTTCTATAATAGAGATTACTGACGGTGGGAATGCGCGAGTTCCTGTGATAGAAGAACCGCCGGAGATTTTGCAAATTGAAGGGAAGGAAGGGGAGTTGAGGCGGAGAAAGCTTCAAAGGAATAAGCAAGTGTTAAAAGAAACATTCGATGATTGGGAGGAAGCTTCGGCTCCTTCAATACGAATAACCGATAGTGGGAACGCACGAGCTCCTATAATAGAAGAACTGCATGAAATCGTCCAAAGTGAAGGGAGAGATGGAGAGTTGGAGCAGAGGAAACTTCAAAGAAATAATCAAGTGGTAAAAGAAACGTTCGATGAGTGGGAGGAAGCGTTTAGGCATGACAATGAGCAGAGGAAGCTGGATGAGTTTTTCATGAAGGAGGCTCTGGTGGAAGCTCAGAGGGCTGCAGATATATGGGAAGTGCCGGTCGGGGCTGTGCTCGTACAGAATGGGGAAATCATTGCGCGCGGTTGCAATCTGTGAGTAGTAATACTACTTTGTCCCTCTCCTCGTCATTTCTGAGTTCTCTTTTAGCGCTTTTACATTTATGTGTTAATTGCATATTTAGTCTCTGAAGTTTAATGTTTTAATTTCATCCTCAAGAGTTTCAGTTGTAACTATTGACCCGTTGAAATTGCGCCCCAATTTCAATTTCACCTTGAGAGCTTCATACTAGTTGCTGAAGTTTGACTTCAATTTTGATTCCGCCCTAGAGATAATTCCAATCCTCTAAGAGTTTCAATTTCAACAAATAGCAATTTGATGGAGCGGCTGACATAGCGCTTTATCAGAGGGTAGACTAAAGGAAAGACTTAATTACTAAGTAGAACAAACTTCAAAAGATCAAATTTGAAACTATCACACACCTGCAGAATAATCTGTTTATGTAGATACCCCTGTGAAATCTGGAATTTTATATCGTCCTCTGGAAATTGTAGTTTCCTACAAAAATACTCATTAAGGGGAGTCATCCAAATCATAAGAGGAAGTATTGTAACAGAAAATGCTTCTTAAAGAGGAGAATTTTTGCGAATTCATTGGTATATGTGTAACAAATTAAAGTTTCTAAGATATGAAAATGTTGATTTTGAGGGTGGTGTATACATTAATAGACAAACTTGGAGGGGCGTATGAATATGTTACTCCTATTCTTTATGCTGAATTGCAGTTGTATTTTAACTATTCTATTTTTTATCTTCAGAGTTGAAGAGCTGAGGGACTCAACTGCTCATGCTGAGATGATTTGTATACGCAAGGCTTCGAATGTTCTTCGGAGTTGGCGCCTTGCGGTAATATTCATTGATGTCTCACTGGGAGTTATATAGACATGTCATTTCACTTTTATTTTGTTTCTGCTTTAATTATCTGCTTAATCTGTTTTGGTAATTGCTGCGTGATGTATTGTGTTTCTCCTAATTCTTCCGACTCTTCTTTTGGATCTTTTGAGAACTTGCTTATTTTCATAAAACTACACTGATAACAGCAATTATAAAGGTGACAATAAAGAAGGACAATGATATGGATTTGAATAAGTCGCTGTAAAAAATTTTCAATGGACTTGCTGAGCGACACGTTGGTTAAAGCTATCTGAAAATTCTTTTGTTCGTGTATTTGAAGTCCCATTCAATTAACAGCAAAGATGGGATGCCGCTGTTTAATTATAGATTGAAATTGTTTTCCTTTAACCAAAACCTTTTCTTTCTTAAGGGCACAACACTGTATATTACACTTGAACCTTGTCCAATGTGTGCCGGAGCAATTCTCCAAGCGAGAATCGACACTGTGGTGTGGGGAGCTCCAAACAAGCTTCTGGGAGCTGATGGTAGCTGGGTTAGGTATGGCATTTTGCGTACAAATTTACTCGTTCATTTTCTCTACCGGGGTTGTATGTGTTCATATATACATGTGCATGCAATTCCACGCATACCCAATTATATAGAAACAGTTATTGTTCGGTTCCTCGCAAAACAGAGGAGAAACACTAATCTATTTAATCTCTCCTAGCTTTTAATAATCTTTAAGTTTTGGAACATTGTAACTTATCGATGTATCAAATGTTACTTTCCTGAGCTACAGCCCATTTTGAACTGGGTTCCTTTTAAAATTTTGATTTTTAGTACCTAAACTAGTATTACACATATTAATACCTTACTATCGGCACCCAAATGGTCTTGTTAACTTTTACTTTATATTGTTGATAATTTGTTGTAGGACATTCTATGAAAATTAGAACTAAGGTAGTAAAATTCATACCGTCGAAAGTTTAGGAACTCATTTCAAAATGCGCCGTAGTTTAGTTTAGATAAGGCCTGTACATTTTACTCTGCATGCTTCTTTCATGAAAGTAAAGGTGAAACATTCATGCTCAACTTTTTTTACAGGCTTTTTCCGGGAAACGACGAGAGCAACAGTTTAAATCCATCGGACAAACCGATCGGCCCCGTCCACCCTTTCCACCCGAACATAACCATACGGCGAGGAGTCCTCGCTCCCGAATGCGCGGAAGTGATGCAACAATTCTTTCATTTGAGGAGGAAGAAGAGGAACAAGAAGGCCGAGCCTCCGCCTCCGCCTCCGCCGCCGCTGCCTCCTTCGTGCCTTCCGATGCCCGCCCAACCGCTCAAGTTCTTCACGAAGATGCCCGGCATGTTCTCCATGTTCTTCTGCGTGTAGTATTATGTTTTTTCGGCTTTTGCTGTGTAGCTGTAAATTATGATCACCTTTTTTTTTCTCTCTCTCTGATGTTTTATGCATCTGCATGAATTTTGTTGTCTACATTTTCTGCGACCGCGCGCGTGTGCGCCAGATTTCAATTTGTTGGTGTTTTGATGCAGTTCGAATGTGCGGAAGTTTTTAATTTTTGATTAAAAGATTTCGGTTGAGAATCAAATGCAGTTGTGATTTTGTTGGCGTGTAGTAAAATTATGGTATTGTCTCAGCAAATTGTGAATGGGACTCAATTTTTTATGATCAAAATTTATCGTTTGTTCCCTCACATCTTATCCATCTATTCATTTATTTATCTTTTTAATCTATTTATTTGTTATTTTCTACCAATCTAATCCACCACCATTAACAACTTCCTAGTTTCTAAACCATCGGTATATATAAGATATTTAACCAAACCACCGGTACAAAATGCTTAAGCCCAAACCACCGGTACAAAATGCTTAAGCCCTTCGTTCAAATATTCCTATACACATTTCCTTTTCCTCACCCAAACTACGATAGAAGCTGTGTCAGATTCCGAGGTGGTTGTAGCTTTAAAAGTAAAAACTATCAAATGTAATGTAAAATACAGTTTTTTTTAATTATTTTTTGGCTAAATTACAGAAAACTTTTATGTAATAATTTGCTTTTTTATTTCCCTCCTATAAAGAGAAAAATGTGCACTTCACCTCCTACCGTGGTTCCGTTAGAGTTCCATTATAAAATATTTTTTTATATCGAAAATACCCTTCCGCCCTTTTTCTTGCCTTCACCATCGTTGCCCTTACCTACCTCTCCATTACCACCCACCTTAGTTTTCTCCCTATTGTCACTGAAATCGAGAGGTGGGAATCGCTGCTGATCGAAGGGACGAGACAAGAAAGAAAATGAAAATAGCGAGAGACAAAATAATCATTTTACACACCGTAATCCTCTTGTAAATATTTTTTATTTTACAAGGAGATAAAATATAGGTTTTTAAATATAAAGTAGAAAAAGTGATAATACGGATTATTAAATGAGGGTTTTCCTGTAATTTAGCCTTATATTTATAATTTTCGAAAGTTACAAGTCAAAAGGCGAACCCAAACCTACTCTTAAAATAACTAGCTCAAAATGGCAAGAGTATAATGCACATTACGCAAAAAATACATAATCATCAAAATTTTTACGGAGAATACATGATGTAAACCCTGTTGATTCGGTGACAAGCAGGAAATTATGATTTAGTAAACAACATGTAAGGCTGAGAGAGAGAGAGAGAGAATGGCTTCTGAAAGGCCAGAGCTAGTAGGAGAAGATAAAAGTGCGTAAATATCGGCAGAACTATCGGATGACCGAAAAGATACTTGCTGTCGATTTGTTCATGTCCTTTCACCGGATCTTTATCACTGTTGATTGTTCCTTTTATCTGATCTTCCACTTCTGCTCCAATGCGCCACATATCCGATTTAAGCAGCACGCCGCACTCAGAGGGTAGTTACAGACTGCAGAAGATCAAAACAACAAGTAAAAACAACAAAGGTTTAGAGGGGGTTGTTGTATTAAGCAACCCGACTTTTAAAAGCGCCATAAGGCCACCTAAATAGTACGATTTTGCGATGAAAAAAGATGCCCCCTAGAGTCTGGAGGCCATGTTCAACTAAAACAGATTGCTCTGGTGGCTTTCCGTCGTTTTCAGAGTTCGAGAAATGATCTTTACATTGAGCTGAAGTTCTAGTTGGCCTGCGGAATTATTCCTTTTTTCCCCTCCACAAAATAAGAGCGGTGCTCGCTGGGTTTCGAACCAGCGGCACGAGGAAAAGCATTTCACGATGCTAGCAAGGATGAAGACAACTAAAACTCAAAAAGGACATTAAAACACATCCGAGCTCTTTTGAGGCAAAAAGCTCGGGCCAACTGAGTTCAGCTGAAGTGACACTTCACTTAACAAATCGAGCTTAAAAACCTAGCTCGAGCTCGGCCTGTTTACTAAAGGGGTGAGCTCGAGCCGAGCCGAAAGAAATCAAGCTCGGGCCGGTCACAAGCTATGAGCTTCTTTGAATACTTACTAAATACAGAGTAACAAATAACTAAGACAATAATTAGGATTTTTAGTGCAATAGTTCTCTCCTAAATTTTTATTTTAAAAATAAACCTGTTAAATTTTTATTTGTAAATATAGTTCTATAAAAGCGGTGAATGATTCACCGCTTTAGTGAACCATTCACCGCATTCTTTTTTTTTCTCATTTCTTTTTATAATTTTATGATGATAAATGCGGTGAATGGTTCACCGCTTTTATTATTTTTCTACTCCTAAATAGAAGTTATGAATGCAGTAAATCATTCACCGCATTTAAAGGTCTATTTTTATAAATATTTTTTTAAGAAAATTATTTTTACAATTATAAAAACCGATAGAATTAGTTATAAAAAAAATTCGAGAGAAAATAGTAATTGAAGTTAATTGTTCAAGTGCAATTTTGATACTGATTGATGCTTCATAATAAAAAATCTCAGGTAAAATCTCTTTAATTAGAAGGATTACTCACTCGATATAAAATCATCTGTATTTTCCTTTTCGATCATCCCATGAGCCATAGCCCCAACCTGTGACAAAGCTCAGAAAAGGTGATCATGCAGAATGATACATTTCTAAATAAATAAATACATTGTGTCAAAATTTGCACATACAATGAAGACAAGGCTGACGTCGTCGCTGGCTCCAGCAACATAATCGAATAAATTAACCGACTTTTCTGCACTGTACGAGAGACCTACAAATTGTCCGCAAGCATTAAGAATGCGCTTTAATGGCTTGATGATCGTATTATAAATATAGGGAGAAAAAAATTGATTAAAACTTCTCACCTATTTTCCGTGAGTCGACAGGTAAATAGCGGGTCACAGGGTTCTTTATGACATTAAGAAGTTTCTCACGCTTGCCGGCAGCAGTAATACTCAACTTCTGCAGTAATTGTGCTGGAATGGAAAAGTATATCATAAGCATTATGAAAGATATAGAAAGCTTTTAGAAATATATCCCTATTCACATATACCCCCAGCAAAATTCTCAATTTTCAAATATGCAGTTTCTTTAAAATGACGCCTCTCTTAAGTTGGAGCTTAATCCAATTTAAAGGAAAAGCCTGTTTTGCAATATCCAATTCAAGAGGAGCATTTTAATCAGTGCATATGTAAGAAATAAAGCTTATTAAAGGACATAAATGATAATTTATATTTGCTGTTACATACAGAATAATTCTGCCGGGGTATATATATGATACATTTTCATAATATACAGAAATTAAACAGAGCTGGAAAGATAACACTGTATTGAAATAACGGCAGTGGTTTCCTGTAACTTACACATGAGACCGCAGAACCTTTTAAACGTGCGTGGCATGCGAACGTGAGGTTTAATTTCAAAAAGTACTCCTCTCTCCGTCTTAACATAAACGGCTTGCAATCTCCCAGCCTTTGTTAGGGGGCTATCAAAAATTGCAAGAAGCGCCTGATGCAGATATCAGTTGGAAGTCAAAGGTCAAAATCAAGCAAATCGAGAAGAAAATAATACAGAAGTTTGAGGATCAGCGACAAGCTAAACACTCATATCTAAGACATGCTTTTTGTAGCACATACAATTTGGTTTTTACATTTTAGAATATGGTGACTATGCTATTTGGCCTCAAATGTCAACAGGCTTTTTAGAATTCTTGAAAGTCAACAAAGTTCTTCTTCCCGTATATAGTTTAGTCCAAATTATGCTTTCGATCCTCAAACTTTAAGGTGAGCGACACTTTGGTCCTCAATTTGTTATAATTTCTAGCTAAAGCTTTCTAAATGATTGCAATCGGTACAATTTCTTAGTTAAGTAATGATATGTTGCTAATATGTTAGTGATGTGAGATCTTAAAATCGATGACATGGCAACTGTTAAGTTGCCATATCACTACCACATCAGCAAAGCATCAGTATCCGGTCAACTAAATTGGATTGTAGGGCTTAGTTGCAATAATTTAAAACGTTTGAGCTAGAAATTGCTACGAATTAAAGTTTGAGGACCAAAAGTGAAATTTACCCTATAATTTAAGTTTTTTAAGTTCAGTTTACCAATAATATTGGACCTAGTTAACCATATAATGGCATAAGAGCATCAAGAAGTTCACAATACCTGGTGAATTATATCAGGCCGGTAATCAGCCGGATTGCGATTCTGCTTTCTCAGGAAGTTAGCATGATCATCTGAGTTCAAAATCTGGAATATCTGAAAGAATATATATAGAAAAAAAATATTTAAGCAACCCTCGGAAGCAGTTAGAAGGATGCGTACAAATGCATAAAATATATGCTAGAAAGACTCATCGTTAATGAGTCTAAGAAACATATGATATAGCATAGAAAGTGCGGATTCAGAGCAAGGACTCTCCGGTGTGCCATTGGCACGGCATGGCAGGCCGGCATGGGTTGGCGCACTCCCCATATATATGTCAGCACGGTCTACATGGGCTTATCGGCACGACAATCCTTGATTCATAGCAAAACTAGGTATTGGCGTTAAGACACCCCAACAGTCCTACATCGAATAATGCGGAACAGTGCGAGGAGTTTATACGTGACGGACACGGTAGACTTAATAACTAGGCTTAAGCATTTTAGGCAGGTGGTTCGCGACCCAACAAGTTATTAGTGCTAATCATTACACAGTTTATAGGGGATTACGCAATTTTGGATCAAGTTGCTCATAGAAGAGGGCCACCGAAAAGGCGACAACTTCGCACTCATTTTGACCAAAATCTAAAATTCTACTGTTTGGATGATTACGCAGAACCTAATACTTGAATCATAATCACAAACCCTTCATAAAAAAACTAAGATCTACTGTTCAGATTCCGCAGAACCTAATGCTTGAAACTTAATCACAAACCCTTGATAAAAACAACCAAAAAAAGGAAAACTTTAAACGCCTCCTCAATTCCGAAAGCAAGAAAGTGTAACCCTAATCGATCCCAGTATATATCCAGGGAAAAACACCAAGTTGAACCCCAATCAAGATCACATACCCAAAATTGTAACTCGTTTCGAACTAAATCAAATTTTCGATCCTCTACGTCCCAATTCTCGAACCCTAATATCGAAAAACCCTAATTCTCCAAATCCAACAAAAGCCCAAATCCCCCATAACATAACCAAAGCCTATATCCAACAAAACCCTAATTAAACCCTAATCGATATAAAAAACTCACCTTTCCCACTTTGCCGACCTCGAGCGAGGCCTTCTCGAGGACGAAGATGACCCCCGGCCGCTTCCTCCCGCCATCGACGACGGGCCGCGCCACCACGGGGAGCCCCGGAACCTCGTCGTCGTCGTCCTCATGCCCCTTCCTCCTCCTCCCCTCTTCTTCCTCCTCAACCTCTTTCCCCACCTCTCCTCCATTGCCTTCCTCCTCTCGCCCCGCTTCTTCCTCTTCTTCTACTACTTCTTCCTCATCGTCTTCGACCACCTCTTCGAGCTTCCTCTTCCGCCGCTTCTTCCGCCCCTTCACTTCGTAGGATCGGACCATCTCTCTATGCGAGCGACCTCGCTAGGCTAGGGTTTGAGGACGAAGACGATAATGCGGGAGACGAGGAGAGGAAGAGGGGTTTAGGGTTTAGGGTTTATCGTTGGGCGACGGATACGGTTTATTAAATCTACGGACCGTGACCGGTTCGGTTCAACTCCATAAATTAAACCGGATAAATTAAAATATGGCTAAATTATAAAAAAAAAAATCCTCTCACAAAAACACATTTTTTTCACTATCCCTCTTTGACTTTCAAAAATTTATATTTTACTCCTTAAAATTTTATAAATATTTTGAGAAGCATCCAGTGTTAATGAAGAGGACAAAATAATCAAATTGAACCTTGATGCGGGAGGGGGCTAAATGCAATATCTTAAAAGGTTGAGGGGGTAAAATATAAATTTTTAAAAATTAGAAAGAAAAAGTGAAAAAATAAATATTTATAAGAGAATTTTTTATAATTTAGCTCTAAAATATTGACTTTAAAGTGTTTGAATCCGCCATTCAACTATCCGAACCGATTTTAGTAAGGTCAATCAAAATTTTTTTTAATCAAATCATACTAAAATCCAACGACTTAAAATCCAACGACTTAAAATCAACCTAGCTAATTTTATTATTTATTAGCATGGATTAGTTTTATAAAAATATAAATTTAAAAACTTATATCTATTTAATTTGATCTAAAAATTAGTATTTTATAATTAAGTATAATATATTTTTCATATAATAAAATTAAAATAATAATTAAATATTTATGATGTTATGGTGATCAAGAATTTAAGTCTTGGTACGGGATAAATCTTGAGAAATTTCTTTGCGATCTGATGCAGTCGTGTCGGCCGTCTTAACGCGTCTTGTCAAAAAAAATTCTTGTGTGCGAACACATAATAGAATGAAATATCTATTTTCTTTATCAATAAAATATTTTAACTATTTATTATGTCTTTTTATCACATCTTTTGAATTTTATTAAGAAAATTATTTGCTAATTTAAAGAATAGAGGGTTTTGATGTCTGTGCCATCGGCCACGGGATCTGTATCGTCATCGATATCTTGTTAGCGTGATGCTGCGATGAATCTGGCCGGGCCGTGCAAACCAGACATGTAAATGACGATGCGATCTTACTAGTAAGTCAACCGTAGATTGAGATAGTGATCCGAACTGGGCCTTGTATTGAGGGGGCCACCAAAAGACCGAGCCCGATACCCTTTGGTTCTTGTTTAGGCCCAAATTGGTGCTTCCACACCGTTTTATCCGAATCGTTGATCTACTCTCGTTAAATATGGCCGACAACAAGTTCACTCCCTCGGAACCAAATTTTGTAACTTGTTGTCGTTATTTACATATCACTTAGGCGACAATATTTGGCAGTAGATATATAAGGGGTGTTTGAGACTAGAGTTATGCAAATGAAGTGGATTTGATCAGCAGATTCGGGACGAGTAATTTTATCTTCTTTTTTGACTCCATTTTACTGTCCCATTCGAGACTGATAGGGACGGGAGCTGCACAAATCCAGATCCATTTGCATCCCTATTTGAGATATCAAACAAGTTTGATGGACTCTAACTCGAGTCAAAAATTATATACTTAACACTATCCCTCACGTACGTAAAATGATATGAAAGGAACATGAAATTGACATATGGATAACCCATCGAACTTCAATATGCGGATTTAACCTATAAAAGGTGGGAAAAGTGGAGATTAAACTAATGACTTAAATAAAAGAAGGGATATAGTTGGCACTACCAACTGTAGATATTTAGTCAGTATATTTCATATAATTCTCATAATTATAAATTTATTAAAATAAGTAATCAGCTTAAATTTTAATGTCAAAAGTACTGTAAATTGAAATTAAAATCGGACAGTAAAATCGAAATTTTGAAAGTCAATGCTGTGTTTTTATGCATGAAAATTAAAGTGGATCAACAAAAATGAACAAGTGATGCCTTTTTTCCATTATTTATAGCACCAAGAATAAATCATTTTGTATACATAGTATTTGATACACTAGTTTCTTAACATCAAACTCCAGGGCATAAATTTCTCCTTTTCGACGCTCCGATCCGCTACGAATCGCCGATCACGAAACATCGATCGAGCTCAATCCGCGCCTCTTGTTTTCTTTTTCTTTCTTTTTTTTTTATATATATATTTGGAGTCGAAAAATGTTGATCATGGCTTATTGATCAAGCTTATATTAAGTGTTTCTCTCAATCCTGTTCCACTTCATGAAAAGGCAATGGAACAGTTTTCACTGCCCTAAATTTTCCTGCATTATTCAGATGCTCATTCTCCAACCTAAAGAAAAAAAAGATAAGAAAAAAAATAGCACTTAGTAGAAAAATAAAAGTAAAATGGAAAAAAAGAGACATGTTACGTTGATTTAGAGGATTTGACATTAGTTTTCGCGCAATTCTGATCTCTATTATCAGTTTTAGGCTAAATTACAGAATAGCCTCCTGTAAATACCCGCTTTTAACTTTTTCTCTCTGACTTTTAAAATTCTATATTTTGCCTTCTTAAAATTTGAAATATGTTTTCAAGGGGTACTGTGTTAATAGGGGGGGCAAAATGACCAAATTATCTTTACTTTTTTTATAAAAAAATAATAATTTTTAATATATTTCTGTTATTTTAAAGTATATTTTCGGTATAAATTATAAAAAATTGACGGAATAGTAATGGAACCTCGAGGGGGGGGGGGGGGGGCAAATTATCTTTACTTTTTTTATAAAAAAATAATAATTTTTAATATATTTCTGTTATTTTAAAGTATATTTTCGGTATAAATTATAAAAAATTGACGGAATAGTAATGGAACCTCGAGGGAGAGGGGCTAAATGCAACAACTTGAAGTTTTAAGGGGGCAAAGTATAGGTTTTTAAAAGTCAGGAAGGAAAAGTGAAAAAGCAGATATTTACATGAGGGGTTTTCTGTAATTTAGCCTTACTTTTAAGTCGAAATTTCGAATATATATATATACCTATAGAAATTCCATTGTCCGCGCCGAATCACCTCAAGAGCAGCTAAGAAAAGTGAAGTAACCCTAGAATCCAAACTCCCAAAATTTGGGTGCACAACTGTTTGTAGCCAAGCAAGCCTCAGCAAAAGATTTAAACCCTGCGAAATTCGAAATGTAGATTTTAGAACGCGAAATCGGGAGTTCGCGACATGCCATGAGCGAAATTTAAAGATGAAAAGAATGCGACATACGTACGTACCATCGACAAGTAGTACACGAATTTTCGTCGGAGGATGAGATCGTTCCTGAGCCAGGGGTTCTTCGAGTCGAGTTGGAGCAGGCCCCAATCCTTAACAAAGTCCCAATACAATTGGTAGATCGTCGCGGCGCTCGAGACCGCGACGACGAGCGAGAGCCATCCGATGCTCTTTTCCTTCTCGTAGGCCACTTTCGCGCCCGCCGCGAGCATGGCGGACACGTACTTCCCTAAGTTCACAAGGTGGCTCGCCTCTCCCTCGTCGAACCACCTCCTCGCGCACTACATCGCATCGAAAATGATACATCGTTTCAAATTGAGTTCTCCCGTGCGGAAAAGAGAATGAGGCGTTCACATACATATATATTCGCAAAACGTACAAACTCTAAAGTGTGAAATAATACGAAACAACCACTGTACTCTAAAAGATTAAGCCAGCAAAGAACATTAATTATTTAAATAATTTCATATTTGACATTCTCCCTCACGTCTGAGCTCGAGACTTAAAATAATAGTGTTAGGAGCCTGTCGTGACTCGAACTCAGGACCTCATTCTTTAATACCATATATCAAATAATACGAAATAACCGTTATTCTCTTAAAATATAAAATACTAAAAAATGGTGTTTAAATATTTTTATATTTAACATAAAGTACCATATATACAAAACTCCAACTTGAGTAATTCCCCCATATTTAGGGTTTTTGCAGGGGTATAAACATAAATATGCGATACCGGAGGGGGTATTTTAGTAAATTTGCTAGAATGAAAGGGAATGTGTGTGCATGATCAATTAACCTGCATGGCTCTCCAGTAGTAAGGTAAGAAGGACACAGCATAAGCCAAGTCCCTGAAGTGTTTAGCTCTCATGCAGTATCCATAGTCTTGTGTTTTGTAACTCCCTGTGATGTAGTAGCAAGCCAAATATTCGAGACTCCGAAGCATCGGAACCTATTTCCGTAAAAAAAAAAAAGAAAAAAAGAAAAAAAAGGAGTTTAGTAATTTTTGATCCAATTTGTTTGTATCCGATCTTATGATATATATAGAGCTAGGCTTCTACGCATTCGAAAGTACAGAGATCTCCATACTTGTAAGTTGTTTTTGAGAGTGGGACATTCGATTCGGCCGTATTCATTATGGTTTCTACTATTATTCTTATTTTTATATTTAAAATTTTATGTACAGAAAGAGAAAAATGGGCGCTAATTTTTTCGCCGAAAAATGGATTTGTCGACAGACCCAAATTTGAATATACGTGCTTTTATATATAGTATAGATATATATGTTTGATTTCATATGTTCCAATGGGAATTTCTTTTGGCTATTTAGATAGAATATTTTGCCATTTGATGAAATATTGTACAAGTTTTCTATTAAAAGATGTTAATTGAGTTCTAACAAACTTTAGGCATATATATATACTCTTGTGTTGCCTTTTTTTTTAAAAAAAATGCTTGAAGATTTTCATGAGAATTTATAACTCCTATGATATGTTAAGATCATGAAATCTAGTTTTTTTTTTTAATTTTCCAATATATATATTCCATTTAAAATAATTTTTTATGCTTTTTAATAATATATTAGAATTTGCCCTAAATAGTAATATGATGAGTATACCTGACTACATAGCTGATCAGCCATGAAGAAATCAACCATAACAACCTGCAATTACAAAGAAATTCACAAACAATTTTGCAATTTAGTCATGATAAAAAAATATATATATATATTCTCAAATTTATTTAATAATCTTTAGTATATAAATCAGCATATCGTTCTCTATCAGTTTAAGCTTTTAGAAAATAACGATTGTTTCGTATTATTTCACAGCATATACCTTGTACAGAGGAGACAAGATGATGTTCCGTATGATTCTGAGGAAGCAATAGCGACTCGATCGATAGACGATATTGAAAGGGCATACCAGCAACATCAGGAACATCTGCACCATTTAAATCCATAAGAATAGCATCTCTCTTTTTATTGCTTCTTTATTCCACAATAATTTGTTTCATTTGATAGAACAATAATATCTCTCCACTTAATTTGTTCATTGGAACATATTCTAGATTCCATTTACATATTCCAAAATGATTTGTAAAGAACCTAGATCTATTATTAAAGATATTTAATTTGGGTTAATTAATTTCACCTCAACTCTTCAAATTAAACTTTGAAATACATATTCTTTCAAAATTCATCTTGACATTATGAAAATCAAGAGCACATTTTGAAGAGTATTTACGACGTGAGAAATTGTGTTTTTACTCCTGAAAAGTTTTCGACTTTCTGTTTTACCCCTCTTAGAAGACTAATATTAAATATATTCCTTTAACATTATGTTATTTCAAATATAATTTTAGAGTTAAATTCTGTTAGTGAATGGTTAAAAATAGCTGTTGACGCTGTAAAATTACTATTTTGTCCTTTTCAAATATACTCTTAAGTTAGTTAGGAGCAAAAGAAGTCTTTTAATTTTTTGCCTTTATATATACCTTTCTACTATACCGGCTTTTCTTATTTGCACTTAAATTAGGGGCAAAAGAGTCATTTTGACCCAACTTCGAATCCTAATTGATTCACATTTCTAGCTAAAAATGAAATAAACGAAGCGGGTAGCGTGCTACCTATCTCTCAAAAAGAAAAAAAGAAGAAGAGTATTTACGATACTTACGATATACGAACGAAATTTTAAGACTTTTTTTTCTAAAAAAAAAACTTTTGTAGATGGAGTATATATCTACAAAATTTTGAAGTGCACAAATGCTGGATCTCATATATACCAGGAGTAAAATGCCGGGGATCGCCTGCACTCGTGCCGACGACGAAGAATGGGCCTTCACCGTAAGAGTCAAGTGCGCGAACATCACGCCCACGACGATCGTCATCGACGCGGTGCATATCAGGAACACATCTCTGTATTTGAGCTCCTTCGTCGGCGCGAATTCGAATATAAAGCTGTAGTTTATCCGCGCCTTGCGCCACATGAATATGTTGCATCCGTAGAGGAACAAGTGCAGAAACAAGAGGCTGAACATGCTGCATCAATCAAATATATATAGTAGTTCGCGCGAGTTACAAAGGAGATCGTCATCTGCGTGCAAAAGTATTAAATAGCAAATATAATCCTACAAAACTTAAGTTATCAGATTTATTCGATCCCTCCAAAAGTGTTACCAAAATTAGATAACTATGAGTTACGAAAAGCTAACCACAGTTAGCTAAAGAGTAAAATTATATATAATTTGTATTTTAACATTGAGTTCCGTTATCTTTTTCATCTTCTCATCTTTAATTATCCGTGGCGCCTACAGGTATCATGGCAGAAGGCGAGGAGAGAAAGAAAAAGAAAAGATATCATTTTGCAGGGACAAATTTATAATGGCCAAATAGTTATATTACGCATCCATGGTTAAAAAAAGGGATAATTGCTTATATACTCTTTATACGTTTGGAAATATCCGATTTAACCCTACTTCTTTTTTTTTTTTTTTTTTTGAAATACCCCTGATATGTTCCACCGTTATTGCAAAATACCTCTGCAGTTATCTCATGTTAAGTTAACCTGAGTTAAACGTGAGTTAAATATCTACCACAGTTTAAAAAAAATTAAAATGCCAATTTTGCCCTTAACTTAAGGGTAAATAAGAAAGGCTAGTGACAGTAGAGGGGTATATTGGAAAAGTTTAAAAGTCAAAATACTTTTTGTGCCCCTAACTTTAAGGGCAAATAAAAAAGACAGTGATGGTGGAAAGGTATATTTGAAAGGGCAAAATAGTAATTTTACAGAGATAATAGAGTTAATTAACAGATTTTAACTCTATGGGTATATTAGAAATAGATTGGAACGTAAGAGGGATATTTTCAATTTTAACCTTTTAAGAGGGGTAAATCGAAAAGTCGAAAACTTTTCAGGAGTGTATAAGAAATTGCCCGTAAAAAAACTAGCGTTGAAATCAAACGGCAGGAACATATATGAACGAACCAGAACTTTTGGAGGGACATATTTTGATAATTACCAGAGAATTTTCGAAATAATTAATAAATCTGATGATCGACTTAACCTTCGTCGAAATATATTTGTTATTTGATATCTTTAATACAGTATTAATTATTATAGTTATATATATATATATACCTAAGAACAGGATACACAGTTTCCATGTAGATTGAGTCGGATTGGCGAGTGTACATCCCCGCTATGCGCGCCATAATGCAGTAACCCACCAAAAGAGCAACGAAGCATCCCGTAAATAATCCTAATGTGAGCCACAAAAAAAAAGAAAAGAAAAAATTAATTAAGTTAATATAATAGATTAATTTACGTAAATTTTAAAGGATAAATTATAGAAAAATCTTTTATAACGTTGAATATAAAATTATATAAACATCGTTATCTAATAGCTTAAGCTTTTAAAGTACAACGTGCGGTTGTTTATAGTTTTTAAAAAAATTGTGATTTTTAAGTATACATATAATATATTTTTTTTATTTTTATTTTTTAAATTTTAAAAACTTACATTTCGCCTTCTTAAAGTTTCAGAAATGTTTTCAAAAGTATGTACGACGTTAATATAGGAAGCAAAATAATCAAATTATTCCTTTTTTTTTAAATTTTTTTTTTTTTTTTTTTTAATGTACCGATGAAGAAGGTGACGCCGTGCGATTCTTTGTGCTGATGGGGCTTGAGATACTTCATGGCCTTCCTCTTATCGTCTTCGGCGAAGTGTTTCACGAACAACTCTTCCACCTCGTCCATTAGCTTAATGGCCTGTTCTTTTTTTTTTTTTTTTATAAAAAAAAATTGATTAGTGACAAATATAAATATGCTAATTAACAAGCATATATAGATGATAATATTTTTTTTTTTTTGAGAAAAGATATCATGCTACCGCTTCATTCAACTAGAAAGTGAACTTAGCTACAAAGTGAGGCAACTAGGCCTCGGATGAAAAACGAAAAAAAAAACCGGAGAAGAACAACACAGATCAATTACAAGAATGACAGATGTTAAATATAAGTATGGCTACGGTACCCAAAAAAAAAAAAAAAAAAAAAACTATGCAAAAATATGTTATTCATAGACGTTACATATGAGTCTGGCTACTATATTTTTATGAGTACGATCGCTTTCGTATTCATAACCTATATTTTTTGGAGGAAAAGATAGCATGCTACCTACTTCATTCATCGAGATGAATTAGGTAAAACAAGCCGAGGCAACGAGGATCTCGAAAAAAAAAAAAAAAAAAAAACTACTACTAGAGGTTACTAGGACAGTGATAGGCAGAGAGGGTATGTTCCCACAAGTTACATATGAGTCTGGCTATGATGCAGAAAAAAAAAAAAAAAAAAACTATGCAATAATATGTTATTCATAGATGTTACGTATGAGTCTGGCTACTATATTTTTATGAGTACGATCGCTTTCGTACTCATAACCTATTTTCAATAATAAAGCTTTCGAATCAACAATTCATACCGTTAAATATGATTTAGAATATTTAAACGTTCTAGAGATCAAATTCCATAATTTTTCGACATCATGCATTTACCTTACGTTCAAAAGGTCTCAAAAATAACAATTTTTAACGAGCGGTACAGGATACTTGATAGAAAATTATATTCATTATCTAGATAAAGATCAATAACTCCAATCTTAAATTGGAGAATTCGATTTGACTGTTCATTTTATGTCCACTTGCTGAATCTTATTATAATTAATTTTGAAAAATTACAAATTTTTTTTTCTAAAAGTTATAAATCATATTTAACGGTATGAATCATCGATTAATTCAGAAGTTTCATTATCGAAAACGACTTATAAATATAAATGGCTTAACTTATATATAATGTAGATATCAACTTGCCTGGTCTGAGCTATTGAAATAGGAGCTCTCCACTACTTTAATATATATGGGTAGAGCTTGTTTTCCTGTCACCTGAGATATGTAATATATAGTAAAAAAAATTTAAGTAAATACTTTGTGAACAGTTATTTCAAATTAAATAATATTAGCAATTTAATATGGGGATAAAAATTGATGACCTTGTCAAACTTCTTCATAATCTTCACAAAAGCCAACATGTTCAGGTTCCTGCAAAAAAATTTAGCCCAAATTATATAAAATTATTCTCGACCTACAAGATTGAATCGAACTGTATCAACTGATCGAAATTAGTCACTATGCACAAAAAAAAAATCTCAATATGAAAACGTTTTTTAGACGACACTTTAGGGAAGCGTTCCCAATCATCCCTACAATTAATATAGCAAATAGAGACGATAGCTTTAAAAAGCGTCATCATATGAACACTCTATTGTATCAAACTAACTCTTATTAAATGATAAACTTTACTATTAGCGTTAAATGCATACAAGTCCTTGTAAATATAGTCAATTGCGGATATATTTCTGCAAAATGGAAACTCCATAAGTTGTCCGTGCAAAAGTCCTTAGTTATGCAGATATGTCCCTGCAGTTAACATCCGTTAGTGTGCTGTTTATTTTTTAACAGTGGATTCGTGAAATGACAATTTTACCCTCACAAATATATCCCTCCAAAAATCCTAACTGATATAACATAAGAGGGGCAAAATAGTCAATTCACATTATTAACTATTCATGGTTAAGTAGTTTAATTGTGGTTAACAAACTTTCTCTAACGGACTCTAACAGCAGGGACATATCTGCATAACTTAGGATTTTTGTAAGGACAACTTATGAAGTTTTCATTTTGCAGGAATATATCTGCAATTGACTATATTTGCAGGGACCTGTATGCATTTAACCCTGCCTAATTTTTCGATGTTTTAAAATGTTAGAATATATGGTACCGACACTTGGCATAAGTATTGGTATAAACGTGACGACTCTTCATTTGCCGTTGACGCTAAGACTGTATTGGGATACTTTTAAGTATAGTTCACTACAAAAAATCTTACATTTAAGGACACTTTAAATGATATTTAGCGACGCTTTAAAGCGTCGGCAAAAATAATCCCGACGCTTGTAAAAGCGTCGTGTAAAGAGTCGTTAAATAAATATGTCGGGATAAATACACCGACGTTTTAATATCGCGTCGGAAAATTTATTTAAATATTTGATAAAAATATGTTTATTGGCGACGCTTAATCATAGTGTCAGCAAATGCTAAATATTAAAGACGCTAGAAGAAAACATCGTTTAAAAAGCGTCGTCTAAAACATATTTTGTTGTAGTGACGTTCTCACCTATATGTACTTAGGTATCCTAATGCTTTGTACAACTCAATGAAGGCCCCTCTAATCATCTTCTCAGCATGGTGGAGGTTGGTTTTGTTGATCTTGAGCTTGTGATCCCCCTCATTGCCACATTTCTTTGATTGGCTCACAAGGTCCTCCCACACCAGGTAAGTGAGAGCTGAGAAGGTTCTAGAAGGTGTGGTGAGGGGTATGCTTATCTTCAGGTTCTTCCCCTGGCAACTTATTACCCTCCCTGAGAGGCTTCTGAGCTTCCCTGCTGCTGCTTCCTCTCTAGTCTTTGGCTTCATGATCACAAGCCTCCCTGATGAGTCATCATCTAGCCTTTGAGAGCTTGATGATAATAATATGTTCTCTGTATGGCCACTACTATTATTCCTTTCCAATGCTAGTGGTGGGCTCTCTTCGACTTGCTCTTCATCTATTGTTGGGCCCCTTGTCGATCCCTCTTCTGTTCTCATTTATATAAAAGAAAAGAAAAAAAATTTAAGGACATAAAAGATTTATGCTAAAAGTAACAAAAAAAAGTTTTTCTGTACGACGTATCAGTTATTTTTTATGGCAAATCATTCGATCGATCTCCGCTAGCTGTTAGAACTATTTAGAAATCAAATTTGTTAATTTTTCGAGACCATTTATCAGGTGATCCAAGGGTCCGAAAAATTACTATTTTAATTAAAGGCCGATATGGTACGTCTATAAATTCAACGGTACAGGACAATTCAAACTATATAAAACTTCAATAGAACATTCTACTTAATATCAAGAGCATTGTTTGGTTAAAGCTATTTATTTTGAGACTACTCGTTCACTAGTACAGCATTGTTTGGTTAGGAGATAGGGATAGGGATAGGGATAGGCCCTTATCCCCCCCTTTATATCCAAACGCTAATTTTTTATCCGAGAATAGTAATTTTCGACTATTCCCACCAACACCTCTATTTTCTATATAAAACTACGTACCTAATATTTTTCTTATTTCCAGAAACAATCCAATTTTTATTGAAACGTTATTTTTTTTATCCTCATACTTGTACATATCCCTGTAATAGCTAGTTCTTGCTTATATCTGAACCAAACGGTACATAGATAAATAAAGTCAAAAAATTATAAAATTTGATTTCTAAATGGTTCCAACACTATAGGTTATATCTAACAAAACCAATTGTCGAATTAATTAAATGTTCTATTATAGACAATAACTTATAAGCACGGAGGCCTCTGTACTTCTGTAAGTACAACAGAACCTAGCTAACCCTACATATGCATATACAATACATGATGTTATATATATATATATAACATGCATGTATTGTATATATAGTGGTTAATGAACACTAATAAGTTGTATATACAAGTTGTTAGAAGCAAACTATACAGTACATACCAGATGCAAGAGAACAAGAGATGGAGGGATCATCCTTTGATGAACACTTGTGATCCTTTTGCTGCTTCAGCGCCGCCTTAAGATCGAGGAGAATCTCCATCTGCTTCATCAAAGAGGCGCCTCGCTCCAGGAACTCCTTCTCCTTCCCCTTGTAGAACTGGTTCACCTTGTTCAGCTGCAGGTCGAGCCTCGCGAAGAACTCTTTCGCTGCGTCGCTGTCGGCGAACCGCTCCAAGAGTTCCGTCTCGTACATGTCCCCGCTGCTCGCCGAGCTCGCGAGCTTTTTGTGAACCTAAAAAACAAAAAACAAAAAACAAGAAAATAAAAGAAGGGAAAAGGAATGCAAGTTAACACACATTAGTTAAAGCAGAGAAAAAGCTAGCACAAAAAAAAGAAGAAGCTAGAGAGAACATGATATTGCTGATCATCTCCAAACTATATACATACATATATATATATACACACACACACGTACACACGTATATACATATATATATACATGCATGCATACATGTATACATACATATATATATATAATTTATTTTGTTTCCAATTTTTAAGGGAATATTGGTTATTTCCATGTTCCTATACACAGGAACCAATTGTGAAGCATCCCCAAAATACTGTATATATATATTGGATGGACCCCCCACTCCTTTACATGGCTAAACCATACATGCATGCATGGTTCATACAAATTAAGAGAAGTATATATCTATGTGATGTAAGAGCACTACACATGCACACACCACATATGTATATCATTTAGCTAGTGAGTGTAAGAACAAACACAGGTAATTAATGAGAGGGGAAAAAAAGAAAAGAAAAAAAAAGAAAAAGAAGGAAAATATATAACTTTTGAGGTGGTGTAATTAATTAATTGGATAGGGACCTGTATGACTCCATGATCCTTGTGGCCATGGGAGCTAAAGAGTGGGAGCTTGTGCAGTGGTGAGATTAGCCTCTGAGCTAAAGAAGGCTTTGTGATTGGCTTGTTGATGGTCCCTACAGTGTTATTGGGTGGTGCTTCAACAAGGGGTTGGATCTTCTTTATGTCCTTCTTAAGTTGCCAATAATCAACAAAGGCCTCCTTCCACTCAGGAATGAGTTGCCCCTCAAACTGCTTTGAGAACTTCACCATCTCTCTCTCTCTCTCTCTCTTTTAGTTCTTATTCTTCTTCTTCTTCTTCTTCTCTTTAATGAGTGTTAACAGAAGAGAAAGGTTTTGGTGGGTGTTTTAGAGGAGACCCATGAAGGAGTATATATAGAGAGAGTACTTGGTGGTGAGAGATGGAGAATGATAAGAGGAGAGCATCATTTGAGGGTGTTGGGGGACAGCACATTCTGAGATATACTGAGTATAAGGCCTTGTGCTGATATACTGAGCACCTTCCTCCACTTGCTCATTGTGGATGGATTATTCTCCAAGGGGAAGAGGAGGAGGAGGAGGAGGAGGAAGAAGAAGAAGAAGAAGAGAGAGAGAGAGAGAGAGAGAGAGAGAGAGAGAGAGAGAGAGAGAGAGAGAGAGAGAGAGAGAGAGAGAGAGTATAGGAGGTGGTGGTGTAGTACAATAGATTGGTGGCCAGGTCTAGGGAAGTGGGTGGGAGCCACACAAAATGGTAGTGTGTGTTGAAGCAAAAAAAAAATAAAAAATAAAAAATAAAAAATAAAAAATAAAAAATAATTTAGAATGCATAAGTTATATTGCTAATTTTGTGTTTCCAACTAATTATATTATTTTTGTTAGATTTACCTGTCCCATCATACTTATTAAAAAATATTTTTATATTATACTCTTTTTTTTTTCTTAGAAAGATATAATTGGCTAATTATTGAAAATGTGGTATACATGTTATATAGTAAAGGAAAAACTTCAAATACCATCCCTGTGGTTTAATTCATAATTCCTCACTATAGTACTATTTTGTGATTTAAAGTGTATCAATTTAGTGTCCTGTAGTTTCATTTTTATTTTTTTATTATTGATTTCACAAATTTTTTTTGTTAAATCAGTGAAAAAGTTAGAATTAAAGAGTATTAAAGTAAATATTTGATAAACCTATATATATAGGGTATCTGAAGTTTTTTTGTATATAGTTTTATAAAATATTAACGAAAAAGCTGACGAAAAAATAAAAATAAAACCACATGGACACAAACTTGACATATTTTAAATCACATGATACTAAAATAAAAAAAAGTGCGAAATCACTGTAATGATATATAATTGAAGTTTACATTTTCTAATGAAGGGTGTGGGTCCAGTACTGTTTTGTTTGGTGCTGGGGTGTCACTTCAATGGGTGCTCAAAGGGTAAGACACACCTTTGCCACCTTTGTAGTTTTTTTTTTTTTTTTCTTTTTTCTTTTCTTTTTTTATATATATGGGTTTTAGGTTCTTATTTGTAGTGCTAGTGCCTTAACTTTGTGCTTGGAATAAAAAATAAAAATGTTGACTGTTTTTAAGTCAGTATTAAGAAATTCATATGATCTTCTGAGCGAGGATCAGTAATGAAAATTATAGATTAATTACGTGATTATTATCATAACAATAATAAGAAAGAGGGAGTAATTAAGAAATGATTAATTCCTTGCAAACCATGTAGAGGGTGTAGTAGCTAGATTAGTCAAATGTGCATGATTAATTACATTAATAATTAAATTTGAATTGTATAGGAGCCCCTCCTTTTTTTGTTTAAAGGGGTAGTCGATCTCCTCACTCCACTTTATATGTTTGATTCAATGAAACTCCTTTCCCACTCCTAAAAGAGTTGTTCTCCTTTTTCTCTTTAAAAGATTATCTTGTAATTAAAGCTCAAAAGAACTACCATCCAATCATTCAATCAATAAACAGAACGGCTTCGATTAATTTGTTCCCGTAAAAGCTCAAAAAAATATCTTAATTGATTATCATCTTCTTAATTTACTCCTATTGATAGTTTTGTATAATTAATAAAATTGTGACATTACCGACCGTCTCTAGAACAAGTGGCAAATTAAGGGCATAGTGGTTGGTATTCGAGACCCAAGTTAGAATCCTATAGTTGATTCATATTTTCAGCTAAGTATATTTCTAAATAAAATAAACGAAGTGGATAGCATGTTACCTATCTCTCAAAAAAAAAAATTCCTACAATATAGCAAATATAGACGCTTCAAAAAAAAATGTTATTAAATGATAAATTTTACTATTATTTTTAATTTTCTAACTTTTTAAAACGTCAGTATTTTAAAAAATTTTAAAACATCTTGATATTTTAAAACGTCAGAATATATTTTACTAACGCTTGGTATAAACGTCGGTATATATGTGGCGACTCTTTATTTGCTTACACTTGAACCGATGCTTTCAAATGTAATCATAAACTATATTAAGATGCTTTTAAACATCATTAAATATAAAAAAAGTCATTAAATGTTAATTTTCTTATAGTGCTATTAGTAAATATAGCATTGTTTCACACAAATTTGTTTCCCATTATTGAAAGAAGCTATGCAACTCTATCATTTATTTCTGTTCCTTTTCTTCTTTCATTTTATTTTATATATTATTTATCTATCAAATATATTTTATAGAATGATTACAAATAAATGGAATATAGTGACTAAGATTTGCATGAGGCATTTTGATGAAACTATATAAGAAAGAGCAGTTCATGTATTCTAAGTTCAGGGTGGGGAGGAATATTTGTTGGATATTCCTCTCCACTATGGAGGAGTACTACTCACTATATAACAAATTCTTATAGTTACAAAAGAAAGAGTGAATTCAAATGAAAAAAGAGGATGTTACTGTTTGGTATTGACATGACATATACATTGCATGGGCATATATAGGAGGGAGTACTCTTTAAGTAGGTTTTTTTTATTTTTATTTATTTTACTAGACTTTGTGGGGTCTGTGGGGTCTTCTATTAATGTAGTGGGAGCAAGAGAATGTACATTAAGTATTTCATTTTGCTTAAATATATGGTAACATTGCAAGTTTAGTTTGATTTGTGTTAATTATCTTTTAATTGAATTATGACACTATAAAGGGAACTTGGGCATGTTTGATTCATGTTATTCTGATAGGATTACAGACAATCCTTTTTTGTTCATTTAATCTAATCGGTAATGTAGCATTACAAATAGTGCAAGATTACTCTGAAAATATTATCGAGAGGGATGTGGGTATCTCATATTACTGATGGCATATAAGTTTATGATAGGGCATCAGTAGTAATCTGATTCAGAAATTTTAGATACATGGTTATATCAAAATAACCTATAATGCTATATAAAGCGAATCAAACACACCCTTAATCTCATTGTCCATTAATTATTCTCTACTTATTATTTAATTGCAATTTGGTATGTGTGTATAAATTAGTAAAACATAAGTGTAGTTTTTTTGTGCATTGATAAAAGAGAGTAGATGGAAGAAAAAGGTGTAATTAACTCTTTCGAATTTTTGTTCAAAGGAGCAAAAATTCTTTAATTGAAGATTGAAGAATTGATTTCATTAGGCAAAGTTTAATATACCTTTACATTAAACATGTAAAAGTAGAAACATAAAATAATTCTATATATGAATGACATGATTATATATCTTAACAAGTTGGATTAGAATCTATAAGAATAACAATGTTACGACAAAAAAAACAGAAGGTAAAAACATACATAATTTACTTAAACTATGAGTCATTTTGATCCGGCCGGCTACCCAATTTTTAAAATTTTTGATTTTACTATTCAACCTTTTCGTGAGTTAGCCAATGATATTTTGACTTTAAATTTAAATTAATTACTTAATTCAATAAACTTATGCTACAAGAATTATATAACGTGTCCTAATTAAATATGTAAATATAACTGGGACATTCAAATTTTGAAGTTTAATTGTCATTGACCAACTCAAATCAAACAAGTTGAAAATTTGAATAGTAAAATCAAAATATCAAAAGATTTGTTAGCAAACTCAAAATGGTCCATAGTTCAGGTTCAGTTCTGTATGTTTTTACCAAAAAAGAATTCAGATGGCTTAAATTTAGGACCAACAAAGGAACCCATATAAGGATCATCAGTCACTTGTGCTCCCAAAAACCATTAACACACATAAATAAACACCCCTAATGCTCTTGTGAGTGTGATTGCATTGCTCCCCACTACTCCCCTTATAAGTTCACATCATCATATCACAAGATAACAAAATAAGATCAAATGTCTTGTTGCTTTTCTTCTTTAGTGTCCTATGAAAGATCTCATTGTGATAAAGGAGTTCATACATACATACTATTGGTCTTGAATATATATTGTGGTCCTTGAACATAGCTCAGATGATTGAAAACTAGCTGTAATTTCCTAAAAGATATGTTCCCTCTTCCATTTTACAATATTTGATTTGTTTGCTGCGTCGGTCAACAATATATATTGTCCCTCTCCTTTTCCACTTATCAAACTTTTGTTCGATTAACTTTTTGATAGAGTTTGCTACTGTTTATTTTCAACATATAGTTAATTCACATGTCTTCTCATATTTAAAAAGAAATTAAATGTGATATATGTAAACTTGGTTTTAACTAAATCCTTCCGCTAGTCAATTGTTGTTCATCAATTATTTGAGTTCACTCAATCTAGTGATAACATTATTTAAAAAGAAACTTTGGATTGTTGTTCTTGGTTAGTGAATATATCATTTTTCTAACTTGATTATAACTATTAGTTGCACCATCTATTACAATTCCTTATAGCAAAAAAGAATTTCTATTTGAGCTAAAATATAGGCGCAAATTAGTTCTTTTTCCCCTTCATTTTTATGAAGCAACAAATATATTTCTTTCTCATCTAACCAAGAATTTTCATTGCTCTTCCTATAAATGTTCTTAAAAGAAAAGATAGCACTTTTAATTGTGATATTCCGGAATTTGAAATAGTCTTTTATATATATATATATATATATATATATATATATATATATATATATATATATATATATATATATATATATATATATATATATATATATATATAGTTAGTAGTTTAGGTGGTGACTCAGACCCAAGAGGTTAAGTGTGTTAGAATTAGAATAATCCTAGGATTGTTGACCTCCTGGCAAGTGGGGCGTCATAGTTTGTATCAGAGCCAATTATTAGCTGGAAGTGTGAGATGCATCTCAGCTGAGCCAGAGTTATACAGCAGGCAGAGCGACCTCGAAATTCAGAATACGCTTATATATAAAATATAATCACTACAACAAAATATGTTTTAGACGACGCTTTCTTCTAGCGTCTTTAATATTTAGCATTTGCCGACACCATGATTAAGCGTAACCAATAAACATATTTTTATCAAATATTTATATAAATTTTTCGACGCTATATTAAAACGTCGGTATATTTATCCCGACATGTTTATTTAATGACTCTTTACTCGACGCTTTTACAAGCGTCAGTATTATTTTTGCTGACGCTTTAAAACGTCGCTAATTATTATTTAAAGTGTCCTTAAATGCAAGTTTTTTTGTTGTGAATAGGAGTTAAGTATGTTAGAATTAGAATAGTCTTAGAACAAATGACCTCCTAGTAAGTGGTGCATCACATTAATTATGATTTTCTTTTTACATTTTATATGATGAAACCATGAAACCTTCTTGTTTATTATGGTTAGCCCACATGGTGACTCAAATCATGGACACACACTTAATTTATGCACCCATAAAAAGCTTCATATATTTTGTGCTTGGTCTCCTTCATTGCATGCAAATTGATACACCTTACACTGTGAGTATCAAACTCTAAATTCTATTCCTCAACTAACTATACATTTTATTATTCCCTGCATACTTATCTCTCTTATTGCATATAGGATATATTCCTTTAAGTGATATAGATTCCAAAATAAATGTAATGTTGTTTGTGCCAAACAAAAAGCACAATCCAACTCAAAAGTATATATAGGAAGTTAGTTTCTTTCCCTCATCCTCATCTTCCACAGTTCTTAACACTTAATAGACAATATCTAAAAGCATATTTTCTTTAGTACTAATGTATCAAAGAATCAATCCTAAAACCACCCAAAATTTTCTTTTCTTTTTCATTTTCTTTTTGTTGGGTTTCTTGAAGAAGCCATTTCAATTTCTTTTAAGTATATATATTTCCTCCTTTGCATCATTATTGATCAGCTGCCTAATTTTTGTGTACTATTGTTCTCCTGGATAATTCCGATGCCCGAATCTTAGGGTTATATGATGAGTCCCAAAAGATTAAACACATATTGCGACATGTCGAACGAGATCTAATCTCATTCATTTTTTTAGTTATAAACTATTATTTCATGTATCTATGCTATCCCTGAGGAATCATCTTTTTTCAATTCATACTCCTTAAGTTGAATTTTTATTTGTGCCATCAAAAAGGCGTACCTGTTTACAAATAATAATCATAAATTGGTATTTATTGTATTAGAGAAAAGCTTATATGTAAGGCGATGTACAAAGAGCAATTACTTCTAATTTTCTATTGCGATGATCGATGCGAATAATGAGAAATTCTTTTGCACCATTTGGTCGATTGACAAAGGGATTCTCGTCGATTAGGTATTTCATGTTCCACGTGTATGATCTATATATAGATTCTCGTCTTAAAGTTCCTTTCGTTATTAAATAAATTACTTCGAGCTGCGACCATAATATACTTGAGAATAAACCAATTCTCGAACAATCTAATTAATTAAAGATGCATGGTTACCATAAAGCAGGTTAGGGAGCTTGCATTATGTAAAGTAGGAATTGTACATGTTTAGTACTAAATATATGTAGAATGATACTCGAGTGAGTCAATTTTCACTAGAAATATGTCAGGAAGATTACTAGTTTTCGTAGCAATGCTTGACAATTTTGTGTTATATATAGAGTTTTTCAAAATCTTGCCGTTAAATTCTAAAACGATTAGAAATTCTATCAAACATCTTTTAAATTTTTCATGATCTATAAAGAATAAAAGGAAAACAAGAAGTTTGTATCAATGCCACAAGCCTAATGAACTTTTATTGATATAAAATGAAAATGAAAAGAATTTAGAGAAAACAGAGAAAACAAAAAGAAAAAAAGAAATGATTTGGTACTTTATTTTATAAAAAATAAAAAAGCTGTTAATTGTTGATTAATAAAGGTTATAATTCTATTGTGTAGCAGGTTAAAAGGTTATTTCATCTTAAGGTATTTTTCTAATTAAATTAGGCAAAATTTCAAAATTTTAAAAAAGTTTTGATTAATATCCCAAATTTAGCATTAATTTTGCACTAATTTAAGCATTAATTTAAGGTTTGATTGATATTCCAAATTTAGTCATTAATTTTGCACTAATTTAAGCATTAATTTTAGGACTTTTAGAATTCTTCTTATTTAGGCTTTTATTTAAATTTTAGGGATTTTAGAAATAGTAATATTTCTAAATATGTTGAATTTAAATATTTAATATTTAAATTTAACAATTTAAAATTAAATAAGAGAAATATTATATTACTATTTTAACAAATTTAATGTTGATAATAATGAATTCAACATATTTAATTTGTTTAAGAAACTTTTAAATTCCTCTAGGGTAATGAATTCAACATAATGAATTCAACATATATGAATTCAACATATTGAATTTAACAATTTAAAATTAAATAAGAGAAATATTATATTACTATTTTAACAAAACATTACAACATAATGAATTCAACATATATTGAAGGTAGGTAAAATAAAAAATTAAATTCAATGTATTTAATATGTTGTAATGTTTTGAAGCACTATTTAAATTCAACGTACTTAATATGTTGTAATTTTAGAATTTTTCAACTTTAGACATTAATTAATTTTGTATCACTATTTAAAAGAACTTGTAATGTTGGTAAATATTTAAACTCAATTAGTTTAGACATTAATTTTGTATCACTAGTTTAAACATATTTGAATGTGGGTAACTATTTAAACTCAACATATTTAATATGTTTAAAAGAAATTAAAAATTTTCTAATTTAGACATTAATTTTGTAACACTATTTAAAAATCTTTGAATGTAGTAATTGATTAGAAATATTGGGTATAATTCGAATTTATTATTAAAATAGAATTGTACAGACTAAAAATTTAAATTAAATGTATTTAATATGTTTAAAAAAATTTTAAAATTTTTCAATTTTAGACATTAATTTTGTATCATTTTTTTAAAAAATTTGTAATATTGGTAAATATTTAAATTCAACATATTTAATATGTTTAAGAAAATTTTGAATTCTCTAGTTTAATCATTAATTTTGTATCACTAATCTAAAAAAATTTGAATGTGGGTAAATAGATAAATATCAACATATTTAACATGTTTAAAAAAAATTTGAAACTTTTCTCGTTTAGACATTAATTGTGTATCCCTATTTTTTTTAAAAAAAATGAATGTGGGTAATTGATTAATTAGGAATATATTTTGAAATATTATAAAAAAGATTAATGTTTCGGGTTCGGGTTTTCGGGTTCGGGCTAGGGTTCGGGTTTCGAATTTTAAGTCGAGTACAGATGTAGATATGATTTTCTAAAATTCCTTGGATTTGAGTTTAGGTTTGGATTTGAGTTTTGGATTTGATAGTTGAATTCAGATTTGAATTTTTGAAAATTTGCCATGAATCCGACCCCTTTACATCTGTATTGTGGAAGAAGAGGAAAGATAGAGAAAGAAAAAGAAACAAAGAGAGAAGGAAAATTTGATAATATTAAAAAATTGAATCTCAACCATTGAATAGAAATGAACGAATGGTATGGAAAAATAACCAGTATAGAACACTACTCAAAGAAAAAAGAAAAATATGTACTAGCTATCTCTTTTGTTTTTTCTTTTTACTTTTTTGTAGTTTGCCCTTTTTTAATTATTCTAGAACATTGTTACTAAAATATACACTATAATCAAAGTTGATTATAATTATAGGTTTCTATATAGTCAATTAATGTTTTTATCAACTTATACCTTCTACAAATGTACTAAACACTTATAATAGTATTATACTCGAAACGGTCGAATATGCTCAATCAAATCCTAGTGTTATTCCGAGAATAAACTGCAATGAAATGCTTAATCCATTTGTATAGAATCTCATAAACACAAATGAATTTGAACGCAAACGTTAGTAATGGTTTATGATAAGTACATATGTGTGATATGATCACATGCAAAAATCTAAACGAAGAATAAGAGAAAAATTGGAAAAAAGAAGAAGAAGAAAAGCAATTCTTTTCTTCCCAATATAAGAAAAATCCAAAATTTTCTAATTATTATTATTTTATTTATTAATTTTTTTTATTCTTATTTATTAGTATTTATAATTATTATTATTTATTATTCCAATTAATAGGTTGGAAAGTACGGATTCAAGAAGTGGAACGCTATGCCTCCAACGTTCTCTTCACAAATCCATATATACTACCTCCTCTAGTACTGTTCATACAGAATGAACATTTTTTAGAGAGAGAAATTAAAAAGAGAACTAATCTTTATTTGGATTCTAATTTTATTTTGTTCAATCTTTTTATCATCGGGTGTTGAAAGAGTCTCTGTCAACCTCCTTTACGATCGTGCTCGCAGAAGAAAAAATTTCGGTCATACCTTGGGGTGTTGTTTCCGGTTAATCCCGCACGTAAGGACGGGAATAAGTCTGAGGGCAATGCCTCGCACGCTTCCGGATAAGATTAAAGTATTATTTGCATATTTGCATTTATCTGTAAATTCGATTTTATTTTTATCACAAATTTAGTTAGATTTTAATCACGATCAGATTTTCGCTGCAGTATTTGTTCTAAAACAAATATAGTTAAGTGAGTATCGATGATGATTTGTGAGATTAATTACACTTGAAGAATCCCTAGCTACATTTCAATTGCTTAAGGAAATCGAAAAAAAAGAGAGATCAAAATCTCATACCTAGCTAGTAGTAGTTAGAAAAATAGAGGCCATTTTGAGTCCATTAATTCATAATATTAGATAGATTAATTGTGTCTTACAATATATCATGAGTTTTACTAACTAATCAACTACTAATTAATTATAACCGCTTGTAAACTATGATACTCATGGGATTGATGCTTAGTATAAACAAATTTCTGGATGTAATTTGTATGCTTATCGCAGTTCGTAAAGAGAGAATGACTTACGAGGATTTCTATACTGTTACATTTACACCACGTCATCAATAACAAGCCAATCACATCTAACTCTTCTTTTCAAATAAAAGTACAATAAAAATGTTTTTTTTATAATCATGCTGGGATATATATCTTTAAAAAAAAAAATTTGATTGATTGGTGACGCCATGTCACCAATGCACCCGGTGCATTCTAGAATTTTTCGAATGACTTACGGTCATCTGCTAATAAATTGTTATTTGCTTTTTTTTAAAAAAAAATAAAGAATATAAAAAGGAGAAATGAATTTTTTTTTCCACATTTATTTATTGTTTTGTAAGAACATTATGACATGGAAATATCGAACTAACACATTGCAAGACCGACCCCCCCCCCCAAAAAAAAAAATCCAAGAAATCATGCATATATAATTTGGTTTTATATTTATATATATAGCTAGGCTGGTATACTGTCGGGTAGCACAGAAACCTCCGTATTACGAAATTATTTTCAATAATACAGTTTCTAAATTAACGATCGATTCCATTAGACTTGATATACACTATTAAAAGTATTTGAAAACTAAAGTTCATAATTTCTCAGCATCATCTACCTATCAAACAAGTAGTCTAAAAATGAACGACTGAAAATAAAAATTTCATAAAAAATAATGAGAAAAGACTTGAATTAATTAAGATCAGATGTGCTGATATTACTCTAAATAGTAAAAAAAAAAGTTTCTATAAAAATTCCATCAGATTTGAATTGTTTTACACCGTTAAATTTATAAACACATCACATCTACCATTAAAATTGTCAATTTTGAGACTTTTTGATTACTAGCCAAATAATGTCAAAATATTATGAAATTTAGTTTCCAAATACTTTTAATAATGTAGATCAAGTTTAACGAAGCCGATATTTCAGTGGTAAATAAGATATTTTGAGGTTTTTAATGGTTTTTTTAGATATTATTCCTAAAAAATAATAGGGACATATATATGGGTCAAATCCAAACTCAGATCCATTTAGTAAATGGGTCATGACTCAATCAGCCTATTTATTAAAAAAGTTAATTAAGGGCCCATGTAAGCCCAATTATTTACTTAAATTTTTTTTTAACATAAGAATATTAAGGGTTAATTTCATATAGGTCCCTACAATGTTCAACTTTTATATGTTGTCTCTATAAAAGTTTTGATATTTTCAAATATGTCTCTCTAATTTGTTACCATTAGATAATCATTATAGAACAGTTTATATTTTCAATTTTGTTATCACAAATATATCCATTCAAAAGTTTTAACAGTATAATATAAAATGATAAAAATATTAAAAACTAACCAGGATTAAGTATTTAATTTATAATTAATTAAAATTTTCTGACAGATTCTTACGACAGGGATATATTTGAAAACATCAGGATTTTGGCAGGGACTCGTATGAAATTAACCCTAATTTTAATCATACAAGTCTAGGTGGAAATTTTAGAACCATTGGTAACTTAAATTATATAAAACTAAGATGTGTGTATAAATCTTTATATATATATTTTTATATAAATTTATATAAAAAATTAAAGGTTTAAATTTAATGATCCAAACCCATATAAGCTAAAATAAGATTTATGCCCGGTTTGGTTCAAAGAAAAATTAATTTTTTTGGAAAGTTTTTTTTCCCCTAATTTTATGAAAATATAGTATCTTCTTTCTTAGTAAAAATTGTGAAAAATAAAAACATTAACATTTCATTAAAAAAAATAACTTTTTCTCGAACCAAACAGATTGAAAACTAAAAAAATATATATATATAAAAATCTTTTTTTTGAAAATTTTTTTTAAAAAATATTTTTTGAGGAACTAGAACTAGTGATGAGTCAAAGGAGTTTGTTGAGATTTAATTAGGCAAAAATATGGCAACCCAAGAAACCCTAAAAATCCCCCAAATTGTAGGCAAATAAGAAGGGGAAATTACTTATTTGCTTTTGAACCTTTCCCAATTTCATTTTGGACACGTGTCAAGCAATGGGTGGCCACACCTCTTCATAGCAATCTCAATATTAAATAAATATAAAAAATATCCTCACCTGTATATATATATATATATATATATATATATATATATATATATATATATATATATCTATTGGACTATATATATATTTTACTCTTCAGTTTCTAGAAGAAGCACTTTTGGGTGCATCTAAATTGCATCTACACCACCCAATTTTGATCAAAGGGCTGGGATTGCTTTGGAGGAGACACATCCAACAACAAGCCATGTCCTCTCCCAGATTCACTTCCCCAACAAGAGGCCTGTAAGAGTTTTTTTTTATTTATAATTATTTTACCTTTTTTTTAATTTATATACTTGTATTTTAAGTACTAGTATAATGCACAATTCGCATAAAAGATATTAAAATTTTTAAAATAATTTTATCTAGGATTTTTTAAAATAGTTCTTTTACAATATGATAGAATTTTTTTAAAGTTTGATTTATCCAACTATAAAGATCAGTGATTTACAATGTTAATAATATCAATTAATGGCTTAATTAGATAGCCATTAAAGGATAATAATAAGATAAAAATTTGTTAGTAATATTTTTAAATATAAGTCTATGTTGGAAACAGATAAAGAGATGTTGTGAGAGAGAAGTTTATAGGCTTATATTTTATTTTTTTAAAAAAAATATTGGATTTGTCCCTCTTTTTGTCGGTAAATATAGTACGTATTTTGCGCTTTTAGAAAGCACGAAGGCCTCCGTGCTTATAGATGATTTGACGATCAGCTCTGTTAAGTATATCTTATGCTATTAGAATTATTTAGAAACCAAATTTTATAATTTTTTGACATTACTTATCAAGTGATCAAAGAGTTTCAAAAATGATAATTTTAATGGCTGATATAGCTCGTTTGTAAGTTCAACAATGTAGAATAATCCAAAAAATTCACTTACCATCAAGAGTAAGATTTTTTCTCATTATTTTTTATGAAATTTTTATTCTCAGTTCATTTTAGGTTACTCGTTCACGAGGTTGATAAAGAAACAAATAGAACAATATATCTTATATAAAGAAATTAACATACTAAAATAGCTTTTTTATCATGATTTCTCACTACATACTATATTTTTTTTTTCCATAGTTGAATTTCAAAATTTTTAATTTTTAATTTTTTTTTTCCCCAAAGGATTTGTAGGGCACAAGAAACTGCAGATAGACGGGAAATTGCTTTACAATACTTGAAGAAAGTAAAGGAGGAACTTCATGACCAACCAAACAAGTATCAAGAGTTCCTTTGCATTATGAAGAGCTTTTTCACCAAAGGTATATATATATATATATATATAATATGTCCTTTCATAGCTTTTTAGCTTGAAAATTTTTAATAGCATATGGTTTTTTTTTCTTTCCTTTTTTTTTTGGGTACACTTGAAAGACAGATTAGTTTCAATCTAATCTAAAATAGAACTAAATTTCATAACTTTTCGATATGGAGCGTTTGTTTGTTTAACAGTATAATAAAAAAATTAATCCACATTTATTAATTTTTTGTTAAAAAATTGTTTGAACAATTTGAATCAATATTGGTACCCTTGATCTTGAATATAAGAGCTATTTAACTATCTATTATTTTATGAGGGTATCCATTTTTAGTTGTTTATTTTTGTGTTTATTTGATACATATTAAAATAATATAAAAAGTGCATGAAATTTGGTTTCTTAAATGTATCAAATGGTGTGGATGATATTTAACAATACAGATTGTCGATTTGGACGTCTTTTCATCGAAGACAAATCAATAGTACTAAGTACATTTGCTAGTAATATTATTCTAGCCAAACTAAAGGTGCTATTAAGTTTTTCACCATTAGATATATTTTTTAATCAATTTCATTCCTTAAATTATACTACTCTATCAACCGTCCACTAAACCCTAGGTGACCATTATCATCCAAATTCTATAACTCTCATCCAAAGATGATAAATTTAGTAGTAAAAAAGTCTAAATACTATTAAAAGTTTATTAGTCCTTGAATTGAAAAATATGTGGTTAGGATGATGTGGGCCCTCTAGAGTTGAGTGAGTAGTTGGTTGAATAGTATATAATCTAACGGGTAAAAATAATCAAAGAGTTAAATCTAACGGTGTAAAATTCGATAGCACCAAATCCTTTATGCTATCGATAGTATCCTAGCCATACTATATATATATATAGGCTGGTATATTATTGGTAGAGTTGTTGTCAATGATGTAGCTTCCAAATCGACGATTGGCTCTATTAGACTTGATCTACTTTATACTCATATCGAGTCCGGCTACTATATTTTATGAGTATTGGCTCCTTTATACTCATAAGTTTTCGGCTCTTAGATTTATTCCATTGATTATTTCTACCCGTTAGATCATACTATTCAACCAACTACCCACTCAACCCTAGGGGACCATTATAATTCTAAGTGGGGACTACCATCATCCTGACGGCACAATCAATGGTTAAAAAGTTATCAGTATAAGGGGGTCTATACTCATAAGAGTATAGTATATATATATATATATATATATATATATATATATATATATATATATATATATATATATATATATATATATATATATATATAGAGAGAGAGAGAGAGAGAGAGAGAGAGAGAGAGAGAGAGAGAGAGAGAGTGTGTTCGGCTAGGATACTATCGATGGTACGAAGTATTTAGTGTTATAAAAATTTTCTGCAGTTAGATTTACCTCTTTTATCATTTTCATCCGTTCGATTATACTATTGAATCAACCACCCACTCAACCCTATGGCCTATGGGGCCCAAATCATTCTAACCGCACATCTTTTAATTCAAGAACAGAAAACTTAATTGCACCAAGCTTTGTACTTTTAAAAGTATAGGTGCTCAATTCTATATATATATATATATATATATTATTATTATTATTAGTTTGCGTTAAACGCATACAGATCTCTCGTAAACATACTAAATTGCAAAAATTCTAATGTTTTTAAATATATCCTTCTTGTTTGTTACCGTTATAGAACTGTTTATATTTTAAGTGAAACATTATTTTTGTCATTACAAATATGTTCTTTCAAAAGTCACAACAGTATAATATAAAAGATCCTTGTAAACAGATCCTTGTAAACATAGTGAATTCTAATTGTATCCCTACAAAGTTTAACTTTTATATGTTGTCCCTACAAAAGTCCTGATGCTCGTTTGTTTCCATTGGAGAAATATTTATAATTTCAATCAAATGTCACTCCAAAAATCATAACAGTATAATATAAGAATTAAGGGTAAAGATATCAAAAGTAACAGATTCTAACGGCAGTGACATATTTGAAAATATTAAGACTTTTACAGCGACAACATATGAAAGTTAAACTTTTTACAAATATATTTGCAATTCACTATATTTACAGAAACATGTACGAAATTAACCCTAGTTTTTATATATATATATATATATTTCATTAGTTGAGAAATTGGTTGCAGGACGGAGACGGTGGACGTCATCATGAAGGTGCAGGAATTATTCGACGACCGCTGGGATCTAATTTTAGGGTTCAAGGAATTTTTGCCTGCAGGCTACGAGATCGCGGTCCCGATCGAAGAGGAAATTGCATATTATGTGAAAAATATAGATTTGAAAGAGCTTTAATAGAGCATTTCATTCTTATTTTTATTTTATATTTTATTAGGCATGATTTTAGAACATTATCAAATGATGATGATCGTAATTTTGTGCTGCCTAATTTAAATTGTGCAAATAAAAATTAGATTTGAGGATTTATGCTCAACAAATGCAAAACCTGCTTTAGTTTGTATTAGATTACTTGTTAATTTTGCATAATTTTGTTACTTGGACGCTGTTTATTAACTAGCAACTAACTCCTGAGGGTCCCACATCATCCTAACCGCACATATATATATCTATAGAGTCCGACGGCTATGCTATCAATAGCACGAAGCACTCTATTTTACCAATTTTTTCACCGTTAGATCTACCCCCTTTGATGATTTTTACCCGTTAGATCATATTATTCAACCAACCACTCAGTTAACCCTGGGGGGCCCACATCATTCTAACCGCACATCTTGTAATTCAATGATCAAAAATTTGGTAGCACCAATGACTTGTGCTATTAATAGCATAGTAATCTAGTTATATATATATATATATATATATATATATATATATATATATATATATATATATATATATATATATATATATATTATGAGCAAAGAATTTGGTACTTGTGAATTTTGTACCGTTAGATCTATGACTTTGATCATTTTTATCCGTTAAATTGTACTATTCAATCAACCACCCACTTAACCCAAGGGGGCCCACATCATATTAACCGCACATCTTTATCTTTTAATAGTATAGTAATCTAGTTACTCTCTCTCTCTCTTATATATATATATATATATATAGAGAGAGAGAGAGAGAGAGTGATTGAGCCAAACATGAGCGAGTTGGTTACAACTAGAATGCAACTTGTTAAGATTTCGAATTAAAATACTTATCTCGTGTTTGGCTCATTTAATTAAACGAATAATCGATTTCGAGTTTATTTTTTCGAGTCGTACATGAGCTGACTCGTAAACAGTAAATTGAATTACCGGTCCTAATAAAGTGAAAGTGAGTAATTTTCTATCAGTAAGCTTAACACAAGTGCGATTAAACTAACCTGACCCCATCTCTCACTTTTCAGCTCGTATTCGACTAATTTATTTAAATGAGTCATGATTTTGAGTTTTTTTTTTTTTTTTTCTTCTTCCAAGTGAAACATAAGTTGACTCGCGAACAATAAATTAAAATTTTAAAACTAATTATACGAAAGAGAGTAATCTTCGAGTGGTAAGCTCACCGCAAGTGAGACTACCTCTCCATCTACCTTTACCCTTTTGTTTTTATTTTTATTTTTTTTGGGTGCTTTTTCTTATGCTTTTCTCCCAACTATCAAGCAAGGTTTGAACCAGTGAGAAGGTATCACCCTACCCAACCTCTTTTTTCCTTTTTCCTTTTTTTTTTTTATTTTTTTATTTGGTATGTAAGTTCTAATTCTTTCTGTTTATTTTGTTATTTTGACCAATGATGATAATTGGGTTGGTGAGAGAATTTTTTTTTTTTTAAGAAAAAAATCTGATCTTTTGGAGTTAATGCCTATTATTACTTGTGTTTATTAGTAATTTTGTGGGATTGGTGTTCACTCTTTTGTTGTTTTTGAACTCAAAGGTGGAATTTTTTTGTTTTTTTTTTGTGACAAATCCTTTCTTTTTTTTTTAACCATCCTTGAATGATTTGATAATTTCTTTGTGTGCTTATCAAATTCCTTTTTTTTGGGGGGGGTTGAGAAATAATTTCTTTGTGGGTTCATCAAATTTTTCCTTTTTGTTGCCTTTTTTTCTCAACATATTTATTTTAATTTATGATAGTAATTAGGATTTTGTCAGTGAAAAAATAAGAGAGATTTTCAAATTTTCATTCTATTAAACTAAACCCCCCTTGAATAATTATTATAATTTTTTTGCTGGCTTTTTCCTCAACAAATTTATCTGATTTCTTGTGGTTCATCTGCATATAAACACTGGTATTGATGCTAATTTATGACAGTAATTAGGATTTAAAAAAAAAACACACAAAATTAAGGATCCAATCACTAATGTTGTTGCAGGGGAATCTGTGTAGAGTTATTATGATTAGGGCAAAGCATATGTTTAAAGAGCACTCAAATCTGATGCTGGATTTGAGTTCTTTGCTGAATAAGGAGAGGCCAATCACATTTGAGGAGTCTCTCAACTTTGTTAAGAAAGTGAAGGTGAGATTTTTTTTTTAATTTTTTTCAAATTTTTTGTTTATTTTCTGATGTTTTTATTTTCCCTTTCTTTCTCAATTATTGCAGATTAAATTAATTATTGTGTTATTTCTCCCAATATTGAAGTATACATGAAGTAGTGGGAGTTTTATGCTTCTGTTTTGATTCTTCTGATTCATCATGCAATTAACCATTAAGATTAGTAAGATCGTGACGAACGAAAATTATGTCGATTCTTGAGTCGCTGCGCTGCATTTTGTGTTGCTGGAATTTTTTGATATCTATCAATCTGATGAACTTAAGTTAGTGGGCATTGTGTTCAGGGTGTTTAAGGGCTTCTTATATTTTGGAGTAGCTTCTTGTTTTGAGAAGCAGAATCCAAATGTTTCGCGAATAATGAAAAGTGGGCTCCTGGCCTCGAATTTGCAGAAGCTTCGAGCTGAATCTTCTGCTTGTGGTCAAAGCAGGAAGCTCGTTTTGGGCTTTCTTTCAACAGCTCTAGTCAAATAGCACTTCTTATGCTGAAGCTCCTGTTGGGGCAGATACGTCCCCTGCGCCGGTAATTCGTGATAGCCGTGTTAAGTCGACTAACGAATATGTCATCCCCAGATTATCTACATATGTTAATTGTTCTCATGTCGTGCGACCGTAGATTAATTCAATAGTGTTACCTTCGCCGATATTTGTTGCTTAAGTGCTCTACTGTATATAAGCTTCTGAAAACAGCTTATGCACAAATGACTCACTCTCCTTGGTGTGGTCAAAATTTTCATCGGTGTGTCAACAAGGCGATAACTTGCTCCTTGAAACTCTTTATATTTTTTGGGAAAAATCAATTATGATATATATATAGAACTAGGCTACTATATTAGTAATAGCACCAAGTCATTGTTGCTAGCTATTAGGTTTTCAGCTCTTGGATGAAGGAATGCGCGAATTGGATGATAGTAGTCACCCCTAGGGTTGAGTTGGTGATTGGTTGAATAGTATGATCTAACGAATGGAAATGATCAAAAAAGTAGATCTAATGGTGGAAAACTCGGCAGCACCAAGTGCTTAGTGCTATTAGAAGCACCCCGGTCACACTCTCTCTCTCTCTTTCTCTCTCTCTCTCTCTCTCTCTCTATATATATATATATACAAATTTCTACTATTTGGATTTAGGCCAACTCAAATGTAAATAGACCTATACTTTGTAAATTTCAATTATGAGACTAAGACTATAATTTTCTAATTTTCTTTCAACTTTTCACCCAGTAGTAGGGCCGGCAATCTAACTTAATGTTCGCGAGCCACCACGTGTTCGGCTCGGTAATAAACAAGCTGAACACGAGCTGAATTTTTCAGTTTGATATTTTAACTAGTCAGCTCATGTTCGGCTCGTTGGCATCCCCGAACTTACAAAATGAGACCGAGCCACTTTTGATTAATAAAAGGAGAACGAGCCCCAATTGCAGCTGATGTTTCTAAATCCGATGCTTTTATTTTTGATACCGACGATTACGAAGCTTTTTCCTCTTACTTACCGATACCTTTTTCGCTTCTGCAGGCTCGCGATTACTTGTTATATGCGTCGTTGTTCGACATTCTTAGCAGGAAAGAACACAAGCCAATCGAAATGTACCAAGAGGTGTATATATATACATATCGATATTTTATGACTTAGCCCTCGAACTTTTCACTTCAAGCACTTTAGTCCTTATAAAACTCGCTTTCGGAATATTGGGATCGTCGATCATGGTTGGCAATATTGTTTTCTTTTTTCCCTTTGTAGTTACTTTCGCTCTTTCGGAACCACGACGACTTGCGCGAGGAGCTCGCGCGGTTTCGACCCGACGCGCCGCCGCAGCCGCCGCCGAGAAGAAGAAGATGTGGGTACAGCCACCACAGCTCTTTCTGGATGTTTCTTTTCCTTCTGCCTCTTCTTCTGTTGAGCCTGCTCCTTGTTTTTGAGAAGCCACTGAGGTGTCTTCTGCAGCAAACTCTTGGAAATTGCTGAGAAGAAATGGTTTAAACTGCTATAAATATATATATATTTTTTCTGGTGTTTTTTTTTTTTTTTTTTTTTTTTGGGCTCTCTCTTTTAAGCTTGTATATTTGAAAACTAATCTATCTGTTGGGCTCATAAGCAGGTTATATTTGCCTTGTTGAAAGAAAAAAAAAGATGAGCCTGTAGGTTTTATGTGCTGCCTCGCTTTCCTTTCTGGGAGGTCACTCATTTTAAAACTATTCTAATCCTAATACGCTTAATCCTTTTAACTTTTTCAGCTTAGCCACTGCTTAAAATACTATAGTCGGATTACGAATTTATTTAGCTCTATTATGAGTAGGGCTATTATACTATTATGAGTATAGAGTCCTTACTACTCATAAGTTGTTTTCGATGTTGGGGTTTTCGAATTGACGATCCACACCGTTAAACATAATCTAGAGTATTTGAAACTTTTAAAAAATAAATTTCGTAATTTTTCGAAATCATTATAAAGTCCATCAAGCGGGTATAAAATGAACGGTCAAAATCAAACGACATTCTAAAAATGGATGATCGGATCTTTCAATTTAAGATCGGAGTTATTGATCTTTATTTAGGTAGTGAATAGAATTTTCTATCAAAAATTTAACCTATTTCGATTCTTTTACACCGTTAAACTAGCAAATATTTCATACCGGCCATTAAAAATTGTCAATTTTGTGAGCTTTTGATCGTAGGGTAAATGATATCAAAAAATTATAAAATTTTATTTCTAGAAGTTTTAAATGCTCAACGTTTAACGGTGTGGATCGTCGATTCGGAAGCTCTATCATCGAAAACAACTTATGAGTAGTAAGGGCTCTATACTCATAATAGTATAGTAGCCCTACTCCTCTATTATATCTTACATGTAGAACTATTCTAAGTTTTGGGAGTGTTACATTCCTCCCATCTTTCGTCAAGCATAGGCACACTCACAAGTGTCAAGCGATGCGAGACTCATCTTGCTAGCCTTTTCATTCAAATTCTGACTAAGTCGAGAGTCATCTCACACTGTCGGCTGGTGATTGGTTCTGATATCAACTGTAACGCTCGGCTATGGAGGTTACCTATTCCACAACTATTCTAATCCTAATATATTTAACCCTCTTAACCTCTTTGACCTAATTACTGTCAGATTAAACAGTTTAGCCCTATTATTCTCATATATATAGGATTATTCCACAATATATGATTTTTATGATTAAATTATTACACAATATCATGCTAAATATTATTTGATAGGCTATTTATGAAATATGAAGAGAAGAAAAATACAAATTTGCTTTTGTCCATGAAGTTGCATGCATGCTTATTACATGCACAAAGTTAGGTGGATGGTCTTTTCCAACACAATTTGAAGCCAATTTTAGGGTTTGGCCAAGTGAGAGTTGCTTGGTGATTAATTTTGTATGTCCAAGTTCCTTTTTCTCTATTTGTTTTGTATTTAGAGAGTATTTTTTAGGTTTTTTCTTTTGAAAGTGTGGTTGTAATTAAAAGATTTATATGTGGTATTTTATTTGGGAGAACTTTTTTTTTTTTTTACAATAATCTTATAAAAAATTTTAATTTGTCAAATAACTCTTCTAAAATTTTATTTTGCCCCCATTAATTCTCTTTTTGCCGATTTAATGCTGTACTGGACAAAAATAAGAAACACCTCGAATCGTTCGCTGTCTTTAGAAAGTAGTGAATTATTTATCGTATAGGTTGTGAACATTTTTGTGATGTTGTTAGATTTGACCGTCTTTTAATTGTTCTTTCATTTTGCCATTAAATTGGACAAAATAAGATTATTTCGTCGAATAAAATTTTTACAGGATCATCTGATAAATTATAAATTTTTAAGAGATTAAATTGAATAATAAAGGGAAAAAAAAGATGGTTTGATCACAATTATAAGAGATGATCAATCATTTAATTTTTATATAAAGAATATATCTCTTAATTACCCTCTCCAAGAATATATATAGTTAAGTAGTGTAAATCACTATCATTATCTCTTCTTTATACATTTTTAAACACTTGAATTAAGAAATAAAGAAATATAGACACATTAAAAGGAAATTACTGATTTTTCAAAAGATATAATTTTTTTTTAAAAAAAAACTAATTTTTATTGGAACTAAGGGTCGAAAAATAAGACAAAAATTTTTTTCTGGAAATTTTCTTTTTTCAAATTTCTTTTTCATACTTCTTGTTTGGAGGAATCAAACATTCCCTAAAATGGTAGAATGTTTAACTAATGACATTTGGATCTCCTTTGTTTAAATTACAATTACTTATTTCATAATTTTATTTTTGTTTTACCGAAAATATTTAGGCTTAGTTTGGTATTGAGGTATATCTAACGCTATTAAATAAAATGAAGTTGTGGAAAAGCATATAGGGATATGCTTCTGCATTTTTCAGTAGGACCGCAGAAAATATAGCGTAATTGACTGATCGCGATATGCGGAACACAATATTACATAGACATTTTTCCACGTAACGCAATTTCCCCGCAATCTCAAACAAAGCCTTACTATCAGATATGGTACTAACATAATTTTTTTTTAAAATAAGAGGATGGTGCCAAATTTAATAATAAATCATTACAGTGAAATAAGAATAAAATTATAGAATAATTAAGTATAATTTTTTGAACTATAAAATAAAAAATAAGTCAAACAACATAATAATTAAGTGTAAATTTTTGGACCATATGATGTGATGGCAAAGTAAATACCCTATTCAAAGTAGGGTGCAGATAGAAGCATACACAAAACAAATGAATAAATAAATAAATAAATATAAAAAGCTCTAACTATTAGCAAAACATTGTTTGGCTCTATATCCATAGAACATCATTAACAAATTGAATGTAGAACATTTGCTAAAAAATATAAAGTAACTGAAAAGAATTTGCTATGTGTTACGACAAACGCACAAACGGAAACCAAAATAGCGAACACAAAGAAGATCAAACCACACAATCAAACCACAAACAGAAATGAAAAACACACAGATTTACGTGAAAAACCCTTTAAGGGAAAAAAACCACGGGTGAGAGAAGAGATAACTTTACTATCAAAAACAAAAGGAAATACAATGTTCTTCTGATACAACCAACCACGATCTCACGCCTCTAGGGCAAACACGAAAAACGGAAAAACATAACGGGTCAGACATAACGGGCCCGAGCCCTCCGCTACCCACTACAGACATTCATTTTTCCTCCATAATTTTTTTTTCCAAATTGGTCGCACCGCGAAACTGTCGGCGAGTCAGAAATCCGAACTTGAGTCAAATCTGAATTTCGAGTCAGAACTAACACTATGTAACTTGAAGGTTGAATTCACAATTTCGAAAAAGTCATAGACGTCAGCGTTTATTTCGTCACCGAAGTCGCGAGATCACTCGACCTCCCACTGAGGAGTATACAGATATCGATTTCTCAACTTTCGTGGGATGATGGACGAAGTCGAGTTTTTGAAGCTCACAAATTTTTTCATTGTCTGATTTTTCACTTTCAAACTATTAATCTATCTTGATTCATTAATTATTTGCTATTGATCTCGGAGGTTGAATTCATAATTTCGAAAAAGTCTTAGACGTCGGTTTTTATTTCAACACCGAAGTCGCGAGATCACTCGAAGTCCCACTCATAAGTAAAAAGATATTGATTTTTCGACCTTCGGGGGATAATGGACAAAGTCGAGTTTGTAAAGCTCACAAAATTTCCATTGTTCGATTTTTCCTTTCAAACTATTAATCTATCTTGATCCATTAAAAATTTGCTATTGATCTTGGAGGTTGGATCCATAATTTCGAAAAAGTCGAAGGCTACAGCGTTTATTTCGACACCGAAGTCACGAGATCACCCGAACTCCCACGCAATGAGTATACAGATATCGATTTCTCGACTTCCATGGGGATGATGAACGACGTCGAGTTTGCGAAGCTTACAAGTTTTTCGCTCTTCGATTTTTAATTCCCAGACACCCTATTAAACCCCTTTAGATCATGAGTTTTAAAAGTAGATTTTGTTGAAAGTTTGGTAGAGTTGGATAGGCTTCACTAGATCCAACACATGCATTTAGGTAATTAATAAATGTAAACAAATTAATTAGATCACAATATTATGGATGCTTTGAACCCTAACCAAGCTAATTAAACACAATGAATAATAATTTAGATAATAAATATATACACACAAGGGTGCGGCTACTATACTATTATGAGTACGATCGCTCTCGTACTCATAAATCGTTTTCGATGATAGAGCTTCCGAATCGACGATCCATACCGTTAAACGTTATTTACATCATTTAAAATTTCTAAAAATCAAATTTTATAATTTTTCGACATCATTTACCTTACGATCAAGAGATCAAAAATTTGACAATTTTTAATGGCCTGTATGAAATACTTGCTAGTTTAACGGTATAAAAGAATCAAAATTTGTTGAAGTTTTGATAGAAAATTCTATTCACTACCTAAATAAAGATCAATAACTCGGATCTTGAATTGAAGGATCTGATCATCCTTTTTTAAGACGTCGTTCGATTTTGACCGTTCATTTTATACCCGCTAGATGGAGTTTATTATGATTTTGAAAATTTACGAAATTTATTTTCTAGAAGTTTCAAATACTCTAGATCATATTTAACGGAGTGGATCGTCGATTTGGAAGCTCTATCATCGAAAACTAGTCATGGCCTACACTCAAAGTAATTAGATCAATCAATATATACTTTTAATTTTTTTCATTCTCAAAATATTTACAATTTACCATGGTAACTACTTTATTGACATGAAAGGAAAAAAAAAAACAAAAGAACAACAGTCTCTAAACTGATCTCTTTTTCTCCCCTTTAATGCTTTTGGTGAAAGCAACCTTTAGACCATCTGATGGGTGTGCTTAAGCTGTTTTAGTACTAAAAAAGTAGATATTAAATAAATATATACAAATTAATTAGCTCAAATTAATCACATATATCTTAGAGCCTGTTGAGATATCTCTTAATTTGATGATTTAGTAAGGGGCAATTGCTTATATACTCCTGAAAAGTTGCTCACTTTTCGATTTATCCCTCTTAGAAGGTTAATATTGAAAATACCCTTACTACGTTCCAACTTATTTCTAATATATCCCTAGAGTTAAAATATGTTAATTAATATTTTTGTAAAATTACTATTTTGTCCTTTCAAATATACCCTTCTACCATTACTGTCTTTTTTATTTGCCCTTAAAGTTACGGGTACAAAATGTATTTTGATTTTTGGTCTTTTCTAATATACCCACCCCTCTGCTGTCCCCAACATTTCTTATTTGCCCTTAAGTTAAGGGTAAAATTAGCATTTTAATTTTTTTTTAAATGTGGTAGATATTTAACTCACGTTTAACCCAAGTTAATTTAACAAAAGAACTGTAGCGGTATTTTGCAATAACGGTGGAACATATAAGGATATTTTAGAAAGAAAAAAATAGGGGTAAATCGGATATTTTCAAACGTATGAAGGATATATATATGCAATTATCCCTTAGTAAAGGGCTTATAGGAGGAGGGCCTGAGCTGTTTTCGATGATCAAATTTTCGAATCAACGATCGGCTCCGTTAGACTTGATCTAGCGTATTTGAAGTTTCTAGAAAATAATTTGTGCGATTTTTCGATATCATTTACCTAGTGATTGAAATGATTCAAAATCAATAATTTTTAAAGGTTGGTATCTGCCATTTTCAAGTTTAACAATGTGGAGGTATTTAAATAACAATAAATTTTAATAAAAAAATCTTTATACTATCTATAACAAAATCAATATTTCTGATCGAAAATTTTAATGCTATATCACCATTTTTTATAGAATTTTTATTTTCAGCCGTTAAAAATTATTGATTTTGAATCCTTTTGCTTGCTAGGTAAATGGTATCGAAAATTTTAGTGCTATATCACTATGTTTATTGACGACGTTTAATCATACGATCGGCAAATGATAAATATTAAAGACGCTAGAAAAAAACGTCGTTTAAAAAGCGTCGTCTAAAATATATTTTGTTGGATCAAGACGATCCGACGAGTAAACAACTACGAATATAAATGCTCTTCTGCATTTAAAAGTACAGGAGTTCAACTCAATAATGCTTACCTTTGAATGTTTAGGATTTACTATTTAGTGATTATATTAGCATAAATTTAAAAATTCAAAAGCTTATAGTAAATACTATTCATCTACTAGTATTTATAGTATAGTAGCTCAACCCATATTATCAAGCTTCGAAGTACACGTGTAACACATGTTACATTTAGTTTACTCGACATATATATATAATATTTTTAAAAAAAAAGGAGAAATTCATCTTGAACTATATTGTCTAAAAAGTTTCAGAATATAAATTTGTATTAAAAATAAGATACATTTGCTAATAAAATGTCTATAGCATTTATTTAAATGATGATATAATTAAATTTCACTTAAAATCTAAAGTTCGTGATTAAATTTGATTTTTAAATCTAAAATTTTGAATTAAATTTAAATAGTCATTTCCGTGAATTAAATATTTGCAGTGCCTTTTGTAATGTGCAAAATTTTTAAATTCAATTTTGGAGAGAGGGAGTGGCTACTTTTTCTTCATTGAAAAGTTATAAATGAATTTTGATTTAAATCTAAAATTTGAAATTTTCATGAATACTTTTTTAAATGTGCAAAATTAGAGTTAAATTTTGGAGAGAGGGGAGTGGATATCTTTTTTATTATTAACTTTTAAGTGTGATTCTTCATATATGTATATATATATATATATATAAATAATTTAGCATGAATATCTTTTATTCTTTTTAGGATTTCGCCTGTCAATTTTATTTGTTTTTATACATAGTAAAAATATAAATCTATTTAGTAAATTTCAGTATTATAATAGTATACAAATTAAAATGTAACGACCCAGCCCACTAGCAATAATAACTCGTTTGGCTCAACCACCGGTCCAAAATGCTTAAACTCAGTTATTATTACTAGACAGTCTAAGTCTATTATATACTCAATCACATTCCCCGTTAAGGCCTTAAGGTTCAAGACCCTGACGTTCTCGTCAGTCCAATCACACACATAGCCCAAGATCACCAGGCGATGACCCTGACATAGTCGGTCAGCTTGTCATACAGACTCCGACATAATCTATCGTCTTATCTTTGAGACCTTGGCTTATCCGAGACTCGTCACACATTTTCGACTGCTAATTGATTCTGATACCAAATGTAACGACCCAACCCACTAGCAATAATAAGTCGTTGCGCTCAACCACGTGCCCAAAATGCTTAAGTCAAATTTATAATATCTTTTAAAGCATTCAAATACTTTTTTTATAAATATGAACATTGTTTCTAAAAATACAATAAAAATACTCATAACACTGTAAAATTATAGTGTTATCAAATGGGCACTTAATTCTATATCAAAATATTCATAAATTTACCATAATTATCAATTTAATTTTTAGATTGAAAAAGTAACCTCCTTAAATTTTCACCATTATCAATTACACTCTTTCTCTTCTCTCTTTCTCTCTCTTTTTTTTTTCTTTAGTATTGCTTTTTGTGAAAACAACCTTTAGCCCTTCCAATGGGTTTACTTTGGCTGTTTTAGGTTATTTTACACACAAAGCAAGCAAGGGGAGGTTACCTTACCTCCCCTTTTTTTTGTCAACTAGGCCTATAAATACTCATTTTGTGTTTGGTTTGCCGTAAAATAAATCGAAAATTATTTTTCGGCTTAAAAAATTATTTTTTATGTATTTATTTAGGAGTAATTTTTTTTGTTCAAGACTATTTTACATATTTGAAAAAAAAATTGAGTGTTTTTTATTTTTGCTCATTTTCGACAGAAAATAAAAACTCAAGCTGCGTAAATTTTTTCTAGAAAACCAAACAAATATTTTTTTTTTTAGCCAAATAAATGTGGATAAAAAATTACTTTTTTTCTACGAATCAAACACTATAAAACATAATACTTCTTTTTCACGAAAAACTATTTTTCATGATTTTGCGTACAACCACACGCCCCGATTCAAAAAGACCTAATCACACCGTAATACATTGTTATTTATAAATTTTTTACTGATAAAATTATATAAAATTTGTCTAAACTATAAAACATTTTAATTGGATTATCAAATCTTTCTTATTCAATTTCTTTGATATATAGATATAAAATTTAAACTAATCACTTAAATCTATCCTTTAAAAGAAGAAAAGTATTAAAATTTACTAGTTAAAAGTGTTAGGGCATATATTCAATTTATTTTGATACAAAAAATAATAAGTCATATTAAAATAGCATAAGAATATTTTACTAGAAGTTTCTGATGAGTCTACCATAAAATTGTTTTATATCTTTTTTTTTCTACTACTTAACTAGTATTTATTAAAATAGTTGTTAGAAGATTTATTAATAGTAATGTAGAGATTGACGAGAAAAAAAAATATATAAAGTAAAAAAAGGAAAAAAATTTAAAATATAATATAGAAATTGATATTATATAATAATATAATGATGTTTTTTGAAAAAATAATTATATAATATAGCAAATATAAAAATAAAAATAATAGTAAAAGCACAGTTTTAATGGGGTGTAATTAGGCCATTCAATAAAAAAGAAGTAAAAGGGTACATAATAACTAACCTAAATTTTAGGCCTTTTCAAAATAACTATTTAATCTTTTAAATTTTTATTTTATTATCTTATTTTTTTATATTATTTAATTTTAATTTTAACTATTTATTAGTATTAAAAATTGAAAATTCTAATTTGATTTTTCTTCGTATTATTTGCTTCACCAGGTGATGTGAGATTAAATCACACTGTCATTCACACCCCCGACTCAATCGAGATTCGTCACACATGTCCAATGGTGAATGTGTTCTCGATACCAAATATAACTCGTCTAAGAATAATAACTCACTACCTCAAAATACTTAAGTTCGATTATTATTATTAGTGTTTAAGTCTCTTATAAACCCAATGACAATTTCATTTCCATCCGATGTGGAACAATTAGGGTGTCACATAAAATGTTACTGGATTAACTAGCAATTTAATCACTAATTTGGCTGATTTGATTCCTTTTTAAAATATAATTAATAAATTAAATACTTTTTAGTAAAATTTTATTTAAATAATGCATTTTTTATAAAATATACCAACTAAGTAATCTAATAGTTCTCTAAGCCGAGGGATGAAAACGGAGCGGATATGGATCGGATAGTGCTCAATTAATTCGTATCCATACTGTTACGTCGGATCCAAGTACGGATTCTGATATTGATTAGATACTAAAATTTAAATTTTTATTCGTTGAAAATAGATTCAGATACAGATCGGATATTAAACGAATATGAATATAAATAAATAAAAAACTTGAGAAATATATAGAACTAAAAACAAAAAAAAATTATTTATAAATATAACCTTCTTAAATTTTATAAAAAGTAAAATTAATATTAAAAAAAAATTAAATTATAGAAAATTCTCTTATAAATATTTTTTTTCATTTTTCCACCATAATTTTCAATAATTTATATTTTACACATTTCAAATTATTGTATTTAGTCCCATTCTATTAATATTCCGTCTATTTTTTATAATTTATTTTCAAAATATTCTTTAAAATAACTAAAATATATTAAAAAAGTATTTTTTTTTTCTTATAAAAGAAATCGGGGTAATTTGGTCATTTTGCTTTGACCAATAACACCAAATATTTTTTAAATTTTAAAAAGATAAAATATAGATTTTTAAAAGCCAGAAAGAAAAAAAAGTTGAAAAAATGTATATTTATAGATAAATATTTTGTAATTTAGCCTAAAAACAACTTATGAATTTAAATAAAATAGTGTAAAAAATAGATTTAAAGGGAACGCGACATGCTAAAAATATATTAAATCCGAATCCGAATCGGATATTAAAATTCCAACCCGTACCCGAAAAATATCGGATTCGGAGTCGGGTCGGGTCGGATCGGGACGGATCGGACCGGATAGTCCGTTATCACCGCCACCGGAGCCCCCCCCACCACCCTACCGAACCTTAATCACACGCCCCCATCACCAACCGTCCATTTGGCGGTGACGGTAACGAACCCTCCCGATCCAACGGTTCTGATGAGTCAGAGGCTGTGTGAGTACCTTCGCGGTGAGATTAAGCGTCATCTCACCGCCCACAATTTCGCATTGCACTTTTGTGTTAAAAATTTCAATACCACCCCTATAGTTTCTTACTTTCTCATTTTAGTACTCTATAGTTTAAAATGCATCAATTTAGTCCTATATAGTTTTATTTTTCTCTTTTTGTCGGTCCCTCTGTTAACTTTTCGTTAAATTATATATAAAAAGCTTCGAATGCTCTACCTATAGTTTATCGAATATTCAATTTAGTGTTTCTTTATTTTTAATTTTATTATTAATTTAACGAAAAAAATTAGTAGAGGAGACGACAAAAAGAAAAAATAAGATCGCGTAATCTGAAAGTGATATATTTTAAACTGTATGGTGTTAAACTGAGATAATGAAAAACTACAGGGGTGGTTTTTAAAATTTTCCCTTTTATGTTTTTTTTTCTATAAATTATTAATTAATTAATTAATTAATTAATTAATCTCTCCTCGACTCCTCCCTCTCTCTCTCTCTCTCTCTCTCTCTCTCCCCTTTTCCCTTACCCCGCTTCTTCTTCGTTTCTCTCTCTCTCTCTCTCTCTCTCTCTCTCTCTTCCCCTGCACCTCTCTCTCTCTCCTCTCTCTCTCTCCTCGCTCTCTCTCTCTCTCTCTCTCTCTCTCTCTCTGAGCATCGTCGTCTTCGTGATCGGGTCGTTGTGAGCGCGCGTTCTCGCCATGGGATCGGTTTAGAAGTGGGGGGCGGTGGGGGGGGGAGGTGTTTGATGGAATCGATGTGAGGCGACTGCGCGAATGAGTTCCCAATTCAAGCGCCCTAATCTGTCTCGAGTGGATCCGTACGCTCTTCTCTATCTTTTTCCCCAATTCCGCACTTTTTTTGTTTTGGTTGTTGTCGCGGATCGGAATTGGAGTCTCAATGGCTTCGAATTTGCGGGGTTTTGGCGATTTTGTTGACGGATTTGATCTTTCGGCGTCGGTTTCTTTTTTCTTCGGGAAAGTTTTAATTTCGTGCGAAAAAACCAGTTTTTTTTTCTGTTGATTTGGGCGCTAATTGGAGTTTAAATAACTTCGAACTTACGGGGTTTTCTCTTAATTTACTACGGATTTAGCCTTTCACTAGCTCTTTTTGCCCGAAATAAAGATCTTTTTTTTGTTCAAAAAATCGAATTTTTATTGCTCTGCGGTTCTTTTTTTCATTTTATTTACGGATTTATCCTTTTCTTTGTCGATTTTTCTACAAAATGTACGATTTTGGATCGAGAGATCTAATTTTTTAGGAGTTACTAAATATTTATGCGTGAAATTGTGTTCGATCGCATTCCCTGATTGCTCTCTTTGGATTCCCCTTTTTTGGATCTATTTAGGTAAATTTTTATCTGGGAATTACGTGATTAGGTTTCTTGATCTAATTGTGACCCAACGAATTGTTGTGATCTTAATTTTACTTGATAAAAGGTCGGGGCAACAACAACCCAATATGGCTTTGGCGCCGAGTTCTGGGACAAGCAATAAGCTCACAACCGACGATGCCCTAAATTATTTGAAAGCCGTGAAGGATATATTCCAAGATAGAAGGGAGAAATATGATGAGTTCTTAGAGGTTATGAAAGACTTTAAGAGCCAGAGGTTATCGCCAATCACTAATTTTACTCATTTTTTGATGTAAAAATTGGTTTTTATTTGATTTTTAGGGTTCTAAATTGGGTTTTGTATTTGTTGTTCTTTTTGTTGGTCTTAGGATTGATACTAATGGGGTTATAATGAGGGTGAAGGAGTTGTTCGTGGGGCACAAAAATCTGATACTCGGATTTAATACCTTCCTGCCGAAAGGTTACGAGATCAAACTTCACGAGGAGAAGAAGCCCGTTGAATTCGAGGAAGCTATTAATTTCGTAAACAAAATAAAGGTATCGTTGTAGATCATAAAACTGAGTTTCCAAATTGCTTTGTTTATGAAGTATTTCTTATGAGCCTTCTCTTCTGTTTGAAGAATCGGTTTGCGAACGACGATCATGTTTACAAGTCGTTCTTGGATATTCTTAACATGTATCGGAAGGAAAACAAGTCCATCCATGATGTTTACCAGGAGGTATTATTTTATTTTTGGTAAAATCTATTAAATTTGCCTAGTGATTCTTATGTCAATTTAACAAAAATGTTAGATTGTAAATATAAAATTTTAAAGTTTATGTACTCATTTCAAAATAGTCTTATCTACTTTACCTTTAATTTTCAAGTAAAGAGATCTTAAGGACGTGAAGTGTGAAAAATCTCAAATTTGTGTCTTTCTTAAGGTTGCCGCCCTTTTCCGGGACCACCATGATTTGCTCGAAGAATTCACGTACTTTCTGCCCGACGCATCGGCTGCCATCGGCCCACAGCATGTGTCTTCGAGTAGAGTTCCTATTCGTCGGGACGAGAGGAGCTCTGTGATGCCTTCTATGAGGCCTGCTCATGTGGATAAGGTGCACATTGAATTATTTGCTGGGGAGTTTGTTTTGGTTATTATGTAAATGCCATTAAAGTTATTCCTTGGATTATTGCTAATGATCTCATGGCTGTTAGGTATTTTGTATTGTATCACTTTTGATACCTCATAAGTACTGTTGTGTTTCTCTTTTCTATTTTTGAATATTCTATATAGTCAAAGGCACGTAGGGATGAAATTAATAAGCATTATTATTGTTGCTTAATTTGCAAATCCATATTGTGTACTCAAAATAGAAAGGGAAAGAAGTTACGACTGTATTTTGTTTCTGTCAGCAAGTATAACTCATACTTAAAGAGTTAGCAAACCATTCGATTCCCACGAATACAAAATAGTAGGAGATCATCCCTGTATACCGATAAAAGTATGAGCCTTTAGGAAAAAGAAAACAGGAAAGCATAAGTTATGCCAAAAAAGTATAACTGTCCATGTGTAATTTCCTTCGAGTTGAACTCACTCTTCCAATCTAACAAAGGCATGTACATTGCTTTCTGTGCACATGTTTTTATGAAATATTTGAATCTTCCTGTATCCTGCTGATAGATGTGCATTGTGTTTTCAGAGGGATAATGCTTACAACTCACTTGCTGATCGCGACCCTAGTGTTGATCGGCCCGACCCCGAGCATGATAGGCAGAGAAGACGCATCGAAAAGGAAAAGGATCGGAAAGAAGATAAGGATAGAAGGGATCGTGAGTGTGATGAGAAAGGCTTAGATCATGATAATAGAGATTTAGACAGCGGGCCCCGCAAGCGAAAGCCTACTTCTAGAAGGATCGAGGACTCCATTGCTGGGCAAATGCCGCATGGTGGGGAAGGCACCGAGAATGGAATGTATAGCATGTCAGCTTCATCCTTCGATGATAGGAATACCTTGAAGAGTGAGTTCTTTGCTATATAAAAGCTGTGAAGTCTGAAGTTTGCTATACACTCCTGTCCAAGTTGGTCTCTCAATGGATCCTCGGCTTTTATGAACTATACTGAATTTTCATCCTAATATATGTAACTACTTTGTTTCTTGCTCTTGCTTTTTCTTAACCGTATTTATGCCACATCTGTGTTTCTAATAAAGTACTTTGTTATTATTCCTGAATTGCCATTTTAATCTATAGTCTAACCTTGGGGGTGTTTGGCCGCGCAAAGTGGGCCACACCACGCAGCTTTTGGAGATCCAACGTGGCTTTGTGAATGCGCACACGGCTGCGCGGCCAAACACCCCCCTTATCTATTAGTTCTTTCAGTCAACATTTTTGTTGGTTTTCAGTTTCATATTATTGTCTCTTTAGCTTGTTAAATGATTGAAAATATATTTTCAATGTTATTTAGATTACTAAAGAACATTTCATATTTGTCTTTTCCTTGTAAGGTGACCCAGCAAGTCTAAAATATTAACATGTTATTATTGGTCCTGAACCATTATCCTGAGTGTATTTTGCATGCTGAAACTAATTTTACTGCTTGTGCAATTAATTTGATATTTATATTCACATGATCGAGTGTGTGTTTGGGTCAAACAACTTGCTTTCTGTTTTTCTTTTTCATTTAATTTGGTACTTAGATTCATTTTCATCTCTCATGTTGATAGCAGGTGTGTACACGCAAGAATTTAACTTTTGCGAGAAAGTGAAGGAGAAGTTGCACCCTGACTCATACCAGGAGTTTTTGAAATGCTTGCATATATACAGTCAGGAGATTATTACTAGAAATGAGTTGAAGAACTTGGTACGCATTTTTAGAAACAGTGAACCATTTTAACTTAAATATTATGAGGTTTTGCTATTTCCCTTTGTTTGCCAATACTAGTTGACATATTGTTATATTTCTTGGTGGCCTCTGATTGTATGTAGTCATCTTCATTATCAGGTAAACGATATTCTTGGGAAGTACCCAGATCTTATGGAAGGTTTCAATGAATTTTTAGCCCATTGCGAGAACATAGGTAGGTCAATACTTCTGTATCAGTATTGGAAGCATCTAGTCATGCTTTTTATTTTCTCAGATATCAGATAACAGTTTTTAAATAATTTGGCGAATCTCTAAATGAGATGTTTTCTGCAGATGGATTTCTTGCAGGAGTGTTCAATAAAAGTATGTAACATTCTTTTATTCTCTATTTTTTTTATGCTTGTATATAACTTATAGTTCTTGTCTTATTACCTCGAACTTACTTTAAGTTAGGGGCTTAATCTTATGTTTCATATACCAAGTAATAACATAATGGGTTTGTCTCATAATATAACATTTTTTTAAAAAAAAAAATAAATGCAGGGCAAATGACTAAGCCAGTTAAGGAGGAGGATAGGGATAGAGACAGGGAGCATGAGAGGGGCGAGAAGGAAAGAGACCGTGAAAGAGAGAGAGAAAAGGAAAGGGAGAGGTTTGATAAAGGTGCTCCTATTAATTCCAAAGAAGGGGCCTCTCACAAAGCGCCTGTGCTGTCCAGCAAAGATAAATATAATATGTGGAAACCGATTTCAGAGCTCGATCTTTCAAACTGTCAGCGTTGTACTCCTAGTTACCGCCTTTTGCCTAAAAATGTAAGTACTTATACTTTATGCCATTTTGGCCTGACTTCTTGAACAACTTCTCTACTCTTGAAAATAGAAGATTCCAAAAGCCACGCTTTTGGCTGACAGTCTAACATATAATCCGAAGCTATGTTATGGCATGAACCTAACTGAGCTTTTGGTGCCAAAAACAGAAAGCCCAATTTGAAGCTTCTGCTTTTACTGTATTATGTATCTTTGTAGGAGACATTAATGAGAAAGCTCTTAGTGCTTCTTTGGACAGGTCTACTTGAACACTACATTTTTATCAAACAATACTTATGTACAAGCTGTAGTTGGGCCATACGGGCTTTTAGTGCTTTAATTTTCATATTCTAATTTGCAATTTGTTTCTTTTTCAGTATCCCATGCCTCCTGCAAGCCATAGGACTGAATTGGGAGCATCAGTATTGAACGATTTGTGGGTATCCGTGACGTCAGGAAGTGAGGACTATTCTTTCAAGCACATGCGGAAAAACCAATATGAAGAAAGCTTGTTTAGATGTGAAGATGACAGGTTCTGATTTGTTACGTCTTTATTTGTTTATGCTTATCCAAAATTTTGCTTTTGCCCTTCATAAACTTAAGTTTCTTAAATATATGCACTCGCACTTCTGGATGTACCCTTTTAAAATATTTTTTACAGCCATATTTATTTAAGTAGATTATTTTCAGTTTCATGTACACGTAAAAGCTTTTATTTAAGATTGATATTGACGAGCTTGTTCATGTTGTCACAATATACCTAAAGCTAGCAGTCTATACATTTCTCAATTTTTGAGTTGTAATAATGATTTACTTTCAGGTTTGAGCTAGATATGTTACTGGAATCGGTGAATGCAACTATTAAGCGAGTGGAGGAATTAATAGAGAAGATGCATGACAACTCGGCCAAATTGGAGATTCCTATACACATTGAAGACCACCTTACTCGTAAGTGCATTCATAATAATCAAATTGGCAAATTTTCTTACATACCCCTCAATATACATATAATTTCATATATACCCTCTAAAAGGTGGAAATACTAAAATGCCATTGTATATATCATAAATACTCAAAAATGCCCCTAAAAATGTCACTAGTGTCCCAGAAAATGCAGTTGTGATTTTCATAAATGCCATCCTAAATGGGCATTTTTGAGTACTTAAGTATCTTTACCGGGGCATATGTGATATTTCATACTTTCGAGGGGAATGCATAAATGCTTTTTTCACGTATTTTTTGAGCATTTATTCTCAATACTTATCATGAGCAGTATGTTTATATCTTTTTCAATTTGTATTTCCTGTCCTTTTCTTTCTCGGATAGCTTTGAATTTGAGATGCATTGAACGACTCTATGGTGACCACGGCTTGGATGTCATGGATGTTCTACGTAAAAATGCTGATGCTGCATTACCTGTTATATTAACTCGGCTAAAGCAGAAGCAAGAAGAATGGTCAAAGTGCCGTGCTGATTTTAATAAAGTTTGGGCTGAAATATATGCCAAAAACTACCATAAATCACTTGACCACCGCAGTTTCTATTTCAAGCAGCAGGACACAAAGAACCTTTGCACAAAAGGTATATTGTTTTCCGCCTGCTATCCTATTTAATAGATTTATCTACGTAAATATGTTACTTTATCTTGCAAGAAGGATATAATTTCTCTTTTTAGCACACTTGATATTGTTCATCTAAAAGAAATGCTGCTTCACCTTAATGCAGCTTTATTGGCTGAAATCAAAGAAATTAATGAGAAGAAGCGGAAGGAGGATGACGTGCTTCTTGCTATTGCCGCCGGAAATCGCCGCCCCATAGTTCCCAATATGGAATTCGAATACTCAGATTTGGAGATTCATGAAGCTTTGTATCAGATCATTAAATACTCGTGTGAAGAAGTGTGCACACCTTCTGACCAAGTAGAAAAAGCTATGAGGGTATGGACGTCATTTTTGGAGCCATTATTGGGTGTTCCACCACGAACTCAAGGTAAAGAGGATAAAGAAGATGTGGTGAAACCTAAGAGTGCTACCAAAAATGGAAACCCTAGAGAAACAGAAAAGAAGGGCAATTCGGGTGCTGATAGTGTGTTAAATGGCGAAAAAATGGTTGTGGAGAATGGCTTCCACGATGTTGATCGGGCTGCTTCCAAAAGCCATAATCCCAGCAATACTGCACTTCAAGTAACTGCTCAAGCTGCTCTTACTGAACGGCATATTGATAGTGCCTCTCTTGCTTGTAGAGTTGAACAAAGTCTTAATAGAACCAATGTGGAAATCGGATCAGGTTTGTAGGAGTCTAATTTTTGTATTCTTTTTTCGTTTTTGTTGAAGAGAGTTAAATTTTCAATTATTTCATGTTGTTGTTCCCCCCATATAAGCACCTGCAAATATGCAAATCGGGCAAATATGCACAAATAAGTAAGATTTTAGCGATATGTCCAAATACCAACTTTACAGCAGTATTTGCACGATTTCCAATGTCCACAGGGGTTATATATGCAGAAAACCCTTATTATATTTTTCATGTTATTTTCTCTTGATTTCTTTCTGTTCTTTTCTGTCAGGGGCTGGCATTTCCCTGTCTAAAAGTGTTCATGCTGCAGTCGAGACTACGATTGTTGCTCGAGTTGGTAATGAAGTGTTACCTCCTATAGAGGTAAGAGCATCTGTTGGTGACCCGGCCTTTTCTTTCCTCTAAGTAGTGGTTTTAGTAATGCTGTATATTTTGTTGTTATAATTTTTATTCATATACCTTGGGATAAGTTTTTCTGACATATGTTGTTATGACACTTCGATTCTTTCCCTTTGCTGATGAGGTAGTGAAGAGAATACAGAACCTATAAAGAACATACACATGAAAGTATGTTCATATAGTGCATGGTGGGTAAGTTTCTAGAATAAGGGACTGTTCGGCAGTTGTGAATTGTGAGAGCCATACTCTTGCATCTATTCAAATGTGACTTCAACCTCCTCACTCCCAACCCTTGTCCTGCTTTTAACAAAGCGACGGTCACCCGTTATACCGGAAGCCGAGAGCTCCTCTCTGGGCTATACTTAAATTAGTTGGAACTCGAGTCTTCTCGCACCCACACCTACTATTATAAGTGTGAATATTCGCAAGTGTGCAAGTTCTGCTCCAAGTTCAAGCGAACCAAATAGGGCCTAATTTCTCTTTTTGATTAGCAGAAGTTAGTAGTTTGGCAACCGCAAGATGTAGAACTGTTAGCTGGAGCAGGAAGCCGGAACTAGCTCATAGACCCCAAAAGCTGTAGCTCCACATTGGATTTTTTTTTTTTTTGCTGGCCCTAGCATTGGACGGTGGCGGGATTTTAATGGAAAAGGAAATTTTATGATGGCTTCTTGAGCACTCGAATCAACTATTTCAGTAAACACTCCTGTTGGGTTGGGGCAAGCAGAAGCTTGGTATTTGTTAAATCCTGTTGCTAGAACTTAAATTTTCTGTTGTATATAATCAGAAGTTCAGTTTCTCTTAGAATGATATATTGAGTGTCTTTAATTACAGTCATTTGCTTATTTGATGCATGCGGACTTCTATATCAGCCATGTCTGGTAAAAGTTACTCTTAGGTTTTCTATTATTTACAATTCTCTGGTAAATTTTGTTACAGGAAGGGGATAGTAGGAAGCCAATTATATCTACAAACGGTCCCTCCACTGATGAAACTAATAAAGCTCGCCGATTAAATGAAGTCTCTGCTAGTACGCATGATAATTCTAAAGTTGAAAGGGAGGAAGGCGAATTATCGCCTAATGGCGATTTTGAAGAGGATAATTTTGTGGCTTTCGAAGATAATTCTATGGATGTGGCTTCTAAGACTAAGGATGAACCTGCTGGTGAGAATGATGCTGATGTGGATGATGAAGGCGAAGAATTCGCACAAAAGTCCACAGAAGACAGCGAAAATGAGTCTCAGGCAGGTGAGGACGTGTCAGGGAGCGAGTCGGGAGATGCTGAGGAGTGTTCTCGCGAAGAGAATGATGAGGAGGACGAAGATGCAAAAGCTGAGAGCGAGGGCGAGGCGGAAGGAACAGCTAATAATGCACATGATGGTGATGCAGAAATTAGTTCTCTGCCACTATCAGAGCGGTTTCTATATACTGTGAAGCCTCTTGCAAAACATGTTCCTCTGGCTTTGCACGATAAGGGCGATAAAGGTTCGAGGATATTTTACGGGAACGATTCGTTTTATGTCTTATTCAGGCTTCAGCAGGTCAGACATTTTCTTTCCTTTCCCGAGACATATTTACATGTGTCCATTTCTCCCTGCAAAGTTATTTATGATCATATAATGTATTCCTGCAAAATCCGAAGTTTCATATATCATTCAAAGTTCAAACACTCGATTTGCCACATACATATATGTAAATTGTAACCTTATAGTAACAAGAATGCCCCTCTTTGAAAAACATTTTCTGACACAGAATCATCAACTTCCCCAAGAGGACTCCTGAACTTACTATCTCTTCTTTACTTAAATGTTAATTGAACATAGTTTATGGGCACATCAACTTAACCACTATGTTTTCATCTGCAGATTTTATATGAGAGGATACTCTCGGCGAAGACAAACTCATCAGCTGCTGAAAAGAGATGGAAAACCTCAAAGGACACTGACCCTCCTGACCCATATGCCAAGTAATATAAGCTAAAAATTTGAAATTATGTATATCAGGCAAATTTTCGGCTATGAATATCAGCACATTTTCTTTTAAATGGATGCAGATTTATGAGTGCATTGTACAGCCTAATTGATGGTTCCGCTGACAGCACCAAGTTTGAAGATGATTGCCGTGCTATTATCGGGACACAGTCTTATGTTCTTTTCACATTAGACAAATTAATATATAAAATTGTTAAACAGGTTAGCTTGTCGTAGATTATATATATTTTGACTGCTTTTTCAGAACTTCAATTTCGAATACGTTATCGATTCTCATATTAAATTTTTGTTGCCAGCTACAAATGGTAGCATCTGATGAAATGGATAATAAGCTTCTCCAGCTATATTCATACGAGAAGTCACGGCGCCTTGGGAGGTTTTTCGATGTTGTTTATCATGAAAATGCTCGTGTTCTTCTCCACGACGAGAACGTGTATAGATTTGAATGCGTAGGTTTATTTGTCTCTTTTCCAAATTTAACGCATCATACTCAGTATTTCGGCATAGTCTTTATTTTTTGTTCTGCGTCTGCTTCCACTTTCAGCTCCTGTCGCACCTTTGCCAGAACGTTCTCCAACTGAAAAATGTGGAGCTTACACTGCGATTTTAGCCCAAAACGAGAAGTTTGTTGTGGGGGTTTTAATATTGCGCTTTGCATTTCATCGAACTGCATTATGCTTTATTGTAGAGCCTAAGAGGCCTTAAGTATTTTATTAGCCATGGCTTATGTTGTAGGTGAAGCCGATAAAATGAGCCTTTTAGTCCCCAGTGAATCTTCAATTTGAAACTTCTATTTTTTTAGTTCTAGGTGGAAAAGTTGTTAGTTATTGAATTAGAAAAGTAACTTCAGTGTTATAGTTTGTGATATACTTTTTATTTTCTATTCCTTGGTTTCAGTCTTCAAATCCGACTCGGTTGTCCATCCAGCTCATGGAATATGGACTGGAAAAGCCCGAAGTGACTGCGGTTTCAATCGACCCTAATTTTTCGTCTTATCTATATAATGATTTCTTGTCGAGTGTATCAGATAGGAAGGAAAAAAGTACTGTTTTTCTTGTGAGGTATGTAATATTTCCACTGATAATTTATTATTTTGTGATTTTATCAGATTATTATTGACTTAATTTGCTCTTCAGGAATAAGCGGAGATATGGGAGCATAAATGACTACTCAACCACCTTCAAGGCTATGGATGGGATTCAGATTATTAATGGGTTAGAATGCAAAATATCATGCAATTCATCTAAGGTATCTGGCGACAATATTTATATGTTTTCCCTAGTTTATATGTTTAGATTTTCTCATATTTACACCTGGAAAATCTGAATTTCCATCCATGCTCTTCAAAAATTAAATTTCGCAAATATTCGCCTTTGCACTTATACACGAAAGTCCCCTTTTTTCGAAAGAAAATATAAACTCAAAACCAACTTTCCCTAATGAATCATATGACTCCCCAGCTTCGACGGTACAGATTTTATATGAGTTTGTATGTAATTACGTGAATTTCAAGTGATATGTATGCGATAACCCGTAAACATGCCCGGGTGATAAATTTGTTTGGGACCCTTATTACAGGTGTCTTATGTGCTTGATACCGAAGACTTCTTGTTCCGCGTGAGAAAGAAGAGGAGATTATCGCTTGCTGGTACTCCACCTGCTCGCGATCAGGCACAAATTTTGGATGTATACGGCGTCAAAGTACAGAGATTTCATCGGTTTCTATCAAGATCTTAGCATCATGTGCCCCAGGGATACTGGTAATTTCAATAATAACATGATTCAATTCTAATATAAAATCCCACATAGAGATTAAGATCAATTCTAATTCTTACGCAAAACCACAGTTGAAATTTGATCCGCACTAATTGAATATCGTCATTCGAACCGATTTCGTAATTGTGAGGCTTGTTACTTCTCTTCTTTTTTGTGATACTTAAAACTTTTTTTTTTTTCGATACAGTTTGTGCTTGCTGTGAGACAGGAGCTAGTGCCGCCGCTGCATTAAGCGAGTTAACAATAACTTCGACCGCGAGAAGCTTATCGTCCCCGAGCGAGCTTTATGCTTCTTCCTACCGCGCGCTTCTCAAGACCACAGGTGAGAAGGTGTATGGTATAGATATCGGAGATTACAACTGGTTTACTGTGGTTATTTTCGCCACAATTGTACATAAATGTAAGACTCATGATGAATCTGGTTTCCCGATTCGAATACAATTGTCGATTCCGCAAAGTGTTTTGGAGGCCTTGACTTCAAATTTTTTTTTTTTTTTTTTTTTTCCTTTATAAACTCTGCAGTTTACCCCCTGCTCTAAGTAACCTTTTTTCTTTTTCCTTTTTTTTCTGGGTAGGTTTTTTGTTGAATGTTGTAGAAGTCATGCTGTAGCTGTACTCAATTTCAAAAAGATATTTGTAAATATAATTATATTTCTTCTTCTTCTTAGATCAGTGAACAGAGTATGTTTTTTATTGGGTTAATTTCGTACAAATTCTGCAAATATAGTGAATGACAAATATATCCACTCATATATTGTTTCTGTAAAAATTCTGATGTTTTCGAATATATCTCTACTGTTAGAATTCATTAGAAAAATTTAGTTAACCATAGATCAAATACTTAATCTTGGTTAGTTTTAATATTTTTATTCTTCTTATATTATACTGTCATGGCTTTCGAAGGGGCATATTTGTGATGGTAAAATTAAAAATATAAACTGTTCTTTTGTACAGATAATATATGAAAGTTAAATTTTATAGGGATATATTTATCATTCATTATATTTGTAAGAAAACAAGTATGAAATTAATCTTTTTTTTATGTCAGGCAGAAACCCTAGCAAGTAATTGTGACACCCAAAATGCAGTCCTGTAGTCCTGTTAACCTAATTTTGCTATGATCATTGCTTTACTACATTTTGATGTGTGAGTTCACCATTGTTGCTGAGGGGGGTGTTTGGCTCATCTGAAAATATTTCAGAAAACAGTTTTCTAGCCGGAAAAGTATTTTCTATCTGTTTGGGTTTTGGAAGATATTTCAGAAAACAGTTTTCTAGCCGGAAAAGTATTTTCTATCTGATTGGTTTCTAGAAAAAGCAGCTTTTCTGGGAAAAAAAACTGTTCAAATTTTATAAAAGAAAAAGTGGTTTTTTTTTTGTTATTTTTTTTCAAAATTTTTGTTCAGAAAACAAAAACCATGTAAAAGAGTGTTTTTCATGAAGTTTTGTTCTGAAAAATAACTTTTCATACTTCTTCATTGGGTACCGTTTGGTTTGGGTACAAGTAAGAACTAGCTGTTACAGGGATAGGTACAAGTATGGGAATAAGAAAAATAGCGTTTGGATGAAAATTAGGTTGTTCCCGAGAATAAGAAAAATATTAGTTAGTTTTATATAAAAAATGGAGGTGTTGGTGGGAATAACCGAGAACTACTATTTTCGGATAAAAAATTAACGTTTGGGTATGAAGGGGGAGAAAATTGGGTTCGCTTTTTGCTACATCTAGCCAAATTAAAATGCAATACATGTGACAAAAGTTTTGAAAAAGAAATAGAAAGGACAATGCAATGCATGTGACAAAAGTTTTGAAAATGAAATAGAAAGGACAAGACCACATACTTGGCATTATTGCAAACAGTACTGGGAAAATAGACTTTCCACCTAGGTTAGTTTCGTATGGAGGCTTAACCAACGCTATTAGATAAAATGAGTTGCGATAAATACATATAGAAATACGATTCTACGCTCTCCGGTGGGACTGAAGAAAATATATCATAAATGACTCATCGCAATACACATAACGTAATATTACATACGGAAACAACAGGGTATTTTCTCATGGTATTTTTTCACCGGATATAATACAACCTCCCTGTAATCTCAAACAAAACCTAAACTTAAGTTCAGGTAAAAATTATTTTTTTCGTTGTTTATTTGTTTAGCTGTGGTATGTGGAACTCTAGTTCCCACAGTTTTGCTCTTTATTTGGTAGAAAATGAATGACATAAAAGCTGAAAGCGCGAGAGATGAATTAATATATATATGTTATTATTATTTTTTTGTATTTTGTAGGGCAGAAGTCAATTTCATTATTTGTAGAGTTCAGTTTTAAGCAAAAGTAAAGTTACAGTGAACTAAACGATCAAAATGATAATATTTATGGCCGAAAATCATTTCATCTCTCTCAACTTTCGGTGAAATAAATACAGCCAAAGGCGAATACGTTTTTCGTTGTGCTTGACTATACTTCGAGAAAATAATAATAATAATAATAATAATAATAATAATAATAATAATATTTTGTAAGATGCAAAGTTAGGTGAAATGTTGGAGGATATGTAATATGGACAAAGCTAAGAAGGAGAGAGTCAAAGAGAGCCCAAAAAACAAACCATTCCAAATAGCCATGTTTCCATTGAAATAGGTCAAAATACAAAGAGATTAGATTCTAATTAGCTACAAAATCAATGAAAGGGGAATGAATATCTTATTACTATACAAAAACAGCCAAATTAATGGTAAAATCAAATGTTCAAAGATGACCCACCCATTTTGTTTGTAAATGGAATTTTCATGATGGTCCCAATAATTAAACAAATATAAGACAAGCGCCATGTGTTCCACATCAAACCGTTTGGTTCGAGAATAAATTATTTTTATCTATTCTGGATGGAAATACAAATTTTACATAAGCAGCAACGAAGCTAATTTTATATTTGAATGAGAATTGAGTTATTCAGGGGAATTTAAAAAAATTAATATTTGGATGGTTAAAGTGGAATTAGGAATAGGAGTAATTGATTGTGATTTTAAAGTAAAATTATTTTACCTAATTAACAAATCTCAAAGTATTAATTAAATAAAATTTTAATAAGTAAGTAATAGGCTAACTATGAACACATCAATTAACTACAAAAATAAGTTACCATGTTAATTATTTAATTAGTTAGATAAATAGTTAATAAATTAATTATATCAATTAAAAATACTAATAGTTGATTAATATGAACATAAATTAGAAATTTTAATTATTTAATTATAACTAATAAATTAATTGCTCGAGTAGTTAATCATATATTTATTAGTTTAATAAATAAATAATTCATTAGTTAGCTAGTTAAATAGTAAATAATTATACATTAATTAGTAATATTTTATATTTATTTATTACTTTAACTAGGGTGGAATCACTATTCCTCCTTTTAAACAAGTTATTTCCGAATAACCCGTTAAGACGAAAACAAGCATTTCAATTAGTATTTGGGTGTAAGTCGAGAAATAGACTACTTTCTCCCCCACTTGTATCCAAGCCAAACACTAACCAATTAATCATGAAATTTTTTTATGGATTATTAATATGTTGACAAATTTACATAACATTTTATATTATTTTCATAAACTAATCAAAATCCTCAACTTTATACATACCAAGAGGGGAGAAATTATCTTATAATCAAACATTAACATTTTGCACAAGAGTACACAAATGAGTTTTTCTCCCCGCTAATCATTCAACTTAAACTTATTATTTTTCTTGATAAAAACTGATAACACTTATACGAACTATGGACTGTTTTAATTTGATTTTTTGATTTTTCAAAATTTTAATTTTACTGTTAATCTTTCAATTTGTTTGATTTGAGTCAGTCTGTGGCTCTCTAACTTCTAAATTTATGCAATTCTCGTAACCATAAACTCATTAAATGTGACGCCCCAACTTCCCAGGGGGTCACCCATCCTAGGACTACTCCCGTCCTAGCACGCTTAACTCTCTTAACCTCTTGGGTCTTACCACCACCCAAAATGTTTAAGCCGGGTTAAGAGTTTAGCCCTATTATATCTCATATATAGGATTATCTGGGGTCTCACATTAAAGTAAGCAATTAACTTAAATTTTTGAAGTTAAAATTCTATCGACTAACTCAAATCAAACAAATTGAAAAATATTAGATAAATTAAATAAATTTTGAAGTTAAAATTCTATCGACTAACTCAAATCAAACAAATTAAAAAATTGGATAGTAAACTCGAAATTTTAAAATATCAGTTATTCAATTCAAAATGACTTATAATTTAGAGAAGTGGTATACACTTTTACACCCTCACCATTGGATGTGACTTAATAGGATAAGTTATTAGGTATAAATTCTATGTAGAATCTCCATAACATCTTATTCTGAGGTCCCACACAACAATAAATAATGTATACAAATATACTATAAAATAAAAATAGAGAAATGTTAGAGAGAGAGAGAGAGAGAGTCCTATTGTTTCTTTGATAGAGAAAGGAATTAGAATGTCAAACAATGTGACAATGAGGTGGCCAATGAGGACATGGAAACCAATGGTCTAACATAGTTAGGATTAACATTGTTCACATGTTGGACTTAGACCTTAATAATAAATTCCTGCTATTAAAAATCAAACTTGTGGTGTTGAATAATCCACCCTCCCTGACACAAATTATAAAAAAAATTAATGGTTGGTATTTGAAATCCCAAGCTCGAAAAGTAGTTGTTTTATATTTTCAGTCAAGTCTATTTTTTAGCAAACTGCCTAAAAAACTTGTACAGTTGAATACCAACTGTACCTAGCACGGTTGGCTGAGGGTGTAATAGTTGGTACCTGAGGTCCTAAGATTGAAGCCTAATTGCTTCACAATTATAGTTGTGCATTCATTTAATGAAACGAATAGCTTGCGACCTCTCTCTCTCACTTACTATGTCAAAACGAAAAAACAAAACAAGTTCTGCAAAATTAGCTCGTAGAGTTGAATATAAGAATAGGAAGGCCGTGATTCTAATTACAGTAGGTGGGGAGACCGGGAGAGTGACTTTTAAATAAAAGATAAGCTTACCTTTCTTAAATAAAAACTATTTTGCTTTTCTAAATTAGAGGTAATCAACTTGTAGAGTTGACTGTGATTCCTATTGCACCAGTTGGGAAAAATGACTTTAAACAAAAGATAAGCTTACCTTTCTAATGACTCTTTAAATAGAAACTAGTTTTTTTGTTTTAACATTAGGGTGCGTTTGGTTCGCACTATCTTTTTAAGATTACTAGTAATCCAATAGTAATAAAAAAATATGACGATATTTGGCTAAACGCATTAAGTAATCTAGTTGGTAATATTGGATTTACTCGGGAATGAGATTCATCCCAAAGTACTAATCTCATTCCCTTGAGAGATGGTAGGTATCTTTATATTAATGGATTGGAATAATCATAAAATGTACGTCTAATCTCTTTCTTTTTTCCTACCCGCCAGCTAGTTGGTATTATTTTTCTTTACACTCTAATCTCATATATCTCTCTAAACTTATTTTTTTCTTTCTAAACTTCAACTATTTTTCTCTCTCTAAACTAAAGCTCTTTTCCCCCTTCTTTTTCTAAAATCTCAACTCATTCTCTCTAACCCGACTTTATTTCTCTTTCTATTTCTTTAATTATACTTTCTCTCTCTAACTTATATTCTTTTTTCCTTTTTTCTAAAAAAATGTTGAAATTTTTAATAGCATTATTTAAATTAAATTAATTAATTATTAATTAATTGTATATTTTTTTGTAATCTTAAATAATATATGACTAAATAATATGACCGTGCGAACCAAACATAGAAATATCACATTCTTAGTAATATGATGAATAGTAATAAGATTTTCGGATATCTTTTTATTCCTACTAATTTTTCATAGTGCGAAGCAAACGTACCCTTAGAGTAATCTTACCACGGCATATACAAAATGATAACATTTTTAAAATGCACTTAGCATTTGTATGTGTCCAAACAAATTATCTATAATTGCAACACGTTGTAGTATATTCAATGAAACTAGAAGTATGTAGTTGTTACTGCTGTATTTCCAGCTGCATGTTATACTGCATTTTTAATTCCATCATAATTGTATAGACACCCCTAAACTCCAGAGTTTAGGCAAATAGCCTCCTGAGCTTCTAATTTTAATAACAAGGCATTATATGTTGTTAAATAGGAGTCCGGCTACTATACTCTTATGAGTACCATCGCTTTCGTACTCATAAGTCATTTTCGATGATAGAGCTTACGACTCGACAATCCATACCGTTAAATATTATCTAGAGCATTTAAAACTTTTAGAAATCAAATTTCATAATCTTTCGACATTATTTACCTTACGATCAAAAGGTCACAAAATTGATAAGTTTTAACAGCCGGTATGGGATACTTGCCAGTTTAATGGTATAAAAGAATTGGAATATGTTGAATTTTTTATAGAAAGTTATATTCACAACCTAAATAAAAGATCAATAACTCCGATCTTAAATTGAAAGATCTGATCATCCATTTTTTAGGATGTTGTTCGATTTTGACTGTTCATTTTATGCCCGCTCGATAGACTTTATTATGACTTTGAAAAATTACGAAATTTATTTTTACAGGTGGCAGCGAGGAGCGGAGGAGCAAGCGGGTGCGGGGAACGGGCGGGCGCGAGTGAATTCCCAATTGGGATACAGGTGGCAGCGAGGGGCGGAGGCGCGGGGCACGAGCAGGCGTATGCGGGCGCGGCGCGAGGCAGGAAGGCACCGGTGTGAGCAGGCGCGGCGCGTAGAGTGGGTCTAATGTGGGTGGAGCCCAGTCGGAGAGGAAGGAGGGTGATTTTTTTTTTCCTTTCTCTTTACTTTTTTCTCTTTTCATATATGGAGAAAAAGATTTATAATTTTTTTATGTCAAATCTAATTTTTTATTATTTATTATAAAAATTTAAAATATATAAATAAATTTTAAATAGTCCAGACTATTTGTATTAAATATAAATTTTAATTCTATAATATTAAGAATTTAGATATGATTGTACATTAAAAAAAATGATGGAGTTTAAGTTAATTTATATTTTTGTCTTTACAAAATTTAGTTGCAAGAATCGCATAAAATGTACTAACTAAATTTGTAGAGTTAAGTGATACATTTAGATTTTTAAAATAAAAATACCATTGACTAACTCAAATCTAATATATAGAAAAATTGGATAATAAACATAAAATTTTAAAAGATTGGATTTATACTTTTCATTCTTAAAACTATAAGACAGTGACACTTTAATTCTCAAAGTTTAATGTGTTATGATTTAAGTTATGAGACATGTGATACTTTCATCCTCAAACTTTAACTAGTTATAATTTCTGACTTGAAATATGGGGTATATCATTTTAGTACTCAACGTTTATTACTGCTATAAATATAATTTATTATTTGTATGATTTTTACCTTTATTTTTTAAAATTCTTCTTATAATTTATTTTAATATTTTTATTGCAGCAATAGTTGGGTATTCTTTTTTTATATAATTCTTTGAGTTTTTTGCTATTTTTTATTTTTTTTTATTTGTTTATTTACTTTTATGGAATCGTCTCGCTGCAATGCGCGAGTCCTTCACCAGTTTAGATAAAATCATCAATTGGCAACCTAGGGAAGCTCTCCCCGGCGGACCCAGTGGGATCTACTCTCTCTGCTTCTTTTTTTTTTTTTTTTCTTTCCTTTTCTTACGAGCCTTTTCTTATTTTGGAGGGTTGTGGGACTGTATATATTTTTATTATGAATTATTTACATAATTCATTCCAACCTTTCTACTATTTTTTATTTTTGTCTTTAATATTTTTTTCGCAATCAAATTTTCAATTTGTTGATTTTATTGCGATTACATTCCAGCTTTCAGAAAGGTGTCAAATTAAACCTTGTCATGCTGCTTAGTGTTTTATTGTATGCCAATTTTGGTTCCGAAACTTTATATACTTTTCACTTTAATTTTTTTAAAAAATAATGATATAATAATATTATTATAATATTTATTTGGTAGTTAAATTTTTTTACCGTGTAAAAAAAAATCCATTTTGATTAGTCCGATTTTTTGTGTTTCTGGTAATTACCTACTGATTTTTTCACTAATTTAAAATTTATAAAATAAATATTTTATTAGTTGTATGTGCGACGATAAAATTTAAAGAGGGCACAATAAAAACGTTGCCGCCCAGAATACCACAGATAATACTTTCACTCCAATCAATTTATATTATTTTTTTATTTGTAAATTCTACCTTAATGATAATAGAAAAATATTATTCATTTTTTTTAATACTGTAATGAGCTTTTGTTTTATTTTAAAGTGATTTATTCATTTTACTTATTAAGCTTAAATGGATTTAGAAATAAATATATTTTAAGTTCATTCTTTAATTTTAAATTATTTAATATTGAGACACATAATATTTAAAAGTGTCAATTGCATACAGGATCCTACGAACATAGTGAATTGCAGATATATTTCTATAAAATTGAACCTTCATAAGTTATTCTTATTAAAGTTCTAATGTTTCCGATATGTCCCTTCCGTTAGATCCGTTAGAAAAATTTAGTTAACCATATGTTAAATATTTTATCCAGATTAATTTTTGACATTTTCATCATTCTTATATTATACTTGTTATAATTTTTGAAGGACATATTTGTGATGACAAAATTAGAAATATAAACGATTTTATAACTATAACAAATTAGAAATATTTAAAAATATTTGAATTTTTGCAGGAATAACTTATGATAGTTGAACTTTACATAAATATATTTATAAATTACTATATTTACAGAAGTCTGTATGTAATTAATCTTATTTAAAAATATTAATATATAATAAAATAAAATAATATTAATAGTTATAATAATTTACTGTTGTATTATCTTTCCGCAGCATCGCGCACGGTTCCTTAACTAGTAATTATCACTCGGCACATATATTTTGACAAATGTCACTCACCCTCTCTCTCTCTCTCTCTCTCTCTCTACTCCACTCGACTCCTCTCTCTCTCTCTCTCTCTCTCTCTCTCTCTCTCTCCCCAATTTCTAGGGTTTGCAAAAAAGTTCGGAGAAGAGACCACCTCCCTCCCCTCGCTATGTTGAAGAGCTCGAGGTGCGTTTCAATCCCCTCCCACCTACCCTTCCCCTTTCTAAGCCCGTCGTAGGGTTTCGCCGCTCAGATCGAGGTGTCCGAGCTCCGTCTAGCAGCTCTTACCCCATGGGGGGGGGGGGGGGAAGGGGGAGGGGTTTGTGCCTTTTGTAGTGCTTTAGGGTTTGTTAGTGTGGCTGTTTGGGAATGACCCGTTGATTGTGTGGATTGTTTGGGAATTTGTGATTTGAGCTTGGAAGGATTAAGTTTGCTTCTGTTTTTAGAGTAAAAGTTGGATTTTGTTTTGTTAACTTTTGGTAGTTCTTTGATAACGAGCCGTATCTGAGGATTGTGAGGATTGTTCGGGAGTTAGTGATTTGTGCTTGAAAGGGATAGTTTTGGCACTGTTTCTAGGGTAAAAAAATGGGATTTTTGCTGTTTCTCGGTTAATTCTTTAAGAATGAGCCTCAGATTGTGTGGAACTTTTGGAAATGTCTGATTTGAGCTCGAAAGGATTAATTTTGCTACTGTTTTGTAGGGTAAAATTTGGATTTTTTTTTTTTACTTTGTGTTTTGTTGTAGGTTTGGTGGGTTTCCCTGATGGATTGAGGGTTGGATTGGGCGGAGACGGGGGACAATGGAAGCAGACGAGCACCGTGAGGTCGTTCTCGCGTGCAGTGTGTGCGGTGCTCTGTTCTCTGTCCTCGGTCCTCTCAGTTTCTGGGTTCTATGGGCTGTGAATTGGCGGCCGTGGAGGATATATAGGTAACTTGAATATTGGCTATCAACTTTAATTTTTTGTTATTTGTTAGAGTAATAATATGTTTTCTATTGATCATACTCTGCCAATAAAATTAACTGTCTTGTTATTGTGTTGCTTAACTGATCATCCTAGAGCCTGCTTGGTGCTGCTGAGATTCTATAATTGTGCAGTTTGTAGATATCTAAAATAGCTCATAACCTTATTTTGATATATTGACTCAACTTCTCCATTTTGGTTTTATTCTTTACTTTTGACTACACTATATGCCATAGTAGGGGAGCTTCTAATGCTGACTAGACCACTTTAGGAGGATGTAATGCTAATTATGAAGTTTGTAATGCTAAATATCAAGTTTTTAGTATTCTCAGGATATCTAACTTCTAATTGGAGAACAATCTAGTGTTTTTATTGATAGTTTGATAATTGTCTCCTAAATGCTTAGTTACTGGCCTTCTCAGCTTACTGCTTTCTACCTTCTTTCGCCTTCTAATAACTGTGGAGTATTTGTATTAATTGCCGTCTTCATGCTGCGGCAATTGCATACTTTCATGTTCCTTAATACTCGGATAAAAATGTGCAACTATTTTCTTAGTTAATTAACCTTGCTTTTCTTCAAACTCCTAGCAGGCAAGAATTATGCTTTTGTATTAAGAAATCTTCTGTAGGAACTTCATTTGCTTCATGCTGTGATTTATTGTTTGTCAACTTTTTGTGTTTGTAGCAGTATAATTGTATTTCTTTATGCGCTAACTTTGCCCTTTTCATGATTCAGTTGGATATATGCAAGAAAATGGCCAGAGATTATACAAGGGCCTCACTTAAGTGCAATATGCAGTTTACTGTGTCTGTTTGCATGGGTTGTTGTCCTTTCTCCAATTGCTGTTCTAATAGCATGGGGAAGTTTTCTCATTGCACTTTTGGACCGAAATATTATTGGGTTGGCTGTGATAATGGCTGGCACTGCTCTGTTGCTAGCTTTCTATTCGATAATGCTTTGGTGGAGGACACAATGGCAAAGCTCAAGTATGTTCAATCTTTTATTGTGATTACTATTAGTGGAGTCATGTTTTTTTTTCCCTTCAATATTAAGAATAAAAGTTATGCGTGGAGTTTGATTTTTTTTTTTTTTAAATGTTTTGAACTTTCTAAGTCATATATGTTGCCGTACAGATCTCTCTCTCTCTCGCTCTCTCTCTCTCTCTCTCTGCTGTTTGCCTCCTCCAGATTAACAGAAATTTTATTTTTGCTATTAGCAGTTTCAAACTGTGATCAGAGAAGTTCTTTTTTTCCTTTTATCCTATGTTTCAACTTTTCAATATTCAAATGTTAAGTAGTTTGTCTGCTACAATGGCTTTAACCTTATATGGATTATGGAGTAAAACAACATTAGTTTCTAGTTCTATCCCGCACTCCAACGTGAATGCTATAACATTTTGGTCTTTGTGATACTTAGCTAATTTTTTTTCTTTTTTCCTTTTTGTTTTGGGGATGAACCTGTTTTCAATCTTATGCTAATTGTTTGCCTTTTCTTTATGTTATTAAATATAAAAACCTTCTTTCTTTAAGAGAATCTTGGTGAAGCTACTAAAGCATCTAAAGTTTAGTTTAATGTGAGAGCTGCTGGATGATAAATAAGATCTTCTGAGAGTTAAAGCTATTATATGCCTATGCTTCTTATATATTAAAAGTGGTTGTATGGTAGGTTGATAACTAGTACAGAAGTAGTACAGGATATAATGATTGAAATATAGGACTAACAAGAAGCAAATAGACGAGGAGATTAAGCATCTTAGATTTTATGCTGCTGAGATGGATGAATGGTACTACTATTGAGAAGTTCATTGTCTTTGAGTTGATGATAGTGGGAAGGGAAGATCAAATATGACAGAAAATAGTTGCCAGTAGAAATAATTGTGGCTAGTTAACAAGGTACCTTGCCTGAACGGAGGAAAGGATATATATGGTGGCACCAAATTGTTGGAAGTGAGCTTTTCTCCCCCTTTTAATTTAAATTTTAGTTGCACTGATATTAAGATAGACGAGATGTACATGGTGAGGAGTAGAGACTTTAAAAAATGTGCTGGCTAGGCATTTAAGCGGGCACTTGAGTGAAGCTGGTTATGTTTTAAATTATGTAGAAAAATTTTCGGAGTGTTAAAATGAAATGGAAGTGCCACCAAATTAAACTTGTTTAACACGTCCTGCTAGGATGCTCAATCAAGAGCATTGAACTAAGAAATCATAGGGCATGTGTTTTCATTGGTCATAATAATTGTGTAAGAAAGTAAAATACGAGGGGTTAAAATAGAAAGAAAATTGAAAAGAGAAAATAAAACGAAGAGCTATTGGAGACATGCCAAAGTATCATTGAATTCTAAGTGGATTGTCGAGGATGCTCGACCTAAGTAAGAGTACATTCTTAATTCAATTTAAATAATTGAGAAATGTCATAGTAAACGCGTCTGATCGTCGAGGATGCTTGACCTAAGTAAGAGTACATTCTTAATTCAATTTAAATAATTGAGAAATGTCATAGTAAACGCGGTTAAAATTAATCTTACTGCAATAGCGGATGAGGCAGCATCGTCTTGGTGATCCAACTATTAAGTATTAATAGTTGGTAGGCAGTGACTTTGGCAATACTTGTTGGTACTTATACACTCTTTGAGGATCTTTAATCAACTTTGACAATTGCTATGCATTCTGGAACTTATTCCTGTGTTTTCCATCCTTTGTTACCCATCTTATGTTTTTTGACCTAATTTATATGCTTTTATTTTGTTCTTTGCAATATGCACCTGAAACTAGAGCCTAAGCCAACAATTTCCTCACATGTTTCATTCTTTTGTTTCTGCATTTGTTGTTCTTCATTGGTGTATGAATATGGATAAAAAAACCATGAGTATTCCTATGAATAATAGGAAGAATTAGTATATAGAAATTGTTTAATTATTCTATGTTGCAGCTTGGGGATATTTATTCACTATTATGGGCATTTTGAGCATACTGCTTTTAAGAAGGAAAGAGGAGTATTGTTATTGTCAATTTTCCTAAGTTCTTTTATAATAACCTGTAATTTATGTTGTTACATTGAGCTTGTTTATTCAATTTCTGTTGTTTTTCTGCTTCATTAACCAATTGCTTCTTTACTGCAGGGGCTGTTGCTTACCTTCTTCTCTTTGCAGTAGCTCTACTTTGTGCATATGAACTCTGTGCTGTTTATGTGACTGCTGGCGCAAGTGCCGCCGAGCGTTATTCAGCATCAGGATTTTTCTTTGGTGTATCTGCCATAGCATTGGCCATTAACATGCTATTCATATGCAAAATTGTCTTCAATGGTAACTTCGATTCTTTTTCCAGTTGGTAGTGAATATAACCTTATTATACAGTTGACACTATTGTTTTGGTGTATTGGAACTAGTTTTTGTTATATTGTTGGGTTTATTATAAACAGGAAATGGGTTTGATGTTGATGAATATGTGCGGAGGTCATACAAATTTGCATACTCTGATTGTGTTGAAGTGGGTCCTGTCTCGTGTTTACCTGATCCACCAGATCCAAATGATTTATATATTAGAAAATCCAAGAGGCAAGTGCTACACATTCTTCTTGTTCTGTTTTAATATTTTATTTTACTTAAACATTTCAAGTTAGTCATCTGCTGTTGGTCTTTAAATTGATTCTTAAATCTCTTCTTGCCAATCCTCTCAACTGCTTTAATCTTTGTAAAAGATCTGACCTGAACTATAGTGCCTCCTTTTGAAATTGGTATCTTACCTGTAAAATTTTGATTGTACTATCGAACCTTTCAGTATTTGCAGCATTTTCCATAGAATAGTCCATCAATGTAACAGAATACCCTGTGAGATGTTACTTTGTTAAAAGTGTTAAATATACTGTGTAAAGGTGCAGAGTAAAATCAAGACATGTAAAGTTCAAATACTGACTTTTAAAAACACCAGAAGATTAAGTCGTAAAGACAAAGCTCATAAAGTTTAGACATCTATTCAAAATATGTTGTAGTTTAGGTAAGCTCTCTATATTTTACCTCTCTATATTTTACCTTCAATCTTTGAGTTAATTATTAAAGTTTTTTGCTGTAATCACTCCGAAGCTGCAAATTTCTTTTTATCATTATTGCTTTCTCTTTTTTGACCTTTGACTGTGTATGTCCAACGCAGGGCTTTACATCTAGGACTTCTCTACCTTGGATCACTGCTTTTTCTTGTTATGTACTCCATCTTGTATGGGTTGACGGCAAAAGAAGCACATTGGTTGGGGGCGATTACTTCAATTGCAGTTGTCATTCTTGGTAATGTTCGAGAATTCTTTCCATGACTTATTTAATTTCACTATCTATTCTTCTTTCCTTTTCCAATATGTCTTCTTTTACTTCTCACAGACTGGAATATTGGCTCGTGCATGTTTGGATTTGAGTTACTTAAAAGTCGCGTGTTGGCACTGTTTGTGGCCGGAACATCCAGGCTCTTCCTTATCTGCTTTGGAGTGCACTATTGGTCTATATTCATTCTCTTATTTATTTCATTAAGCATATTCAAGATTTTTTTTTCCTTTTTTTTCTGGTTGTGTTTATCTCGGAGCTTCATATATAGACCACTTCAAAATCATGTATTTAAATACATATACCCCTCGAAAATCTGGATTATTATACACCTTTCAATAATGTATTTTCTGGTTGTGTTTATTTTGGGAGTGGTCCAATTCATGTGAACAATGTGGTTTAGTAGTAGAAAATATTTTGTAAGAGGGCCATTTTTTAGGTCGAGTATATATTTAAGAAATCAGGCTTTCGAAGTATATATGTTAACTTTCAGATTTTCGAGGGATATAAGTGTAAGTAGAAAATTCTTCCGGGCAAATATATGAATATCTTTTCATTTTCCATCATTTACTATGAAATCACAATGTTTCAGGTACCTTGGACATTGCATTAGCTATGCATTCGTATCATCTGTGCTATTAGCTGCTGCTGTTTCCCGTCGGCTTTCTATTTTGAACCCCTCTGTTGCAAGGATAGATGCTTTAAGAAGCACCGTTATAAGACTTCGTGAAGGATTCAGGCGGAAAGGGCAAAATAGCTCTTCAAGCTCATCTGATGGCTGTGGATCTAGTGTTAAACGAAGTAGTGGCAGTGTCGAAGCAGTTCAAAATGGTAACCCCAATGAGTCTATGTGTAGAAACAACTCCCAATCTATCAGTGATGGAAATAACTGGATTGTATTTGCCCGATCCAATAGTTGCCAAGAGGGTAATGTAGATAGTGGGCGAGCAAGTTTGGCCCATCGTAGTAATTCGTGCCGATCGATTATTCAAGAGTCTGAAATGGTGAACAGTTCGCTAGTCGTTTGCTCTAGTAGTGGATTAGAGAGCCAAGGTTGCGAGTCCAGTGGGTCAATCGCAAATTCAAATCAACAGCTTTTGGACTTGAATCTAGCCGCCATTTTCGAGGATAGGCTGAATGATCCAAGAATCACATCTATGCTGAAAAGAAAACTTCATGGAGATCGTGAATTAATCAATCTACTTGAAGATAAAGGACTAGACCCGAATTTTGCTTTCATGTTGAAGGAGAAGGGGTTGGATCCGAGGATTTTAGCTTTGTTGCAGAGAAGCAGTTTAGATGCAGATAGAGATCATGCAGAGGCTGCGGATGTTGCTGCTACTGATTCTGGTAGGGTCGATACCACTATCCCGAACATTTTATCCCTATCGGAAGAATTGAGGCGGCGCGGGTTGGATAGATGGCTTAATCTTTCTAGGCGTATATTGCATCTTATAGCTGGTACGCCGGAACGTGCATGGATTCTTTTCAGCTTAGTTTTTATCGTAGAGACAGTAATAATGGCCATCTTTCGTCCCAAGCCGGTTAAGTTGATAAATGCAACACATGAGCAGGTAAAAACTATGTTGCAACTGTCTTACCTTTTCAAAATACTGCTGTTCGATATAGGCTTCGAAATATGCTGTTTTAGTACTGCTATTCAAAGAAGCATTAAAGCACAAAGTCCTTAAAAGCTTTCTACAGCTGAAGCGTCTGCTTCAAACTTGAGCTTCTTTTTTTAGTGATCATTCTCATTTTAGCCACAACAAAAGCTCCAGACTTCTCTGTTTGCCAATGCTCTTTTAGAAGGGCCTTCAGCAAAATGCAGGAGCAGAGGTGGTCCCTTTTTTGTGGGGCCAAACAGGCAGTTAATAACAAAAATATTTTGGAATTGTGATTTCAAGATCATGCTTGTTCTTGTGCATTAATCGTTTACTTCCACCTTGCAGTTTGAATTTGGTTTTTCGGTACTTCTTCTTTCTCCTGTTGTTTGTTCTGTTATGGCGTTCCTTCAATCTCTCCGAGCAGAAGAAATGGCCATGACATCCAGACCCCGGAAGGTAATCTATTGGAAAGTAATTTCCTTTAAAATGGAACATTGACGTCATTTTTCTTTTCCTGTTGAGTTTTATTGTTTAATATTTCATTTTTGAAGAGAAGAGGCTAGAACAGTTTTTGGGTACAGAGTTTACTGTTCTCATCTCCGTAGGCAAGTTTTTGGTCTTTGTTAGTCACTACTAATGGAAAAGCTACCTATTGTACAATTAATCTGTTGATGCACATTGATGAACCTTATGGCCATTGGACGGAAAATACTTTTTTATTGGTAAAAACACACAAGTCTTGGTAGATTGTGACACCTGAGTAGTTAAATGCTTTGCTTTTTCTTCTTTAGTTTGAGCAATCAGTAAATGCTGTGCAAACACCTATATATATAAGGCAATTTTGTATTCGAAAGGAGTGATTTCATTTTCCTGCTGAATAATGTGTTCTTATGTTTGATTTGTTATTTTCTTTGATTGTAGTTCCAATTCATGTTAAAATTTCAGTTACAATACCATATCTCATTACCATTTCTGTTTTGGCTTTATATTTCCAGTATGGTTTCATCGCGTGGATTTTGACTACATGTGTTGGTTTGCTTCTGTCTTTCTTGAGGTATGAATGCTGCTTCTTTAATATCATGAACGGTAACTGCCATAATTTTTTCTCATCTGAAGTGAATACTAACTTATGAACATGTAGGTTGTCCAATCAAAAAGACACTTCAAATTTTTCGTGGAGCATAATCTCATTTCATGATTAATTTGTTTGTGGTTAATCTAGTTGTGATTCCACCTGTTTTAAAGTGAAAACTTGGAGTGGATGTATCGTCAACCAGTAAGATGAAAAATGCAATATTTATGTTTCTGAAAAATAACAGACTACATGATTTAGTTACTCTTTAAATTTATACTGTCATCTGCTGTTGTTTAAAACCTGAATCTTCTTTTATAAATAAAACCAGTTCTATAAAGTGTTGTTGATGAGTTCACATTGTATATGTGGCAAATAGTGAATGGTCTGGCTTCTTGAATTTCGGACATGCCTTCTGACAGGTATCAATTCTAGAAAAGCTAAAATAGTCACCTAATGTCACATGTACTGTGCCGACTCATCAGCAACACTTGATGAGATTTTCTATGCAACAAAGCATTGTGCATATTACTTTACAGTATTTCTTTTGTACTTTTGATTCATCTGTCATATTTCCATTTGATGGTGCAGCAAATCCTCGGTTATTCTGGGCTTGGCTTTGACTGTCCCAGTTATGGTGGCTTGCCTCTCATTTGGTATACCAATATGGATACGTAATGGCCACCGTTTCTGGATTTCAGCAGGAGAGCTTGAAAGTCGTGATAGTGTTCGGGACGCTCCTACCAGGAAGGAGGTTGAACTCTCTCTTCTTTTCCATACATGCCAATCTTTAAACACTATTTGATATTGTAACTGTTGTTGTATCCACTGACTTGCTTGATCATGTAAAAAGGGAGAGCATGCTCAGTTCTTGATCAATATAACAAAGTAACTTGCTTGGTGCTTTTGTGAATTCATTACTTCACCATGCGGACTCATTTAATGAAAGGAATCTCTTTTGGCTTGACATTTCAGGCATTCCCCTGCAAGGATTTAACTGATTGTGATCTTTTCATCATTATGTTTCAGAAGATTGCATTACTTGACTATCTATAAGATCATTGAAAGTTTTATGTTGAGATATTGACACATTGTTCTTTAATGTTTTTCCCTTTTTTTGTCTTCTCAGCGTATTCTCCTTGCACTCAGTATTTCACTATTCGCTGGATCGGTCGTAGCTCTCGGTGCGATAGTATCGGCCAAGCCTTTAGATGACTTAGGCTATCGAGGATGGGATGGTGACAAAAAGAGCTTCTACTCTCCTTACGCAACATCTATGTATCTCGGGTGGGCACTGACGTCAGCAATTGCTTTGCTATTCACTGCTGGCCTTCCCATTATGGCTTGGTTTGCCACATACCGATTTTCGCTTTCATCAGCTATATGTGTTGGCGTCTTTGCTCGTAAGTTCTTCTTCCTGTAAGGGCCCGTTTGGATCCTCGTAAAATAGCTCCGAAAAATACTTTTCGGTTGAAAAACTTTTTTCCTATCGTTTGGTTGTCCGTAAAAGTTTTTTTAGGAAAATTTGTTTTACATATTTTCAGAAAACGAGCCATTTTCGTTTTCCGCCGGCGTTGGGCGGAAAACGAAAACCTCAGAGTTGGAAAATCGGGGCGCACAGGCTATTAACACGCGGTCCACGAGGTGAACTTTCCCTTGTGGACCGCGTGAAGGAGAGTCCACGAGGGACCGGCCCCGTGGACTCTCTCTCTCATTCATTATGTGTTTAATATATATATATATATATATATATATATATATATATATATATATATATATATATATATATATATAAAATATTTTTATATAAATATATTACTATATAATATTATGTTTATAAATATATAGTGATTTATTTTATAGTACTAAATATAATATACTATTATGTATTATATTATTATATACTTATTATATAATATATTTTAAATTATATAGTATAATAATTATTGCCTATTAATAATATATAATATATATAATAAAAAAAATATATAATAGTTTTCTATTTACTTTTCTTTTTTTTATTCTTTCAACCAAACAACCGTAAATATATAATATATTTTTTAATATCTCTAAATATATAACTCTTATATATTATTTAATTTGGTTATTATAATTTTAAATATATTTAATCTATAAATAAAAATTATAATAATATATTAATAATATATAATAAAAAATATATTAAATAGGTTTTCATCAATTTTTTTTCTTTCAACCAAACAACAGTCATGGAAAAGTATTTTTCTTTTCCTACAAACCAAACACTAATGACGTAAAAAAATTTTTCCATCGAAAATTTTTTTTCACCGAAATTTTTTTCTCCACGGTTTTACGTGGAACCAAACGCACCCCAAGCCTTTCAGGAATATGCTACTAGTTCACAAGTAAATCAACTGAAACAATTTAGACGCTATATCATGAGATATTCCCATGTTTCCCCTTTAAAATGATCTATTTTACATATATACACTTATATGCATATTTATCTGAATTTTCATATGCACCCTTAAGACCACTATATCATAATTACTGACATGTGATATATCGTCTTTCCGATGTAGTCGTTCTTGTTTCTTTCTGTGGAGCATCATACTGGGGTGTGGTAAATTCTCGAGCGGACAAAGTTCCATTGAAGGCTGATTTCCTTGCAGCACTGCTTCCTCTTATTTGTATTCCTGCAGTTTTGTCGCTGTTTACTGGATTATACAAATGGTTGGCTTATGAACTTCTTTTTTGTAAATCTACATTTTCTTTCACTGGCCACTGCATGATTTGACTCTCTTAAATTATGATCATGGAAATTTTTGCAGGAAAGATGATGATTGGAAACTTTCTCGTGGAGTATATGTCTTTGTTGGTATTGGAATTCTGTTGTTGCTTGGTGGAATATCAGCGATTATAGTTACTATTCGGCCTTGGACCGTAAGTAACCCTTAAACTCATGTACTTGTATTAGTTGTCTTCTAAGGAGATTGCACTGGAGTCCTCATCTTTTCATTTGTAGTTTCAGTGAGGTCCCTAATCTTTTGAATTTTTACAATTTGACTGCTAACCTTTAAGTTGTGTTGCAATAACACCACCTCGGTTAAATTCCTCCATCCGTATAATTTTTCATACAGTGATTAGGTATACATTTTTTTTTTATCCTGTTTGAGGAACTCTATGAAAAGTGTAAGATTGTGAAGGACTCAATTGCACCATTTGAAAGGTTTGAGGACAAAAGTAAACTGCTGAAAGTTTGAGGACTCTTCTAGCCATTGACCCTCTATATATTGAAGTTTCCTTTTAGTTTCTTACATTAGTGCGTTTTCCTATTTCGCAGGTTGGTGTTGCACTCCTCTTGATTGTTCTTCTTCTTGTATTTGTTGTCGGTGTTATTCAGTATTGGGCTTCTAACAGTTTCTATTTGACAAGAACACAAATGTTGCTTGTTTGCTTTCTTGCTTTTCTTCTTGCCTTGGTGGCATTTCTGTTGGGTTTGTTTGAAGGTGGCTAGATCTTTTCTAGACAATTTTTGCTATCAACTGATTCATTTAACAGGATATAATTTCCTGAATTCTCATAGTAATGCCTAAGTTAATAATTGTCTGCAGGAAAACCATTTGTCGGTGCATCTGTGGGATACTTCTCTTTTCTGTTTCTTCTCGCAGGAAGATCATTGACTGTATGGTTTTATATTTGTTTCTCTTAAATGTGTTTTATTTTTATTTAGTTTTGGATCCATGATTCTTGACAGTTCTTTGCCGCATGAAATAAAGTTGCCTTTTTTTTCCTCTTTTTTTTTTTTCTTTTTTCTTTTTCAGGTACTTCTTTCGCCACCTATTGTTGTATATTCTCCAAGGGTATTACCCGTATATGTTTATGATGCTCATGCTGACTGTGCAAAAAATGTTAGGTTAGTCCTAGACTCAATAGTAATATTTTCTTGGCCTGGTCTGAATCTCTTTTACTTGTGCTCTATTCTCTTTCTTATCATTTAATGTTCAATTTGGTTTAATAGTACGAGTGCCACTCTAATAATACTATTATTATTTCAACAGTCACTCATTTCTTTTGCTTTACGGAATTGCTTTGGCAACCGAGGGTTGGGGTGTCGTTGCTAGTCTGAAAATCTATCCTCCTTTTGCTGGAGCTGCTGTATCTGCAATTACTCTTGTTGTTGCGTTTAGTTTCGCCGTTTCTCGCCCATGTCTCACGCTTATGGTTGGTTCATCTTTCTGGCTGCTGATACTTATATTGTTATATATGATCAGAACTTATTGTTTTTCTCTTTTCTTTTACAATCTGTTATTTGGTTTGCAATGACATCCTCTTATTCCTTGAAATTTTGTGAATATGTCACGGTCAGATGATGGAAGATGCTCTGCATTTTCTGAGCAAGGATACTGTTGTTCAAGCTATATCTCGCTCGGTTACCAAGGTATGATTATTTTTATTTTTATTTTATTGTTATTTCTATTTTTTAAAAACTTCATTTTCACTTGGCCTCTCTTGTTGTATTATACTTGCTATACAGCAAAGTGCATGAATGAAATGTAAGATTAGCCATTTGGGCATGAGATTGGCAGTTACTTCCCCACCCTCCCCCCCTGCCCCCTTTTTAATACACCTCTGCGCTCTCTATAATTGTTAAATTATGGAAGGTGTAGTTCTACTTATGATGAAAAATGCTTATGATATCTTGTTTGGGAAATTCAGACAAGGAATGCCTTAAGCGGCACATACTCCGCTCCCCAGCGTTCTGCTAGCTCAGCTGCTCTTCTGATTGGAGATCCCGCCATTACACGGGATAGGGCTGGAAATTTTGTGCTTCCGAGAGCCGATGTGTTAAAATTGAGAGATCGTCTGAGAAATGAAGAAATTGCAGCTGGTTCTTTTCTTTATAGACTTACCTGTTTTGCATTTCGGCGTGATTCCCCTGCGGATATAGATTACAGAAGGAAAATGTGTGCGCATGCGCGTATTTTAGCTTTAGAGGAGGCGATCGACACTGAGTGGGTGTATATGTGGGATAAATTTGGTGGTTATTTGCTTCTTTTACTTGGTTTGACTGCCAAGGCCGAACAGATACAAGTAAGAGCTTGTTTATTTCTCTTCTTTTTTTCCCCCCTGTTTCTGCTTTTTGTCTTCCAAAGATATTTAAACTTGCACTGTTATTTTGGATCGTTTTTTACACTTTTGACAGGATGAGGTCCGCCTTAGGCTTTTCCTTGATAGTATAGGCCTGTCAGATTTAAGTGCGAAGGAAATCAAGAAATGGATGCCAGAAGATCGGAGGCAATTCGAGTTGATCCAGGAAAGGTCAGTATTGGTTCTGTAAGCATGTTTAGATGACTTTAAATGTTGAATTAAGGACAAGGATTCTATATATATTTATATATCTGGCAAACCAACTATTTATGGATATGCTCTCGCAAATCTGAATTTCAAAGAAAAAAAAAGCAGTTTCTTATAACAATTCCCATAAGCCGGAATGTCATTCAATTCATGTGGGGAAATTGGCCTTCTGTTGGAAAGATTTTCTTTCCTTCTCTGAAGAGCGGGGTGGAGGGGAGGGGAGGGATTGATTATTTTGAAAGTACAAGGATCTAAGATGTAATGAAGTACGTTTCTGAAATAAATATAGGAAACGTCAGTTGTTGAGAAAAGATATCTTTGTATACAAAGTTTCTCTGCGGATTTAAAAGCAAAAATATCTCTATTTTATTTGATGGTTTTTATGAAATTTCACTAGTTATTTATACAGCTGTTGTGAAATCTCTGCAGCTACATAAGGGAAAAAGAGATGGAAGAGGAGATTTTGATGCAAAGGCGGGAAGAGGAAGGCAAAGGAAAAGAAAGAAGGAAAGTTCTTTTGGAAAAGGAGGAACGCAAATGGAAAGAGATAGAGACTTCCTTATTGTCCTCTATGCCGAATGTTGGAAACCGGGATGCTGCAGCAATGGCGGCTGCCGTTCGTGCTGTGGGTGGCGATTCTGCATTGGATGATTCTTTCGCGAGGGAACGGGTTTCCAATATTGCTCGTCGAATACGAGCAGCGCAGTTGGCTCGTCGAGCTGAACAGGTTTATATTTCGTCAAAATATTTTCTTGTTTAGGGTTAATTACCTAGTTCCTGAAACGAGATCCAATTTTGTCTTAGTGTTTCGATTTCACTTACTTGCACTCCGAAGTTTGGCTTCGCAACAATTTTGTCTTGGAGTTTTGCTTTTGACAGTCCAATCCCTGGAATTTGATTTTGGTTTTGATTTCACCTCTTTAAGTGCATGGCGCCTTTCTAAGATGGTAGATTAACGAAAAGATTTAATTGTTATGCGGAGCAAATTTCGGTGATTAAATTGTTATCAAATTGAAATTTTGAGGATGAAATTGAAATCAATATCCAACCTTTGTTACTAAATTTGTAATTGACCCTCTAATTTCAGTTGTTAGGTACACTTAAACATGATGATTTTTCTAATATGTTGGCATATAATATTCAACAGACCGGCATCCCAGGCGCAGTATGTGTCCTTGATGATGAACCTAGAAGTACCGGAAGGCATTGTGGAGAAATCGATCCTACTATCTGTCGAACCCAAAAAATCAGCTTTTCGATCGCAGTCATGGTGCAACCGGAATCGGGCCCTGTTTGTCTTCTAGGAACTGAGTTTCAAAAGAAGGTTTGCTGGGAAATCCTCGTGGCTGGTTCCGAACAAGGTATTGAGGCCGGGCAGGTTGGTCTCCGCTTGGTTACGAAAGGTGATAGACTGACTACTGTTGCTAAGGAGTGGAATATAGGCGCTTCGAGCATCGCAGATGGAAGGTAACTGCTGTTATTGCGACATTTGGCCCCACCTCTTGCTTTATTGTATATTTTATATTATAAAATAATGTACTCTCATATATATTCATGCAAAATTGCCTCTTGTAAATGTATATTCCTGCAAAATTTAAATTTCGTATTTGCCCTTCAAAAAGCTAATCTCTTACTATATACTCTTGTTGACATGCGAAAGTGCACCTCTTTATGAAACCCTGTTTATACAAAACTTATTTTCTCCCCTTAAAGACAAGGGTATTTACTTTTTCAAGAAACTGCACCTCTCAATGGCGATATGTATGATTTAAAATATTCTCGCTGCTGTTCTAACAATATAAGGTTTCGCAGTGATATATACATAAGTATCTCTGTGGCAAACTGTTTACTGAAAAATGTTGATTTGTCAGAAATGCTTTTGTGGTTTTCACTATCTATGTCCGCTAGTTAACGTACATGTTCATACTTGCAGGTGGCATACTGTTACTATAACTTTAGATGCTGATCTAGGTGAGGCAACTTCCTTTGTAGATGGAGGGTTTGATGGGTATCAGGGTGCGCTACCACTTCAAAGAAGTGGCATATGGGAACCTGGAACCGATATCTGGGTTGGTGCTCGACCACCAACTGATTTAGATGCTTTCGGACGGTCGGATAGTGAAGGTGCGGATTCCAAAATGCAAATAATGGATGCTTTCTTATGGGGGAGATTCCTGAGTGAGGATGAGATCGCTGCATTTCATGCTTCTACTAGTGCGGGAGATTATGGCTTGATTGATCTTGGGGAAGATGGATGGAATGGAGTCGATTCACCTTTGAGGGTATGATTATTATTTGATGATTTTCAAGTTTAGGTGCAGTTGTAGACATTAAATAATGAATTTATCCCTGTAGGTTTAAAAATATGTTTCTAAGTTTATCATACATGTTCCTCTGAATTGGCAAATGTAAACGGCCCTTTAAATTTTGACTGTTTTTTATCTAAATCATTTATTAAATGGCCATTTAAATTTGCTCTTATAAAATTTTTCCAGTCAAATTTGAGCAGGAATTTTTTTTTTTTGATTTATGAATCACATTGGGTGACATGGCAGAGAAGACAAAAAGTTGGGAGGCAGAGTGACAGTTCAAAAATCATGGAGTGATATGTTTGAAAGGGTAAAACAATCATCTAGATGAAAAGATCAAATTTTAATGGTAAAATTTTATGAAGACGTATGATAAAAGTTAAAATTGCAGAGATGAATATGCAAATATGCCGGATTTTGGAAACATTCATGCTATTTCCCACTAGTCTAGTGGTTCTTTATTTTTTTATTTTTATTTTCTTTGTCTGCACTGGTTTTGCCTTTCAGGTGGAGGACTGGGGAAGTGAAGAAGCCGAAGTTGAATTGTATGATAGGGAGGATGTAGACTGGGACGGGCAATACTCAAGTGGGAGAAGGAGGAGGTCGGGGCGCGAAGGAATAGCTATCGATATAGATTCCTTTTCTAGAAAATTGAGGAAACAGTGGTTTGAATCACAAGAGGAAGTTAATCAACGGATGTTATCTGTCGAAAGGGCTGTTAGAGAAGCCCTTTTGGCAAAAGGGGAGGCTCAGTTCACCGATCAGGAATTCCCTCCAAATGATCGATCTTTGTATGTTGATCCAGGGAACCCGCCTCTAAAACTGCAGGCATGTAGCATTCTCATGAGTTGTCTACAATAAACCACCCCTGCACTTTCACCCGTAATAATATTTTGTTATACTCGATAGAAAGGAATCACATTACTTGAACATAGAGCCCTCTAAACTGCCCGTTTTGTAGCTCTATTCTCCAGTGAAGAAGACCATCTCTCTCTCTCTCTCTCTTTTTCTTTTAGATTTTTTTTATTCTTATTATTTACTGCAAATCACATATATGTTTAGATATAGAACCTACATTATATGCCACCTTGTTCTCGTGAAGTTTTGCATTTGAATCGAACATTATCCTAAATTTTAGGGCGTATTTGAGACGAGCAAATAGCAATGTCGGATGAGATAGTTGTTAAGGAATTGGTGTTTTTTGTGATATAGCCTTTTCCTTTTGCTACCTATTTTTGATTAGTTAGTTAACATTAAATATGAAGTTTGTTGTTTGACTTGTAGTTATCTATCATTTACTACCTTAGGTTGTTTCCGAGTGGACCAGGCCGATTGATATTGTGAAAGAGTGTGGTGTCGGCTTTCAACCCTGCTTATATTCTGGTACTGTGAATTCCTCGGATGTTTGTCAGGTATCGATATCCGCATTTGCTGGCTTCAAAACTTTCTAATTGTTGTATGTGAAGACAATTATGCATCTTCCCTTCTGTTTTAATAGGATGCAAAGCATATATTTCCCTCCAATATTATTACAGATGTTTATTCCTGCAAAATCTGAATTTCATATATTCTGTTAAAAATTTAGCTTCTTGCCGTATCGTTGTGCTTGTGAAATTCCACTCAAACAAATTGAGTGACTCCTAAAGAATAGCATTTTTTGTCCAATTGGTTAGTATAGATGATGAACATGTCAATTATTTTTATAGAGGTATGTAGATAAACAGATGTTTTTTGCACGGACATATACATTTAAAAACCACTTTTCCATTACATGCCCTTCCCTAAACAATTTGTGATGGACCTAATAGGTGGATAGCGGGCGCGGCGCCATTCTCGACTCTATACTCACCTGCATATTTTTCCATGTTTGCAGGGTAGGTTAGGTGACTGCTGGTTTTTAAGTGCTGTTGCCGTGCTAAGTGAGGAGTCCCGTATATCAGAAGTTATAATCACTCCAGAGTTTAATGAAGAGGGAATTTACACCGTACGCTTCTGTATTCAGGTATAAAAGTTGCGTTTTGAATTTGAAGTTGAAAGTGTTTATGAGTGACATAAAAAGAAGCAACAATGTGAAACACATTCTTTTGTTTTCTCATATAATGTCATTACGAGCTGATTTTCTTTATTTTTTGCACTTATTTATAATGTAAAAAGAAGACAATAAAGATTGTTGAGTGGTTAAGAGATAAAATTGTAATGTCTTAGGGTATGCTGCGCCTTTAAGCTGGTAATGTGACCAGTGTTTAAGCTATATTTTTGCATCTCCTTATCATTAACTGCAACTAATGCTGGAAACATTCTCAATTGAATGGGTTTACTTGTCAAATTTTCACATGTGGGAGTTTGCTATTGTTTCGAAGAATAAGAGTACAAAATACTAGCCCTAAGGTTAGTTTCCTTTTCTATTACACATCCAAGTACTGCTTCCTTACAAAGTCTACAAATTTTTTTATGCAGGGTGAGTGGGTCCCTGTGGTAGTTGACGATTGGATCCCTTGCGAGTCCCCCGGGAAACCTGCATTCGCCACTAGTAAGAAGCGCAACGAACTTTGGGTATCTATCCTCGAAAAGGCTTATGCCAAACTTCATGGCTCTTATGAAGCGTTAGAAGGCGGGCTTGTACAAGACGCCCTCGTCGATTTAACCGGTGGGGCCGGAGAAGAGATTGACATGAGGAGCGCTCAAGCTCAAATTGATTTGGCTAGCGGACGATTATGGTCCCAGATGTTGCATTTTAAGCAAGAAGGATTTTTGCTTGGTGCGGGGAGCCCATCTGGCTCTGATGTGCACATCTCATCAAGCGGCATCGTGCAAGGCCATGCTTACTCGATATTGCAGGTAGAAGCTGTGTTTTTGTTTGTCTTTCTTGACTAAATTCTATGAAGGTGAAAAATGTAAAATCAGTACCTAAACTATTGCACGGTTTGAAATAGATACTTGAATGTTAAAACTATACATTTCTGTATCTAGTCTTTTATCTGTACCTCTTCGTCAAGTTCTATTGGAATTTAATGGTTTCCATCAAAGAAAAAAAAAATTCTTAGTACAATCATGTAAAAGAATATTCTGTGAAAAAAGTTACAAAAGGTTCTGATGGAAGGTGGTAATGTTGCCTTATCTTCTTGTTTAAATAAATTGGTGATTCAGGTTAGAGAAGCTGATGGTCACAAGCTTGTTCAGATCCGAAATCCGTGGGCGAACGAGGTCGAGTGGAATGGGCCTTGGTCAGACTCGTCGGCCGAGTGGTCCGACCGAATGAAGCATAAGCTGAAGCATGTTCCTCAGGTAATTAGTCCTGCTATTTCTTTTTCAGATATTGTGAAATATATTGCACTTGGCATCATTGTAACTTGATTCTTTTATTCGGCAGTCGAAGGACGGGATATTCTGGATGTCATGGCAAGATTTTCAGATCCACTTCCGCTCTATATACATATGCCGTGTCTACCCGCCTGAGATGCGCTATACAATCCACGGCCAGTGGCGGGGCTCTACTGCCGGCGGCTGCCAGGATTACGATTCATGGCATCAAAACCCGCAATTCCGGCTTCGTGTAATGGGCCCCGATGCATCACTTCCCGTTCACGTGTTTATAACCCTAACCCAGGTATTCTTTCAGACCAATTTCTCATTCTATTAAATTCGAAACTCTACATGAGGATCCTAATTTGTTCTTTCGAACAGCAGAATCTAACCATAATTTTTTCAGTATTTATGACCATAATTTTATATTACTTTAATTATCTTTAATAAGCCGAGTATAAATATGAGAAAATAGTCCTATTCCTCTAGAAAGGTTGAACAGTTATTCCCGGGATAACTATTCCAACCATTTTTTTACAATGTTTGGCGGAATAGAGCGGATACACTTTTTGTTGTCTCTGGCTTATTCTGAAACCAAACATAGCAGTTGTAACTTCTCTCTTTATTACGGGTTAACGCCTTGAATATAACGCATCCTAAATCCCAAAATTTATATGTTGTCAATTGCAAAGTGTAATAAAGCGACAGAAATCGCTAACACAATATTCTTAGTTTCCATGAAAAGATGCTCATTCAGGGCTTCTAAGAAAAGCTTAAAAGTTTGAGATTTGTATGAAACTTAGGGATTTGGCATATAAATTTCCCTATAATTCATCTCCAATTATTCGAGAATCTGATGGGGCTCTTACTAAAACTGTATATAGGGCGTAAGCTTCTCCAGAAAGGCAAGCGGTTTCAGGAACTATCAATCGAGTCACGATTCGGCCATGTTTTACATCGGAATGAGGATACTTAAAACGACGGGCCATCGAGCTGCATATAATATCTATTTGCATGAATCGGTCGGCGGAACGGATTATGTGAACTCGAGAGAAATATCGTGTGAACTAGTTTTGGAGCCCTATCCGAAGGGATATACTATAGTGCCGACGACCATCCAACCCGGGGAAGAAGCACCATTTCTTTTATCTGTTTTCACAAAAGCAGCAGTGAGGCTAGAAGCCATTTAGTCCAGGGTTGAGCTACTTGAAGAAGCTATTTTGTTTGCGGCTCTGCTTCGATGCTGCTTCAGGGCTCGGATCGCGCAGTTTCTGAGAGGGTTTCGGGTTGAGAATGCCGCAAAAAAAAAATGGTGGAATGTTCAGAATTACGGTATGAATTCTTTACATAAATAGCCTCTTTGCGTAAACCTGTTCCAGTAATCAGCTACTGTTAAGTGATAAAATCATAAACTTCTTTAAAACAATCCGAATTAATCCCATGGTTCTCGTGTCGCCATTGTACAGTGGTATCTCCTGGATTTGACATCAGCGGCACGGAACCTTCTGGAAGATGCGATGCAGCGATTCCGCTCTTCTTCCACGGAAGCACCAAGGCGCCCATTAAGGACACGTACTTGCCCGAATATCTCTCGCGATGTTCTCAATGCAGCTTCGTGCCACTGGGTTTCGTAAGAGAATGTAAATAAGAGCGGCGGCTAAGTGAAATTCGAAGCGCGAAGACGCCCATCCGTGTAAATAATATAGAAAAAAAAAAAGTTTGGAGAAGAGCAATAGATAGTGTTGTGTTCATGTTTATGTGAGCACAGTAAATAGGGTTCTGCAGCAGGAATATTTTATGTTCGAAAATTCCTGCTGCAATTTTGCATATCAGTGTAGTTATTATGATTCCCTCGATTAGTAAATTTTGTGTGTAATGTAATCTTTGCCCTGTAATATCATTGAATGGTGGCCTTAGATTTTCTCTTTATACTTTATTTCTCTTTGTTTTAGGTAAAACTACACTTTTGGAAAAGTCCTCGAATTATAGCTCTAGTGATATTTTGATCTGCAAAATTTTAATTTGTTGTTACTTTTAACATGAATTTTCTGAAGCAAAGTGTTGTGGTCTGTTCAAGTTAATCAAATGATCATATATCGCTGATGTAAAAGTAATGTAGCAGTGATTCGGTTGATGATATGATAGTAACTAACATTAGTAATCGCAATATGTCACTATTTGGACTATAAAATTTAGTTGCAATTAGGGGTGGCAATTTAGCTCGCTGTTCGCGAGCCAGTTCATGTTCGCGAGCAAGTTCATGTTCGGTTCGAAATGAGTTCGGCTAAATTTTTCGGCTCGTTGAATAAACGTGCCGAACACGAGCGAGCCGAACACGAGTTGAGGTCTGCACGCTCGTGTTCGGCTCGAGCTTGAATGCATATATTTTATATTTATATAATTTAATTAATTTATATTTATATATAAATAAATAATTATATATATAATATATATTTTTATTATTTAATTTTTAGTAAAATAAAAATATAAAGGCGAGCTTAATTATAAAAAGATTTATTTATATGTAAAGTTTCAATTATTAGATCAAAGTGTAATAGATAAAATTTTATAAATTTATTTTTTTTATATATATTCAATCTAATCTTTTTAACTTATTATTCGTTGACTAGCTTGTGAGTCAGTTTGTGTTCGGCTTATTTATTAATAAGCCGAAAACGAGCTAAATTTTTCGGCTCGATACTTTAACGAGCCAGCTCGTGTTCGGCTCGTTTACACTCCAAGTTGCAACAATCTAAATTTTAAGTCAGAAATTATAATAAACTAAAATATAAGCAACAAAATTGTCACCTGTATTGTAGTTTGAAGATCAAAATTGCAATTTAGCTTAACCTGGGAGGAGCCAATGTGATGTTTCTTATGCCTCAGGTCTAATTCTGTGGAAAAAATATAGATTGTTCTTAGAAGAGATGTACTATCCTGCTTGGATATCAGAATAAGTTATTCGATAATAACTTTGTGGGCAAGATGATATTTTTGTGTGATTAAAAGGTTTTAGCTCGTCGGAGAGGGTTTAGCATTCATAATTTGTTATTTATTACGATATTTTCGTTGAGTTTGAGTTTCGATCGAGGGTGAAGTTACGAAACAAAATGAATATTAAAAGTGGGCTTTTATTTATTTATAGTTTGAAAATTGCTTCATCTCTCCCCACCTTGGATTTAACAAACGTTCCTAGACTCGGTGCACCAACAATCACTCCGATCCTGTTCTTCCATTGGCCAGTGCAAATGCTGACGTGGTACACCTGGTCTACAATTGTGTACAATGGAGAGAATATACGTGTTCTCCTCCCCACGGGACATGGTTTCGCATCCAAATCCAAATCAAAATCAAAATCCAAATTCAAATCTCTCTCTCTCTCTCTCTCTCTCTAAATCACCTCCCTCATCACACCACTCTTCGTCCTCGCCATCGCCCTTCTCGGTAAGGAGATCGCCTCTTACACGTCTTTGCTCTGTTGAAAACCCTAAATCTCTCCCACTCCCCTCTCGTTTTGGATGGGATGGTGGAGTGGTGGGAGAGATCGGTTACTGCTACCATTGCAGTCAATTTGTGTCCGTGCATGCAATTTTAGTGTTTCTTCGTCTCAAACATGGTCTTCAATTGTGAGTTTTAGAGCAAAGAGTCGGTGATCTATGGGATAAAAAAAAAAGGTCTCTTTTAAAAAAAAAAAACTTATATTGGGATTAGTGTAGGAAGAGTTGTGAAAGATGAGAAATTTGGAGCGTATTGGTGTACCGCTGCAATCGATTTGTGTTCTTGTGTTTTATTTTACTGTTTTTATTTTAATCTGAAACGTGGTCTATGATGTGGAAAATTGGGAAATTTAGAGCAAGAGTTAGTCAATTAGCAAAAAAAGGATTTTTTTTTTTTGTAGTTTTCTTTGAATTAGTATTAAAAAATTATAAGAGTTGGGACATCTGTAGGTGTTTTGTTTGCCGTAACTTGTAATTGATGATTCCATCCATGTAGGTAAGGTGTTTGACAAAATGTCATTTTGCTGTTTGTTAATCTGAAATGTGGTCTAAAATGTGGAGAGCTTACTAATTTGTGAGAAAGAATAAGTTAGGGAAAACTGATTTTTTTTTTTCATGCTTTTCTTAGGATTAGTATAGAAGAATGATAAATGTTGAGAGATTTATGGTACTGAGTTCACCGTAAGATGGGAAATTGATTATTTCATCCATGTAGGTAAGGTGTTTGATGAAATGTTAAGCCTCCCATGCCATTTGCTTTCGTTCCCTGGTGTCGGTGTTTATTGATTGAAGGAGCTCGTAGATCAAATTATCTGAGAAAATATGAAAGAAGGTGATTTCATCAATCTCGATTCGTCTTGCGACAACAGCGAGACTGGCAAAGAAAATGGTGGACAAGGATTGGGGTCAGGTCTTTGTGAAAATAATTCTCAAACCAGTACACCTCAATTGAAAGAGGACTTACCTAATAGGGAGAGTGTAAAGAATTCTGAAGGGAGCTTTGAAGCTGAAGAAAACCAACATGAGCAGGATATGGATCTCGAAGATGATATCATTGAGAAACAACCCATCATTCAAGAAAGTGTTCAGTTTGTTGCTACTGTGACCGGCACTTCTAACAGTCTTTTGATTGACGATAGACGTATCCTTTTCTATATTCCTCTTTTCGTATCATGTATTGCCTCCCAAACAAGTACATCACTGAAGGGAGAATTCTCTGGCACAACTTCTACAGGTAATTGGTTTTAATTATCTAAATCAACGTTATTTGGCAAATGAATGAAATGAATTCTTTGTGTCTTTTCTTGACCTGGATAAGTTTTATACTTGTATCCTTGTCCTTCCCTAATATAGAGCGCTAGCTATAGCAGGAATAAAAAGAGCTCGAGTAACATCTATTGATAAACAACCCTCAGTACGTGTAATTTACAGCTCATTGGCAAGGTTGGTTCAGAATAAGTTTCTTATCACATATAAATATATCTCGAACTTTATATTGTTAGAGGAGCTTGCTGTTTGTCTAATGAGTAGGTCTATTATGATCCAGAGAAAGCAAAAGAAAGCTTACTGAACTCATGCAAGTATGGTCGGAGTGGCAAGCAAAGTACCAGTCTTCTACAAAAGTAATATTTTTGTTGCATTTTGAATCCCATGAGTTATGATATTCTAGATTTTCTTTGAATTTTTTTGGTTCTGTTAAAGACTTCTCTTTAGAGGGAAAGGGAGATAATTATCGAATGTTCACAGCTTATTGCCTTAACTAGTGGAAACCAAGAAGTATAAAATGAGTCTCAAGTTGTTTTGCTATTCTACCAAATCATAGAATATTAATACCTCCTTTCGCTGCTGGTGGAACATTTTAAACATTAAGTAGTGTATAATGCACCTATAATACCCTATAAGATCTCCTGCAGCTGCCCAGCGAATGTAATCATTACAATTCCTGTTGCGGAAATCATATATAAAGAATTTAGCATTTAAAGATTTTCATTACTAAAGATTTTAACAGTTATTTATCGCTGCTTATCCTATTTAATCTTCGGAATGGTTAAATTTTAATACGGATTAAGAGGAACAAGAAGGGAAGATAAAGGAATCATTTTCATGTGTTACTATATGATGGGTGATATAGTGAACTTCAGTTTCATTACTGTACTGATGTTCGAATGAATATGTCATTGCGGATGGTTGATAGGATTCCACAATGGAGCCCTTGGAGAGCGGTGAAGAAACGTACTTTCCAGCACTACATCTGGTCTCTGAGAAATCTTCTACTATGGTATGTTTGTATCGGGTAATTTGCATGGATCTATTCTCTGAACAAATGAATTTAAGCTTGAAATATTTTGTCAATCTTAAGTATGTCATCTCTTGTATCTTCCCTTTCAGTGAATAACAAGCAGCATCGTATCTGCCATTTTTAGTTTCTTCTGTTTCAGTGAATTGTAGGCTGTTCCAGATCTTTTTGGGCAATAAATTCTTCATCTATATCTCCTTTTACTACAGAAATGACCCCCCTTCATTTTTGCCTGTTGTTTTGTATTATATAATGTTTCTTTTGGAGTTCCGTTATTCTTTTATGCTGCTGGTGAAAGATAATAAAACACGCTATTTCTGCTTTGTCTACATTAACCTATTTTCTTGTGACTTATGGTGCAAATATGAGAGAGGTTTTAAATGAGGACTAGTATATTTAGTGGAAAATATAGAGAATGAAAAATCAGAATGGACATTTAGTGGATGCAAGTATTTCTCTTTCAGATTCTAATTCGCTTTGCATGCACACTATTATGCAGAATGCATAATGGTGTCTTTCAAGATGAAGCCTTTTGTGTGTTAGTTTGGATTCTGTTTTAAAGTTCTCTTAGCTGTTGCTCGTGGGCCTCTAACATTTGCAATCTCTTCTTTTCACCTTTCTTCTTTTTCTTTGGTGGCATCAAGTCATTTTGGTTAGACAACCAAGCAAGAGAAGGTGTTGTTAAGAGCAATGACTCGGTTCCTCTTTATGATCGTGAATATGCATTGGCTTCGATTTCACTTGATGGTTCAGCTAGCTTCGAAAGGTAGAACCTTTTCTTTACTCAAAAGAGAGTTCTTGCATAGGTACTGTGCTGATATGCATCTAATGTTCTGGAATTTTTCTTTCAATGTCACATATGCATTTCACAATGATATATTGCTGTTGAAACTAGAGCAATTTCTATAACTTTAATCAATGTACTCATGGTGCTTCATTTTCTTCCCATTGGCAGTGTAGATTTTACATGCTTTCTTTGGTACGGTATCTAGATCGACGGTGGGAAGATACAGTAAACTAAAGGATACACTATTGATGGCCAATTTATTCTATTTTTTGGGCTTTTTTTTCTTCCCTTTTTGTGGTGGCACTAGTTCAAAATGGTTCGAGCACAACTCAGATACTTAAGATTCAAAAGATTGGCTATGTGGCTTTTATATCCTAATTATACCAACAATTCGAATCAATAATTACCTAGAGTATCTGAATATATATTCTTAGATTGAACATCAACTCTTTGAACATCAACTCTCATTGGTCTACACTATCATGTTCCTCTCTCTCCCCTCCCCTCTCTCTCAAAAGTCTTCTCTCTTCCTTGAACTAGCTACAAGATAGAATGTTTTGTTTTGTTGGCAGGGTTGAAAAAGAAGATTCACGTTGTTTCAATTGCGGTTCGTATGGTCACTCTGTGAAGGAGTGCCCAAAGCCTCGCGACAATGCTGCGATTAGTAAAGCCCGGAGGCAGCACAACGTAAAACGAAGCCAATCTGCCAGTAATCGTGGCCAAACCCGGTATTATCAGAAAGCAGCCGGGAGGTTTGATGATTTGAAAGCAGGAGTTCTTGGCCCTGAGACCAGAGAATGCTTGGGGATCAGGGTAATCGACATCTTACTTTTCTATTATATTTTTTCCTCCATTTGCAATTCCTGCAATTGGCTACTTGGAATTGCCTGCTACACAGTTAATTGTTGTAAATAGTGTGATATAAAAGATGCTAGCTTGCTTGTAGTACATGACCGAATGGCAATTTTTTGCTCTTTAAATCATGTTTTTGTAAACAAACCAATCCGTGAAAAAAATGTGTTTGAGGCTACTGAATCTGTGAGATAAGTATAGTTCAAATCGCAGTATATTTTTTTAAGCTGTAACTTATTTACCATGTCATGCAGGAAAATGATCCACCCCCTTGGTTGAGCCGAATGCGTGAGCTGGGGTATCCTCCTGGATATTTAGGTATGTTAAACTCGGTCTGTGTTTCTTCCTAGATTCATTTGTTACCCAAATTTAATGTTGTTATGCTATGCCTACTCAGCAAAATTGATATACGATTGGGCTTTCTATGCTTATCAACAAATTCAACGTCAGACTGGTTTTCTGCTATTTTTAGTATACATCTGAATAGGTGGATCTAGTGAAAGGCTAATCATCATTAATCATACTCTCACATGAGTACGCATCGTACTGTGAAAAAACTATACCAATTCATTATCTACCAAGATTTTACTAAACATGTTGTATTTCAATAAATTTAATTTAGTGCTAAAATTATTATCTGTTTGATAACTTTTTCTTAAGATATTCATAATTTATAAAATTTGTTAAAAGTTAGTAAAAGTTAATCGGGACATTGTACGGAACCCCGTGAATTTTTACAACCTATATATTTCCTCCTTTATTTTAAAGGCTGTCATCAGTTCAATTCTCTGTCAACCCTCTGTCAGTCCTTTTTAAAAGAATAAGGAAATGTTTGATAAAATGCGAATTATCAAAACACCCTTTTTAGGACTGAAAGGGATCGGGGACGAAGAATGGAAGTTTTCAGAATTTCATATTTGTTCTGAATTATTTATCATATTTCTAACTTACTAAGTAGTGTGCGAAGTGATATTGGCTTAACAAATCAAGGGTGTTAAAAAATTGGTTTTTAAAGCTCAAGAGAACAACGTAATAGCCATTCCAATCTCATGGTAGTTTTCTGGCTTTCTGCATGCCTATTCCTTCATTAGCTTTTTATGTCCAATTCAAATGCTAAAATATTCTGATTCTGGACTTCATCAACTTATTCCTTTTGTCCAGCTGTTGTTGAGAATGAAGACCAGCCTTCGGGGATCAAGATATACACTGACGGCGAGGAAGAGAAGGAAGAGTACGAAGAGGGGGAGCTCCCTGAGAAAGGTGAGCCCATATCCCCCGAGACCATAATGACGGTTGAGTTCCCTGGAATCAACGCCCCGATACCGGAGAACGCTGATCAGTGGCTCTGGGGGGCCCGATCGCAATCCCACCACCGCTTATCAGAATCGCATAGACGGCGGTCCGGCAACCAGCACGATGAGGGCCTACTTGGTGTAGAGCCAGGGCGCAGAAACGCACCCTCATTGCCATCCTACTCTTCGAGGTATATACCTTATGAGCAGCACCCTATCAAGGAGGTCTAAAATTATATAAAGTTACAATTATGCCCTTCCACCCTTCAGCAGCCTTAGGGTGTTTGGCCTAGCTTTTAAAAAGCATTTTGATTATTTTAAAATAAAATTTAATAAAAATATTAATTTATGTAAACATCAAAAAAATTTTGTCAAACAGCTTTTCAAAATCACTTCAGAAAAATTACTTTTATCTAAACTTAGCCAAACGCTCTACAGCTTTTAACCAAAATCACTTCTCCAATCCAAAATCACTTTTTCAAAAGCTAGGCCAAATAGGCCCTTATACCGTTACAAATTTAGCTGTTTATCTTTATCTAGTTGGGACAGGTGGCGCCCTGGGGAGCATCACCGCGAAGAGGGCCCACCGGGTGCAGAGATAGGTAACAGTAGCTCAGCCTACTCTCCTCGGTATAGTCCTTATGAGCAAAACCCGAGCTCTAGGACCTCAAGCCTTGGGAGGTCACTTTCCGAGAAAGGGTGGAGAAGCCCAGGGGCTTGTGATAATATTTCTCCTCCAGTCCAGAGTCCTCGCAGCCCCTACCCACACCCGTCGGCTAGGCTGTCACCACAACACAATAGTTTGATCCTTGATGATTGGAAGCATGAGAGTTCGTACAGCACGAGCAGGGACGGGTCCTCACACCAACCAAGGGACCGGCAAGATCAACGTCGGAATCGTAGAAGGTGAAGTGCTTTTGCTACCAAATATACGTCTTTTTTCTATAAAATTCACCGCCTGATATAACCTTTTATCTTATTATTTCCGTTTCTATGAAGTCACTTCCTCTGTATACTGGAAAACCTCATTTATTGCAAGATGAATTGAAAGACACTGAGTTTACTGCTGTAAACATGCTGCATATTTCCTTGATTATGTCACTATAGAATTCATTGCTTGAGATGGTGAACTCGTAGTAATTTTGTTGCATAATCCTTCTTAAAGTAGGGATGTTTTTGTCTTTTTGGTGATAACAATCAAATTTATTCTTCTGTGTTAGAGAAACCAACGCAACCTCTGTGACACTCCAATAATCCCACATCGGATAGGAATGGGATTGTCATTAGGTTTATAAGAGACTTAGACACTAGTAATAATAACTGAGCTTAAACATTTTGGGCTGATGGTTTGGGCCCAACAAGTTATTGTTGCTAGTGGGCTGGGTCGTTACAACCTCAGTGTCTGTACTTAGAACACACAGTAGTTATTATTTTGTCTACTGCACAATTCGAAGATGAGAAGGTTCTTCTTAGAACAAACATTATTATGCCACACTTAGAAGTGTCTTGATTGCCGCGGAATTGGAAAATGCTGCATCTACTATATTTTACATGCAAGTAAAGCACGTTGAGACCGTAACCGGTGAAGACGGTGGCGTGCAACACGTAGAATGTTGCGGGTACAGCAATACTAGGCAGAACTAAACAGTAGAGGAATATGTCAGGAGAATTTGTTAGAGCAAGTCGGCGGGTAGAGTTAGCTTTTGCTCTTTAGATTTGAAGAGCAATCTTCGAGGTAGTCGTGCTGGTGTTTAGCAAATAGAAAGTCCACAACTTTTTTTCGCGTCTTTTGCTTTCTGTTACAAGGCAAAGCTGTTAGCATAACACTGACGAAAAGTCGGTAGAATAATCTTCTTCAAACAGCTCTACTCCCAGAGCACTTTCGGTCGAAGCTGTATCCAGGTAAGAGGTATTAACTGGAGCTCAAATCTCATTAACTGGCATCTTGCATTTCATATGACTCTGTGATCTTCAGTTGCAAGCTACTACTGTGGAAGGGATCTGAGTTTTGCAGAAGATTCCACCAGGAACATCTTTAATGGTACCCTGAACATAAACATAAACACAAAGGGGCCATGCACATGAGCATGCCCAGTTTGTGTTGGACCTCTGGATGTGGGTCAGGTGTTTTCCAGTCCTGCTGCACAATTAATTTTTTCTGCTTTGTGGCCCACCCTCATTCCATCAGAGTATGTAAAATCCTGCGATTTAGCGCATTTTTTTCTGCTTTGTCACCCCGTGGTTTGAAATGCTTCACTTTGCTGTTCGTTTGGCGGTTTTGTTCTAAGTTTTACTGCCCTGCGGTTTGAAAATCGCAGTATTTGTCGCGCTATTTTTGAGCCCCAGGTAGATCCTTGAGCAGGAGGGGAAAATGGAATCATATAAAATAGTTTGGTAAATTATTAACTGTACATGGAACCACAGTATAATGTCCTTGATGATAACATGGCCGGCTTTGAGATTCGTGCTGGGAGTTCTGATGGGGCTGTCCCCACCTTGTTCTTGATTGTAATTTTTTTTACCATTTTTTTTCCCAGCATTTGGTAGTTTGGTGGTGTATGGTCACCACCCCCCCTTCCCTTACTGCTATACTTGTTTTGTGGTGGGGCTCCACCAAAAATAAAAAGCTTCAGCTTACTCCAAGAGCACTCTCTCTACTGCAACAGTGGATGATCATAAAAGCCACTTCTAAGCATGTAGGAATGTGATCATCCCCTACTCCCCCACCACACCAAAAAAACAAAAACATAAGCCCCCCTCATCATCATTCACAACAAATATAACCAATCCCCACCCCCTAAGCCTCTCTCTCTCTCTCTCTCTCTCTCTCTCTCTCTCTTGCAAATTTAATGAGAAGCATAATGGGAAGAAGCTTCAACCCTTCCTCATTCCCCTTCTCCAAGAGAAACTTCCAGAAAATGCCTAAGAAAGAAGAGAGAGGAGGAGGAGGAGGAGGAGAGAGAGTGAAGAGAGACAAGGAAGAGGAATTGCAGGAGGAAGAGGCTCTTCATTTCGCCGCAGCCGCCGCCGCTAAAACCGCCATCTCTTCTTCGTCCTACTACTACTTTCATAAGTCTGCAGTAGCCATCACCGCTGTAAACAAGAGAAGCACTTCTTTTCCGTCTTTGTCGTCTGGAGCCTGGATGCTCAGGCTCCGGTCGGCTCTTGCAGCGGCAATTGCCGTTGGGGGCCGACGGAGCGGCCGTGGCCCCGTCGCCGGCCTCCCCCGGATGGTGGCCGGCACGCTCTTCGGCCGGCGGCGGGGCCGCGTTCGCCTGGCCTTCCAGGCGGACCCCCGCGCCCCACCGGCTCTCCTCCTTGAGCTCGCTGCCCCTACCGCCGCCCTCGTCCGCGAGATGGCCTCAGGCCTCGTGCGCATCGCCCTCGAGTGCGACCGCGCGTCGTCGGCGGCGCCGTCGCCGCCGCTTCTGGAGGAGCCGGCGTGGCGGGCGTACTGCAATGGCAGAAAGTGCGGCAGGGCCGTCCGGCGGGAGTGCGGCGATGCCGACCGAGACGTTTTGAGGGCCGTCGAGGCGGTGTCGGTAGGGGCCGGGGTTCTTCCGGCGGGGGCCGTCGCCGGAGGAGCCGAGGGGGAGGGGGAGAAAGGGGACGTGATGTACATGAGGGCAAAATTTGAGAGAGTAGTAGGATCTAGAGACTCGGAGGCGTTCTACATGATGAGCCCTGACGGGACAGTTGGTGGGCCCGAGCTCAGTATATATCTACTTAGGGTTTAGTGCCGATGTAAACAACGATGATAACTATAAATCAAGTATGAATTGTGCTTTGTATAATAATAAATTATAGTTGTGGTTACAAGTGTTAATTGTTTGTATGGTGCATGCATTTGTGATTGTGTTGATAGTTTTAATTATCTTGTTCATTGGGATTGTAAGGGCATGAAAATTTGCATGAATTTGAAAATCTCTCTTTGGGGATTGTTATTGTAAAGGATCTAGGGTTAAGAATCTTTTTTGACATACCATTTTGTTTAAATGCTCTTAACTAATTACCATTTTGTAGTTTATAGTTTATACCATTTTGCTATATTTAATAGCAGATACCTACACTATAAAACAAGGATAAGTTATAGAATAGCAATGTAAAATGCATTAAAACCAGAGAGAAAAACTAATTAATGTTTATTCGCGCATAAAATATATATTTTTAGAGTTATATGAAAATCTTTTCCTCAGTAAGACGATTTGCAGTTGTAATTATATGTAAATTCAAATTAGGTGTTCATTTTGATGTATCTGAATCTAACCAGTTATGATTGAAACTCTACGAGAAAGCCCAACTACAGCCGTTTGAGAGAGTAACTTTACAGAAAAGATAAGCTTAACTCCTTAATCACTTTTAAATATAAAGTTTTAAAATTTAAAAAAAAAACACTTCTCGACTACATGCAATAAATTGTAATTGCAATTACTGTATTTTTCAGCTGCATACATCTCCAAGTACGGCGTATTTCTAATTATATCCAACCAAACGATCCCTAATAATTAATTCATCACATGCAACACTCCAATCATGAAGAAATATAAATGGTAGATTAAAATAATCCAATTGCTCCAAAAAATAAAAAATAAAAAAAATAGTTCAATTCACTTACATAAAAAACCATGAAATGAGTGGGAAAGAGTTACATCAAGTTAATTCAAAATGTCAAAGCAAAAAATGATTATAAATACTACAAGTGGGGCTCAACATATAATTTCTTGTCCAAAAGTTAGGGCATAACTTAAAGTGATTTTTTGAGAACTTTAATGTTGTAATAATAATTTGGTGCACTTACCCCCCTTTTTTTCTCTTTTTTTCCTTTTTTTTCCCTTTTTTTCCTTTTTCTTTTTCAATGGTGGTTGGGCCAAAACAAAAGACAAAATGGATCATATGTGGAAACATTAATCTTAAGACTAAATCAAAAAAATATGGCCCACAAGAGCATAATAGTTCCAAGTTTGTTGAGCCATATGGAGACCAAATGGATCCTAAAATTTATTGTAAAAAAATGATGCAAATTGGTTTAATTTAATGGTGGGTGTTTTATGTTCTTTATTCCTATGATTCCCATCTAAGATACCCCCCTTTTTCTCCACTCCTTTATACTTTTATTTTTTACTCTCTCTCTCTCTCTCTCTCTCTCTCTCTCTCTCTCTCTCTCTCTCTCTCTCTCTCTCTCTCTCTCTGGGATGTCAACGGGTATGGATATTTGAAATTGTACTAGTACCCGAGCCCGAATAAAGCAGGTTTAACCACTACAAAAAATCTTGCATTTAAGAACACTTTAAATGATATTTCCGACGGTTGTAAAAGCGTCGTGTAAAGAGTCGTTAAATAAACATGTCGGGATAAATATACCGACGTTTTAATATAGCGTCGAAAAGTTTATATAAATATTTGATAAAAATATATTTATTGGCGACGCTTAATCATAGTGTCGGCAAATACTAAATATTAAGGACGCCAGAAAAAAACGTCGTCTAAAATATATTTTGTTGTAGTGAATTGATATTAAATGAGCATGACTTTGATTATGGATATAAAACACGAAAATTCGACAGATACCGCTTTAGTTACGATTTTCTCAGAACTCGTATCCGAACCCAAACCAAAAACGACAACCATATAAAAACTTATTTTATACATATAAACGTTATTATTTTAGATATTTATTTAATAATTTACATATATTAGTGATTTAATATAAATTTTTTATAATTTTAAATAGTCGAGTCCGATTTAGGGTTTTGGCTTTTTTTTTTTTTTTTGGATTTGTTTTCGTGTTTTTTAAAAGAGTAATGCTGAATAGGCACGCCCAATTGACTCGCCGAAATAGCGAGGATAGAACAATAAGAGGGCCCCACCTTACATCCATGGTGGGCCCCCCTCCACTTTTGTTTTGCAAAATCCGCTCCACCGACCCATTGACATCCACACTCTCTCCCTCTCAATCATTTTTCCATAAATTAATATAAGATTCATAAGAAAAATTGCAAAAGAAATTTACATATATATATATATATATATATATATATATAACTAAACTACTATGTTATTAATAGCGCAGTCATTGGTCTTTCAAGTTTTTAATATTGGATTGAGAGATGTGCGGTTAGGATGATGTGGGTCCCTTAGGGGTTAAAGTAGTTGGTTGAATAGTATAATCTAACGGGTGAAAATCATCAAAAGAGTGGATCTAACGGTAGAAAACTTGGTAGCAGAGTCTTCGTCTTTATTGATAGCATAGTAGCGGAACTCATACATATATATATATATATATATATATATATATATATATATATATATATATATATATATATATATATATATATATATATATATATATATATATATATATATATATATATATACATTCTTTATCTTTATCGATAGTACTGAAGCGTTCTTCTCAAGTTTTCCGTTAGATCCACCCCTTTGATGATTTCATCAGATTAGATCATACTATTCAACCAACCACCCACTTAACCTAGGGGGCCCACATTATCTAACCGTACATCTCTCAATCCAATGACTAAAAAACTTAGCCAATGACTGCTATTAATAGCATAGTAGCCTAGTTCTATATATATATATATAGAGTGGACCGTATGCTTATGGAAGCAGAGGCCTCCGTGCTTACTTTGTTTTCGATGTTCGGACTTTCGAATCGACGATCGGCTCCGTTAGAGTTGATCTAGAGTATTTGAAGTACCTAGAAAATAAATTTTGTGATTTTTCGATATCATTTGCCTAATGATCGAAGGGGCTCAAAATCAATAATTTTAACGACCGTGGTGAGCCGGTTGCAATATGTTGAATGTAAAATAATAATAATAATAATAATAATAATAATAAATAAATAAATGAACATGTTCGACTTTAGTAGCTTAAGTTTTTAAAGAATTACGTATCATTATTTCATACAATATCATAACATGACTAAATAATATATAGTAATAATATATAGTGGTGAGTCGTGATCGACTACTACTTTTTTAGAAATTTTATAAATACTTTATTAGGGAAAAAGTTATATATGCTCTATAATCATTTTTTATTATTATTATTATTATTATTATGCAGAGTAATTAAGTTTATTCTCATCTATGGCTTCTCATCATCAAGATGTATAAACTTGAATGTGCCCATGCATTAATAGATTAATAATAATAATGATGATAATAATAGCTTCTTTAGTACATGCCCAAATTTTAAATACAATATATTGCCACCTTTCTAGGGCTTTATCTCTCTCTCTCTCTCTCTCTCAAAAAAAAAAAAAAAAAAAAAAAAACCTTTCAAGAATAGCTAAATAAAGTATTTTAAAGTTGCATTAAAGAAGCTCAAACATGGGCACGCTTCATTAATCATGAGAAAGGAAAAAAGAAAAAAGCAAAAGAAAAAGTTGTATTATTTATTGAATTAATTTAATGTTCCTTGGGGATCGATTACTAGTGATTGCTATTTCATACAATAGCATCGTTTAAAGATAAAATACATAATATATATTATTTAGAAAGGTTTAAATTAATTAATGTGCCCATAATATTCTTTATCCCTTATGATTACAATCATTTATCTCCCTTGTCCAATTAAAATAAAAATATGTATATAAAAATATTAATATATTAGACTGTTAAATTAGGATTTTTTGGTTGGAATTGTAGTTAAATTCTAAGGTAGCGTTTGGTTCGGAAATAAGAGGAGAAAAAGCCCTAATTCCCCTTTTTGTTTCCAAACGTGATGTTTGGTGTTCGGAAATAGTAGTTTCAGGGTTTCAAGAACAAACTGGTATAAGACTAGAACTGTTGTTCCACACTTTTTCTGGAACAAACTTGTTCCTTGATTAGAACTGAATTTACAACAATCGATAGAGCGTGGGTTGCGAATTCTCAACATATACATCAAATTGTAGCTTAAAAATTTGTCCACAAGCAAGGGAGCTATACATACTAACTTCTACATATTTGTTTTAGGAAAAACTTCAAAAAATCCCCCGTGGTTTGACACGTTTTCACTTTAGTACCGTTTGGTTTAAAGTATATCAATTTTGCCCTCCTATGGTTTCGTTTTTATCTTTTCGGTAACTTTTTCGTTAATATTTCGTTAAATTATATACAAAAAACTTCATATACCTATCTAGATTTATCGAATATTCACTTTAGTACCCCTTTAATTTTTTTTTTTTATCCCTATTTACTACTCCATTCAGGGTGGATCAAGAATAGGGATGTCAACGGGTCGGGTTTGGGTCGGATTTTCAAAAATCCGAATCCGAACCCGAACCCAACGGGTTTTAAAAATCCATACCCATATCCGGACCCGACCAAAAACCCGAAATCCGAACCCAAACCTGAACCCGAAAATCCGAACCCAAAATAATGAATTTTTTTTACCATATTTCAAAATATATTATAGTAAAATCAAAATTTCAAAACACAATAAAATACAATCAAAATACATTCATATCATATATATAAACATAATTAAATATTTTACCACAATATTTTATATATTTTATATCTTATATAAATAAATAAATAATATATATATATAATTTATTCGGGTTTGGGTTCGGGTTCGGGTCGGGTATACACAAAATCCATACCCATATTCATATCCGTCGGGTTTTTATTTTTTATACCCATAACCAAATCCATATCTGTTTAGCTAGGGTAAACCCGCTCCGTTCGGATTTGGGTTTGGGTAATATTTCTGGTATATCCATACCCATTGACATCCCTAATCGAGACACCAATGAGTTTTTGATTGGTTTTTGGCTCCTGTCCTATTATTTAGCGAATCGGAGCAGATTTTATATGAATTATTATTACTTAATTTAGAGCTCCAACAACTTGATAATCAAGATCCATTTTCATTTTCATCCCTATCTAAGTTCTTACGAAAATAAAATTGTTGGAAGCGTGATTTGTACGGATACCAATTGTTGGAACTGGTATTTATGCCGATTATATAATCCAAAATCTAAAATAAAACAAAATAATATAGAAAAAAGATATTGGAGAAGAAAGAAGATAACTAAACTAATACTTTATTAATACAAAGCAAATAATTACATCCAGGACGATACTCTCGACCATATCTATTATGACTTATTCTTCTAAGTAACCCACGTCTAACTATATATAACCATCAAATCATAATAGATGATAAATCCAGCTTTTATGTTGGATAACTATAAATCATAACCATAATCAAATAAAAGATTTAGACTTATCTAAAACTATATTTTAATTAAGTTTGAATTATTATTTCCAACAGAAATGATATTGGTTTACGATATGCTCTGATACCATATTATCCAAAATATCAATATATTTAAAATAATCTATCTATTATATATTACTAAAGTAGAACCCTAGGTGAATGCTGCGTGAGAAGCTGACACGTGGCTTTCTATATGCTTGCCACGTGTCAAGCTCAAATATAGATTTTTTAAATTTATTATTATATATATAGTAATTATGAACTATATTATTATGGTATATTATAAATTAATTTATGGTATATTATGAACTAATGTATCAGTTAATTCAAAGATTTAATTTATGGTATATTATAAATTAATTCAAATTAATTTGTATAATTTGACTTAATTTGAATTGATTTTAAAATTAATTTGATTTAATTTGACTTAATTTGAATTGACTCAAAGATACAACTTAATTTGAATTAATTGTGTCCGAGCATCTCATATTTGAATTAACTGATACATTTATGGTATATTATTATTAGAAAATAACTTGAATTATAATTATTTTGTACTGCTATATTTATGGTATATTATATTTTTTTAGGAAAAATAAATTACGAAATAAAATACTTTCTATTAGGAAAAAATACTATTATTATTATAATTATACTCAAATATAGGATAACAATTTTATTAGGAAACACTATTAAATCAAATTAAGTCAAATTATAACGATTAAAGAATTAACTAGAATTTGAATAGGAAACACTATTAAACACTATTATTATAATTATACTCAAATATAGAATACCAATTTTAATTAATTATTTAATTTAAATTAATTATAGAAATAATTTGAATCAATTAATTTGACTTAATTCAAATTAGTCGAGTTAATTTGAATTAACTTAATTTGAATTATACTAATTAAGAAACATTATTAAATCAGATTAAATCAAATTATACTAATTAAGAAATTATACCAATTACATATAATTATATATAGCAAATCTATTTATTACTATATACTAAAATATTAAATTTAATTCAAATTAATTCAAATTGAGTCAAATTATATTTTTTAAGAAAAAAATAATTAGGAAATAAAATGCTTTCTATATGTCTCATATTTTGTTTTCAGGATTGTAGATTTTTTTTTTCTTTTGGTGTTATGTTTTTTTGAATTTTTTTTCCCTTTATTTATAGTTTGATGATTTGATTTGGATTTTTTTGAATTTTTTTCCCTTGATGTTCTCTCTTTTTGATGAACATAAGGGTGTATATGAGACAATTGATTTATTCAATAAACAAAGTTCATACTTACCTATACACAGATGGTAGTAATAGATTTTACAAATTTGAATAAATAATAGTGTTTAATTATATTTAAAAAACATAACACCAAAGAAAAAGAAAAATCCAGATCAATGGGTTCTTTTAGGGGCACTTTTTGTACTTTGATTTGGATTTTTGGTTGTTTTTATTATGGATTATTAGGGGCATCCGTGCAATAGTTTGATTTGGATTTTTTGTTGTTTTAATTTTCATTTTAGTTGTTTTTGGATCGTTATCTTTTTTGTGGTTTTTTTTAGTGTGATTTGGGTTCTTTTGTTATTTTATTTTTAGTATTTATTAATTGAATTTCTGTTTATTACTTTCGGGGAGGGGGTACTTTTTATGGTCGATTTTATTTATTTTTTCTTTTTTTCTGTATAGTTGTTTTCGGTATTGCCGATTTTTTTTCTTTTTCTTTGGATGTTATGTTTTTTGAATTTATTATTTTTATTTTATTTTATTTTTTGTTTTCTTTTTAATACCCATGTTATATTTTCGCTTTTTGTTTTGAAATTTATATTTATTTAAAGTAAATTTTTTTATTGTTTGTTTTTTTCTTTCTTTTTTCAATATAGGTGTTTTCAGGATTGCAGATTTTTTCTTTTTCTTTGGGTGTTATGTATTTTGTATTTATTCTTTTCATTACATTTTTTTGTTTTCTTTTTAATACGCATGTTATGTTTTATAGCTTTTTGTTCGGGATTTATGTTTATTTAAATTAAATTTTTTTACTACCTTATATATGTTTATATATATTTAGGATTTTAAGCAAAGAATTGAGTCAATCTATGGTGCTTAATGAAATTTCAACTCAATCCACTATTTCTCTAACGTATTAAATTAAATTAAGTCACATTATATTGAACACTATTAAACAATTATTTAGAATATGGTAAGAAAATACTATTAAACACTATAATTATTATTATAATTATACTCAAATATAGAATAACAATTTTATTAGGCAATGTATTAAATCAAATTAAGTCAAATTATACCAATTTGTAATTTTTGATATCAATTTTAGTTATCATTTTATTTTGCACATCAATATGTAATTGTAAATTATTTTTCACATCAATTCATAGATAATAGAATAGAGTTAAATTTTAATTTTTACTTGAGTATTTACTTTGGTTCATAAATTTTTTAATATGTATTATAATTAAGATTGATATTATATTTTTTTATTTATTAAAAAAATATAATATTAATTAGAATATTTTTTTTAATCATTATATAATAATTTTTGTTATTTTATATTATTATATTATCCGTGCATCGCACGGTGAAATGCTAGTTTATTTATACTATGCATGCATGAGATAAAAAAAAATTAAGTGTGAATTACACTCATCCCCAAATTCCTTGTCTTTCATGTATCATTAGTCAGAAACATATTGAGAGGATCAGATTGTGTGGGGCATTTTTAAGAGACAAGTATATCTCAAGAGATTCTACCTTTCTTTTCTATATATATATATATATATATATATATATATATATATATATATATATATATATATATATATATATATATATATATATAGACATATGTGAATAGAAATAAGTATTACTACTCATAAGTTTTCAAATGAGAGTGATTAGGATGAGAGTGATTACGGTTAGATTGATAGTGAGCAGGGTTGGTGGGTGGTTGGTTGAATAGTATAATCTAACGGGTGAAATTAATTAAAGAGTAGATCTAATGGTAAAAAACTTATGAGTACAAGAGGCTCTATACTCATAAAAGTATAGTAGGACTCTATATATATATATATATATATTGGACATATGTGAAAAGAAATAAGTATTTTAAGTAAAATGATTATTTCAAAAAAAAAAAAAGTTAAACCTTTTTTTGTTTTGCCATGGTAGGGCTGACAGCTCGCTGTTTATGAGTCAGCTTGTATTCGACTTGAAATGAACTTGAGATTGATTGCTCATTTATTGTCTCATCAATTTTATGCTATTTAAAATTTTTAGGCTTTAGATTTTGTGATTTTGAAATATCATTTTCCTACATGATTAGGGTTGGCAATCGCTTACTGTTCACGAGTCAGCTCGTGTTCGATTCGAAATGAACTTAGAAATTGATTGCTCGTTTACTTCATCGCCAATTTATGCTGTTTAAAATTTTTAGACTATGAATTTTGTGGTTTTGAAATATTATTTTACCTAACTTTTCCATTTCCCCATTTTGCTTATTATTATTTTGTAATACAAATGGGTAGCACTAAAATACAAGTTCTACTATGATATAAATAGTAGAGTGAGGCTGATATCTTTCTGGAAGTACGAAGCTTTTCGTGTTTTTAAGTCGTTTTTAATATTGAGACTTTCGAATCGATAATCGGCTCCGTTAGACTTGATCTAGAATATTTGAAGTATCTAAAAAAATAAATTTTATAATTTTTTGATATTATTTGCCTAGTGATCGAAGATGCTCAAAATCAACAGTTGAAAATAAAAATTTTACAAAATATGATGATATGACGCTAAAATTTTAGATCAAAGATGTCGATCTTGTTTTATATAGTATAAAGAATTTTCTATCAAAAATTTAAATAATTTGAATATTTTTACACCGTTAAACTTGCAAAGAGCTTATCACGGCCATTAAAATTATTGATTTTGAGCTCTTTCGATGACAAGGCAAACGATATCGAAAAATCATAAAATTTATTTTTTAGGTATTTCAAATACTCTAAATCAAACCTAACGGAACCAATCGTCGATTCGAAAGTTCCAATATCGAAAACGACTTGAAAGCACGAAAAACTCCGTAATTCCAGAAGCTACCAACCTCACTCTAATTAGTAAATAGTATTCCGTAGTGAGAAAACTTTTTTTTATTTTTTTGTGGGTCTAGCAATTATGGGTCTTGTCATACTTTTTCAAACTAAAAACAAAATGGCAAATGAATGATGAATGACTTATCATGACCTTTGCATTTTATTTTCTCATTACTATATAAAAGTTAGTAGGTGGGGAAACAAATGTCATATTTATTTTTACCACTATCAATTATTATTATTATGCTAGACACTAATCTACGCATAACATGCTGATTTGAGATATTAGAGAAAACCAAAAAATAATGCCAAATTTAAGGTTTAAACCAACCACATTGGTTTAAGATTTTTTTCTTAAAGTAAGATTTTAAAAATCAATGTCTAAGATTAAAATGTGCAGCAACTTGTTTATATACCTATGAATTTTGAAATACACCCCATCAACTTTATTATTCAGTAAAACGTATAAAAATAAGTGAATTTATTGTTTCTACTGCCATGAACCTCTCCTTTTTCGTAAATCATACAACATAAAAACTCATTATGATTTTGAAGAAAAAAATTGCCAACATGTAGTTAGGAATATAAACATTTTTGCCGGGCATACATGTAAATATATTTATACCTTATTTTTTACCATTTATTTCTTAAGGCTGCATTTGTTACTCGGTATATTCCGGAACAATACGGGATATTTCCGAGTTATAGCCAAACGATAGAAGAAGAAGAAAAGGCCGCATTTGGTTCCAGAACAATTTTTGAAGGATAACTTTTGAATGTGAGAACAATTTTTGATGGATAGGTTTTTGTTATTGTCAAGAACAAGATCAAAACGTTCTAAATTATATTTGGATATTGTTTATTTGTTCCTACTAGATATTTTGAATATTTATATTAGAATAAGGTATTAGAATGGTAAAAATTAAGTAAAATATCAACTTTGTTCTTTTTATTGATAATAAAAAATAATTCAATATTTTAATAGTGTTTGGAGATATTTATATTAGAATAAATCAATTTTGCCATTGATATTGTTAATAAAAAATAATTCAATATACGGAAAAAGAGATGCAAATAAATTTAAATATCTAATTTTAAATACAAGCTGAACTCTTTTGGCCTAAATTTTGTCAAATACAAAATTATTATAAAGCTTAGCTATGCAATAAATTTCATCAATCATTAAATTTAATAATAAAAAGTTGAAAAAAAAAAAATTTATGACAAAGTATAAACAAACATAAGGTACAAAATTTAATAGTGATACTATTCATATGGAGTTGGGCTGGAATACTATTGATAGTATTTAGCCTCTTTTGCTATCAAATTTTTAACCCTTGGATGAGAAACTGTAGAGTTAGGATGATATTAGTCCGTTAAGATTGAGTGGTCCCAACTGAATTATAATATTTAATCCAATAGTTAGAAATGATAAAAGAATTTGACGTGCTAAAAACTTGATAGCAAAAGAAGACAAATACTATCAATAGTATTCCAGTCCAACTCGCTCTATATATATATATATATATATATAAGATTATTTTAGTTTAAGCAGAAAGAAGGGCAAAAAGTTGATTATTTTAGTTTCAGCAGAAAGAAGGGCAAAAAAGTATACCTTTATGGATTTTATTGATGATGTTATATAATACAAAAGATGAATCTAATATAGTAATAATGCATAATATAGTAACAATATAACTAGTTATCTCATATCATATAATCTTATTCTAAATATATTGTAACATAAGCAAAGTTAAAACCATGCCAAAAGGTATCTAACAACACTAGCAATTCAACAGAGAATTTGAAGAATCTGCTCATAACATTTTAAAAACTTTTTGAAGTGTCCTTCCCACTTCGTCAGAGCTCACTTCTTTTTAAAGTTAAATTTTAATTTTTAACACTGCTATTCGATACTAAATGAATACATAAATTAAGAAATTACAAAACTATTGTTTCGTTCAATCAGAGTCTCATTTATGGCTGTTATTCAATTTGTTTTTTTTTTTAAAATAAAATAAAAACAAAGCAAGAACAAGCTCCTTACTCCACACAACTCTAACACTAACAATGCCAAAATTGTAAACTCAAGCTATACGAGAACAACTAAAAACATCCGAAATTTTCTCCATCATCAACAAATTGATAAGAGAGGAAACAAGAAAGGATTATTCAGAACATGAAAATTCCTTCTTAAATGCAGCCATCACACAATCCGAATAGCCTGAGACAAATCACACGTTTCCGCAACCGACCAAATAAAAAGGTTCACCCTGAGGCGATAGAAACAGCATCGAACGGGAACGCAAGGAGAATTCGCGACTCGATCGAAGAACAAGACCCTAGAGAAAGTCAATTAGATGAGTTGTCATTGTACAAAAGCATCCAGTTTAAATTTGGAGCATATTGCTATACTAGCCGAAAAATTAAAAAAAAAAAGAAAGAAAAAAAAGAGAGGAAAAGAAAAAAAAAGGAAATGGGGGAACACCAATAATACATGCATCAACAATCTAACCACTGGTACACACACAACCTTAGCTTCGAACATGAGAAAAACAGGTTCTAGCATATGATGAAATACAAAACAGAAACCCTAGCAGCAACATGAAGGGGATAAGTTTCTGGCTATGAAAGGGGAAGGGAGGAAATGGTTTATGAGAAATTATAGAATCATCATGTTGTGAAGAAGGTCCAAAGCTTCTTCCCTATCGAAGCGGCGTGCTTCTCCTCGGCTTCTTCATCGTCGTCCTCATCATCATCATCATCATCATCCTGCTCAATCCCCAATTCGCTGCCTACTGGAGTTGAAGGTTCAATTTCTGCTTCTATTGCTGCGGCAGCCATTCCGTCTACAGCCAATCTCTCAACTGTATGGGTTTCGGCTATTTCCGGCTGCTACAAAGAAACAATCCAGTCAGAAAGGGACAAGTCTACGGGAAATAAATAAATAAATAAATAAAAACAAATGAACTAATGCGTATTCGGAACACGGGCAATTGAATTATTCAAAAGTATGATTTGGCCGCCAAATTTTTTACCACAAGCAAGTTTAGAGGATTTCTATTCCAGAGATAAGTGAGAAGTATCTTGAAGTACTAAAACTTTAGTTCTAGGTGCTACCCCACTCTGGTGGCGACGAATATTGGAGATTAATTGGTATAGGATTCTATCCTTGGGTATATTTGCAATTTTTTCCGCACCCCAAGGAAATGCTATCCCCCGGTCCATGGGATATCTTTCGTACATAAGATCACAAGTGACGATATGCTTATGTCTCCATTATGTTTGGCGGGTATGATGGTGATAGCTACTGCTATCCCCACTTCACTACCCAACCAAGCATTGCCAAATGGCTAGCTCTACTTCTGCACGATGCAGCTTTTAACCAACCAACCCCCACCCCCACTCCCCACAACCCAACCAACCAACCAACTAACAAAAGGAAAAAAATAAATTTACTATAGTCTTAATAGCAAGGAGTACATAGCTCCTGCAAGCTGATAATTACCTGCGCAACATTCTGGGCAAACTCGTGGACTTCCATTACACTTTGCGCCATATTTACATTCCGCTCTGAAGTTGCTTCTCCTTCACCACGACTATTATCTACCTCATTTTCCTGTAATTGCTTGTGGCCTCCTTTGTTTTGTCCTTTGGTCTGATTGGGCACTGCATGAGCTGCTGCGGCAGCACCGGCACTGTTACAACACCAGAAAAAGTCATAAGCTGAGGCCTCGCAGATATTAATTATGAACTACATACAATTGAATAGCTTATCAGGTACGAAGAATAACTACAAGCACATATGATAAAGATGGTAATAAACTCAACCTCACTTGAAGCAATTAAGGATTCAAACCTTTCGTTAATTACTTCAAGAACTATATAGCGGGACCTAGTTACAAGCAAATAATAAATTCATAGAAGCAAAATGAAAGCTCAGAAAAGCCAATAACATAAGTCAGTCCCTAAGTGACCAGAGCCAAAAATCAGTGGCTTGAAAAGCACGCAAGTTTCTGGTTGCACCCTTCTAGTCAACCCACTGATGCTCCAAATTAGATTAAACAACCAACCAAAGCAAAGTGAATGACTAGCATGAGCCGTAGGAAGTGAATTTTTTTTAGAACAGCTATTCTAACAAGCCTCCATACTGAAAGTCTGCCAAACAGCCACCGCCGCAGCAAGAACACGAATTTCAATTTGCAGCCTCTGCTTCTGGGTTTCAAAGCTCATTCCGGCTTCTGGACACAGCAAAAGCTAAAGAATTTTATCTGCCAAATGCTTGGATGCTGTTTCCCGCGTAAAGAAGCTGAGTTTGGCAGAATAGTTGCTTAAAACAATTTTAAAAGGTTTCATTCTTATTATCAGATAAACTTCACAAGTGACAATACAGCTACTATTTGCACCTTGCTGAAAAAAAGAAGAGGAAATTCTTACATTGTTGAGCGCCTGAAATTGTAGCGCTTTTCTCCTGGAACCTGCACAACTGCTGGCCTGGATGTCTGCCGCCTTTTCCGTCGCCCACCACCAACAGAAACACTCTCAGAATGGACTTCACTGTCCTCAGCATCCCCCTCAGCTGCTTTCATTCCTGACAAATTGTCAAACCGCCTTTTCTTCCCCGTACTAGTCGCTCCCAGTTCAGTGTGAACGGACTCTTCCTGACTTTCCTCTTGAATATTTGAGAAGCCCTTCGAATCCCCATAATCATTGTTCCCTTCTGAGGTCTCCCCAAGTATAGCTTTAGCATCCTCAACAACTGCCTTAACGGAGCGGGTCCTCCTAACGCCTTTTGAGGTGGTTCGCCTTTTGGGCGGGCGGCCCCCCTTTCGTTTTGATGACTCGGGTTGGTTATTATCAACAGGTAAAGAAGATTCCTCCCTCTCATTATCTTGATCAAGAGAGGGAACGTTACCACCATTTTCTGACTGAATTCTCAAAATATCGGTGGAATTATCCGCTACTCCATAGGATGGCTCTGGTTCTGGCTCATTCCCATCTTTATCCAAAGAATCGATTGCAATTCCATAGGAGGGTGTGGGCTCATAATCAGCCTCACCTTCTGAAACTTCTCCGTCGAGCCTTTCTACAAAGGAAGTGGGCTCTGCCTCAATCTCAGTTGACTTTTCAGCCCTTTTATCTGTGGGGGAGAAATTAAACAACCGCGAGCACTTTTGTAACCACGACATGCGGCCACCTGAGTTCATATTCAAGCTTGTACCCGCAGGAGATGCTTCAGCAATTGGAGATCTTAACTGCTCCTCAAAAGCCAAGTTTGGCATTTGCACATTTCCTGTATCTTGTAGACCAAGAATATCTAAGTCATCGATTACTTTAACCCCGCAGTTCTTGCAAACCCTGCACTGCTCAGCTAAACAAAGGAAACGCGTTCTCTCCTTGACATACTCTTCTCTTCGATCCTTCAAATTCCTACTAAGAACACTAAGACTATCTATATCCTTCTTAATTTCAGTTCTGTCTACTTCAAGTTTCTGCTTGTCCTCTAAAAGTGCTTCTGTTTCCCTCCTTAATTGCTCCTTCTCCATCTTTATCTTCTGTATTTTTGACTCGTTCAAATCAATAGCATATCTGATTTTGTTTTCTTCGAAATCGATTTTCTTTTTTAGCTCGCTCTCTAATTCTTGCATCTCCTTTTCCTTCTCAATTAGCTTTCTTTCAATTTCCATGTCGAGCTCATGTTTATGCAACTGAAGGTTACGATCATTATTAGCACGCTCCCTCTTAAGTAACTCCTCAATTTCAGATTTTTCATGTTGCATTTCTCTCTCGAAAGCTTCTTTCTGCAGCCTAAGCTCCTCCAACTCCCTCCGGCACTTAGCTTCGATTTCCAGCTCCATATTGTTCAGCCTTTCCTCTTCATTGTGGCGACATTTATCAAATTTCTCCCTTTCTTCATCAATTTTCTTAATCTCTGCTTCCAGGGCAACTCTTTTCTCATCTAACACTTCCCATTCTTTCTCGAATTTCTCCCTTTGCTCTCTCAAATCTTCACTTTCCCTAGAAATTGAGTCGTTACGCATTTTGTATTCCTCAATCTCTTGCTTTAGTCGCGATGTTAACAAGAAATGTTGCTCTCTCTCTTCCTCAGTGAGTTTAAGGTTTTCTCTCTCCTTGATAATCTGCTGTTTCTCAGCTTCTACTAAAGCCTTTACCCTCTCAAGATCAGACTTTGAATTTTCCAACTCTTGTTTCTCTCTCTCCAGCCGTTCTTTTTCTTCTACCACCTTTCTATCCTCACCTTTCACGGACTCCTCCCACTTCTTCATGGCTTTCGATTTTGCTTCGAGATCCTTCTCCTTATCCTTCAGCTTCTGCATTTTGCTATCTAAAGTATGCTCTCTTTTAGCAATCTGATCTTCTCTCCGGCTGATTTCATTATTTTTCTTTTCCACATCATCTATTTTCTCTTTCATCTCTTCGTCAAAGGAAATTTTCTCTTTTTGTAGTTCTAAATCAAACTCTGTCCTCTTTGATTCTAATATCGCATTATGATCATCTAGAAGCTTCTGAAGTCCCACCTAGGAAACAAAGAGGAAAGAAAAAATTAGCCTCCTTCGAAAGCGCAGAAATTCTATACTTAAGTACTTCAAAGTTCTTTAATATGTACCCTTTCTCTTTCGTTTAGCATTTCTTCTTTGGCAGCTAATTCCTTCTCTTTTACTTCTAAGTTTGCAACCCTAGTTTCCATATCCTGCATTCACGACATATGAAATAAGATAACAAGAGAGAGAGACAGAGAGAGAGAGAGAGAGAGAGAGAGAGAGAGAGAGAGATCTTGTTATAACTTGGCTTATAACATGACTGAAGGAACAGTTTGATGTAACGAAAACCCACCTTCTCTTTAGCAGTTAAGGCTTGAAGTCTTGTGCTAATGTCATCCTCCATTCGTTTCAGCGAGCTTTTCTTAGCCTCGCTTGTTTTCCTGGTCTCTTCAAGCTCGTCCTGCTTCTTCTTAAGGGCCCTATCTTTCTCATTCGCCCTTTCATCACGATCATTAAGGGATCTCTGCCCCTCAACAAGCCTATTTTGGCTTTCTTGAAGCTTTAGTTCCCAATCCCGCAAATGTTCTGCTTGTTCCATAAGATGCTTCTCGCGTGTCTTGCGTCTAAACATAGTAAGAAATAATCAAACTCGCATAAACAAATATAAGAAGAATTAGAAAGCTGATTTTACTGAAAAATGAAATTTCCCAGCATACTGCTAATAAAAAGGCAAAAAATGGATGAACACCTCGCCAACCATACAAGATTTCGATTCAGATTCTTAAGCGTTAATTGTCTTCGAAAGCAAGAATTAATATTTGTTCAATTTCACTGATGTCCTGCCAGACTTAAATGTTTCTATCAAAAGAATAACATATATTATTATATATTCCGTCAAGTGACAAAAAGTCCATAAAAGTTACCAAGACCGCACAAGTTTTAAAGGACTTTTCCAAAATCAATCAGTAGGGCATTAAAATCCCAATAGAAATACAAGTCCATAAAATTGTTGCCAAATAATTTATAGTTGGAAAGGTTCTCTTACATTTTAGTCGTATAAGAACAGCAGGCTAAAGAAAAAAACAAGAACTGGCAAGACGCTTACTCAGCATCAAAAGACAGCTTCTCCTTCTCAAGTTTACGCTCACGAGCTTCCAAATCCTCCAACTTTCTAGCTGCTTGCGAGCTTTTACGGCTTGCTTCTGCTAGCCTGGCATCGGCTGAATGCAGCTTTGCTTCAATCTCCAAGCGCTTCTCCTCCAAGCTGGCCTCTAGGGCATGAGCTTCTGCTAACTTCTTCTCAGATGTAAATTTGACCTCAGCCATCTCAGATCTCATTTCACGTAAAGCCTTTTCAAGCTGTAAGTTCAAATATTTCAAAAGAAAAAGAAAAGGAAAGGAAAACTGTCATACAAATGTATAACTTACTACACAAAAGGGACAATCCCAATAAATAAAAATAAATATCTCAGCTATACCATCTATTAACATATATACTTCAAATTTTCCAGTATACTTTCTTAGAAAATCACAAGAATGCATTTATTTTAAGCTGGAAGTTGGTTTTGTATTTGAGAGTGTTTTTTTGAAGAGATATATTTCTATAAATACGACAGTATATAGATAAGGAAAAGTTTTTGAAGGACATACATAAAAAATTCAGTTCAAAAATTTGATTTTGCAGAATACATGCAGTAAACAGATAATTTTACACTATGTAGGCATGAAAATTTCATAAAGATCAAATCAACCACTTATTAGCAACCCCATAGGAAAAATATTGGTCAGCAACTAATATATAAGGAAAGGAATGATGGCACTCATACATCAACAACACACTGCTTCTCGATGCCCAAGGCTTTTCGAATATTTTCTTCGCGCTTTTCCAATTCTGTTATGGCTATCGCATGCACTGTTTGTTCACGCTTCAGTATCTCCTCTGCCTCCACAAGTCCTTGTCTCATTTCTTCGTATTTGGCAGTCCACTCTTTCTTCTCAATCAACAGAAGTCCCATGTTATATTGATACTCATGTAGCTGCAAAAACAAATAAAGAATATATGAAAAAACTTCAAAATATAATAACCATATTTGTAAATGTGGAACTGAATGTAGCTTAAATTTTGGTGGACCAATAAAAAAAAAAAAAACCCTTCAACAAAAATCGCTAAAGCCCCTCCAAAAAGAATAATCCTGACTAAGCATATCTGTAACTAGGATGGTTAACACACAAGTACAGAAAGTCAGCACTCCAATTCTTTCACATGGCAAAAATCAGCATATAACTAAATAATGGGAGTAAGCATAATCTCAACAATTTGTAGTGCATGTATCCCTAGAGTTTAGATAAGCATCTCAATTGCATCATCTTCGTGAATGCCTCTCCATCAGGATGCAATTTGACAGCTTCTGGCATCAAGGTCACAAACATGTCTTCTAGAACAAATTATTTTTGTAGTATGTCTATAACCCGACGTACAACTTCTATGAGAACTACATTGGCATTTGGCAATGATATTAGTAAATCTGACCAATAATACGACCGGCACACCAATACCAGCAGAAAGTATTTACGGTGAGCCAACTATACACTATTCAAAAAATGACTCATAAATATGATTTAGTGAACTTGAATCTACTAACACTTTGTTCCTCTGCAACAAAATTCAAGACGATAGAATTTCTATATTTCAGACAAAGCCCAGAGAAAAACCACGTACTTAATTAATTTGAAATTCATTTAGAAGTCAAATAAGACTTCTTATTAGCTTTACTCCCAGAATGTCAACTAGCAAGACTGAGTGCTACTTTGCCAACAACAAGATTGAATGAATGGAAAACAGTAGTGTTTTGCTATCTAAATTTAAGCGAAATGCCTTAATTCACTTAATTCAGTAACCAACCACCCCTCAAGTTAAGGGCGGATAGTCCTTTAAGGCCTAATAAGAGGTTAATTATATCAAAAGCTGTTTCAAAGCTGCACATCATGTTCCTAAATTTCCTGCACAAGTCAAGAATACTTGGGATATCAAACAGTGATAACAATGGCATGCAAATGCCCGACACAGTAAACTAGATTTTCCAGCCCAAAGAAACTAATGTTACTTTCACATTCATCTGTTTTTTTATTGTCAAAGTATGACTCAATTAAGCTTGATGATGATCTCCGTAAGCCAAAAACTACGCCTGATTGAAATTGTAATTAAAAAAACCCTACTTAGTTAGATAAAAATTGAGAATCTTAAACAAACCATACGGAGCATAATCAGTTAGGCTCAGCTATATTCTAACGATGAGTACCAAATCCCCTTCAGTGATCAAGGAGAAGCTCCCAAATGACAATTTTTCTCACAGATCATGGAACATATTCAAATTTTCTTTCATAATAGTTTCCAACTCCAACAAAATAAACATAGATCATGAAACAGTTAATGAACTATTCCTCCCAATTACAGCAGAATCAGACGAAAACAACCCTAAAAGTTCAGTATTACACATACTCTTTCAGAGAAAGGAGAAGAGAAAGGCCATGCCCTAACTAACCTCCTTATCGAGCTCCGATATCCTGTGGGCAAGAGCCTCCCTATCCTTCCTCTGGAGCGACGACTCGTCCAACAACCCCGCATCCCTAAACCTCCTCCACACCTCGGCCTCCCCATCGACCCCGTTCTCCCCCAGCGACGCATGCGGAGGCGCCGGCAGCGGCGGAGGCGGCGCCGCCGCCGCCTCCGCCACGCCCTTCCCCTTCCCGAGGGCGGCGGCGGAGGAGCTCCGCGGGTTCGCGGGCGACAGGGACCACCCCGACGACCACCCCTTCTTCTGCTGCGGCGTGAACATGGAGGAGGCCTCAAACCCTAGAAAACCCCAACCACCACATCCAAGAACGCCGCGACCGCAGCGCCAAGATCCGGAATTGCCCGAAGAATCGCGCTTCGGAGCCCTAGAAGTCGACCTTCCGGAGGGATCCAAACCCTAATTCGCGACGAGATCGCGGGGAGGAAGAGGAGGAGGAGGGACGGGGCAAGGGATCGGAAGAGGAAACCCTAGGAAAAGGGGAAAGAGAGGTAAATAAAAAAAATTAAAAAAAAAAAGTGGGGGTTCTCGATTTGTTTAATTCGCGTGTGGCTTTTGTGAAGCCGCAGCCTTTTTCTCTTCACGGACGAATACGTCGACGACAATATCGAACAAAGCCGAGGAAAAGAGTGGGGCCCATCGAGCGCATCTGACGTGGACCAATCGTAGAGGAGGATTCGGGGGAGAGGTAAACGTTGGGGTCGCGGTGGTGCATTTCTTATCGCGATTGCGCCCCCTCTCACTTTGTGTTTATTTTCCCGTGGACGGAACTACCCCCGAGGCCGGATTTGAATTGGGCTTATGTTGTACCGCAGGAGCATTGTAAGTTATTGTGATCCCGCGAGGGGGTATTTATGTCATTTTGTTTAAGGGAGAACCTACGTGGACTCGGTGCACCGCGTGGTCCGTGGACCACACCACTCACTTCATATTCCTCATGATTGTAGTATATTTCAATTTCAAAAATTATAACTTAAAAAATATGTCACGGACTTAGAAAAATTTTGGCGAAGGCCCAAAGAGTGTCACTAATGAAAAATTATAGCTTCGACATGGTCCACAAACATCAGTAATGAATTGCGCTGCTAATTTCTTATGTTGTGTGACGATTCCGCTTTAACTTAGGACCGTTTGGTTGAATATAATGAAAAATATAATATAGTTAGAGATGTATGCAGTTGAAGATATAGCAGTTTCAATTACATATATATATCAGTTGGTTTAATGCAGCAGAAAGTGTTGTAACTATAAATAATTTATTTAGTTGTATGTCAAGGATTTAAGTGTCGTGGCACGAAATCGTGCCGGAAATTTCTTTGATACGATGCAACGGTGCGTGCGGCGCCTTATGCGTCAAAAAAATTCTTATGTGCCGACACATAATAGCATGCAATATTTATTTTTAAAAAAAATAAAATATTTTAACTATTTATTATGCTTTTTTATCACATCTTTTGAACTTTATTGAGAAAATTACTTGCTAATTTAAAGAATAAAGGGTTTTGAGATGTATCATAGGTACGGAATTTGTATCGTGGCGGTTTCTTGTTGGCACGGTACGGCACATCAATCGTGATACATGGTCCGCCACACTTAAAAAATTGTATGTAGTTGACAAGCGTGTTTGTAAAAAAAATATTAATTGATAAGATTACCTCTAATATGCAAACAAAAAAATAAATATATATTTAAAAAGAAATTAGAAAGGTAAACTTATATTTTAGTTGAAATTACTCTCTCCAACTCTTTGTTAGAACTACGACTAATTTGAGTATAGTTTCAACTGCTATAGTTGAGCCTTCTTATGCAGTTCTATTTGTAATAATTAAATTAATACTGGATTTGAATTTGTATATAGTTACAACTATAATACAATTATAACTACATATAATCAAACAGCTCCTTAAATCTTTTTCTCAAATATGCTTAAACTTTTTTCGGAAATAAAATAGTAAAAAAATTTTTAGCACATGGAGAACAACTTCTTTTATGTTCTTTGTTAAACATATAAATCTATCATAATTGAATAAGCAGGCATAATAAAATATCCTAAGTGAAAAAATAAACACAAAAAAAAAAAAAAAATTATAGCCAATGGTATTGGACTTTTGGGAAAAAAAAAAAAAAAAAAGTTGAGTTTAAAAGACAAAAAGTGTGAGTGGGCCAGGACTAAGTGCTTTCTCAAACTTGGCATTAGGTTGACTTGATAATTAGGTATAATAGGAATCTAAAGAAATTCAAATTTAAATACCAAGTTTATTTTTGAAATATTAAGAAATTATGTTTAGTATTAAAGAGGAAAGATTTAGTGCATAACATTCAAAAAATTAGAAAATTAGTAAACCTATAGTTACATTTAAGTTCATTTGCGATAATGAACTTTTAAAAATGGCCAATTTTTAGTGTTAGTAGGTCGAGTCGCTACAATCGATATCATAGCCATATTACTAGCGGAAAGTGTGAGAAGGGTTCCATCTTGCTTGATGAATTTTAGACTATATGCGTGATTAGGACCAGGCTGATGAGGACGTCAGAACCAAAGTGTATTTAGGATATATCTAAAAAAAATATCAGGAACTAAATGGAAGGAGTATGTCACACTCCAATAGTTTCACATCGGATAATGCGAGAGCGTGACGGCTTATATGTGACGAACACATTAGAACTAAAATTATTTTGAATTGGTGATTTAGTCTCAACGAGTTAGTAGTGACGCAACACAGATCTAATAAAAAGAAAAGAAAAGAAAAAAGTCTATATATAGAATAGCACAATGTGTGAGAATTATGATGTTCCCAAGGAACAACTTATCATTTGTTTAATCTTTCTACAAAGTGTTTCTTCATGTGTAAGAGTACACCACCACTTAACATGTCAGGGGTGTTTTTGGTAATTTCAGATAATGCAGGTGCAAAGTAGTGTTCGTGGTCCAACGTGCGGGGTTGCAATCCCATCGCCAATTTACTAAAATGCCCTCAGGTATTGCAGCAATTGCATGAACCCTGTCCTATAGACCAAGTACTTAAAAAATTAAAGAAAAAATTTAAAATACCACTCTTATGGTTTCACACTTTCTCACTTTAGTATCCAGTGGTTTAAAATGTATCAGTTTAGTGCCTTGTGATTTTATTTTTATCTTTTTATTATCAATTCCACTAATTTTTTCTTTAAATCAGTGACAAAGTTAAAATTAAAGGGTACTAAAGTGAATATTCAATAAAATTAGGCAGGGTATCTGAAGTTGTTTATATATAATTTAACGAAATATTAAGAAAAAAGTCAACAAAAAGATAAATATGAAACCACAGGGCACTAAAGTAGTCCTCCTAATCAATTTCAACGGTTATATTTGGACTTCAATACACCAATGTATTTTGATTTTCATATGGTTAAAGAGCTTAATGTAACTGTAAATTCATGCAACTAAACTGTCTCTTAAAATGTTTAAGATTGGAATTTTTAATTGTAAATGCAATTAATTTTTCTTTTAAACTTAAATTTTTGGGTGAGTTCAAGTAATTTAACATAGTATGAGAACTCAGTTCGTACGTCTATATTTACGACTGATACTTATCAAATTAGTTTTCTTTCAAATTCCAATTCCAGTTCATCTTATTCTTTTTCAGTTTTGTTCATTCTTTCAAATTAAATTTATCTGGTTCTTATCTATTGATTCAATCCGGTTCTTCCAACGATTTTGTGTATTTACCTGACTATAATGTGTTCATGCCACATGTTGTTTGTAAGACATAATATGTGTTAAGAGAGCGTGGTAAAAAAAATATATTTAAACAAATATTTCATAGAAATGGTCTTCAACATAAGACTGTCCCATTTGTCGTTCATCAGATAGTAAGAATCTTGAAACTTTATATAAGATGAATAAAATAGCCTTCTGTTGGAGACTGTTCCCACCAAATTTTTTTGATTGTAAATTTGAGTTATGAGTACACTACTCTATAAAAAAAAAGTTTTTCATGATAAAATTTCTAAATTGAGATCGTCCTATCTACTAGCAATTACAGAAAGACGCATATCTCAAAGCAGGATGAACGACAGATAGAGCGGTCTCATGTTTTGCAATAGACATTTGATCCACTAACTATAATTTCTCTGTTTCATCCTTTACTAGGGGTAAAACAGTCAATTGCTCCTTTAACATGTTCTCCCATGTGGACCCCTTGTTCATGGTAATGTAGTAAAACATTGGGAGGTGAGAGGGCATTATGGTAATTTCACATCAAAGTGGGTGGTGGTGGTGGAATATGCTTTGGATGCTTGGAAGTGTGAGTGTGACAGGGTGTATGAGAGGAATAATTGTGAATAAAATTAAAAAGGGGAATTGTTGGGGAATGATTGTGAGGTGTTGTGATTTGTGGGGGGAGGGAAAAGGATGAAGTAATTAGAGTTCCAAGTTTGGGATCTCTCTACCTAGGGATGTCAACGGATTAGATTCGGGTCAGATTTTTAAAAACCTGAACCAGAATTCGTATACCAAACCCGAAACCCAAATCCGAATCCGAATTCGAAGCCGATGGATTTTAAAAATCCACATCCAAATCCGAACCCGATGGATTTTAAAAATCCACATCCAAATCCGAACCCGAGCAAAAACCCGAAACCCGAACCCGAACAAAAATCCGAAAACCCGAGCCCGATTCTAAACTCGAAAATCCGAACCCGAAAATAATATTTACCAATTATATTAATATATAAATATGTATTTTAGTTTAGATTACAAAAGTTTAAGTATTTTTTTTGGCCTTTAGATTCGATCTAAAGTTTGAATTTTTTTATATATTATATCATATTTTTGTTCGTGTTCGGGTTCGAATTTGAGTTCGGGTTCGGGTTCGGGTAGGATTCGGGTCGGGTACAGTCAATATCCATATCCAAATTCATATCCGTCGGGTTTTTATTTTTAATATCCATATCCAAATTCATATTCATTTGCCTCGGATAAAATCCATATCCGTCGGGTTTGGATTCGGGTTAAAGTCGGGTATCCATATCCATTTACATCCCTATCTCTACCTCCCATGTGGACCTGCTTTTCCTAATTAAGCAATTATGATCTATAAACTTATTTTTAAGATAACAACATATAATTTTGCAATTGTTTAGTTCTTTGTATTTTAATTTGTGTTTTAAGTGTAATTAATCAATAGCTCAAAAGTTATGTTTAGTTCGCTTTAGTTAAACTATGAGGCTAGCGCCATTTTGATTCTCAAATTTTAATTTATTATAATTTTTTATTGAAACTTTCAGAATTATTGTAATCAAGTTATATAATTCGATTTATCTATCTGGCTGAGTATTAATGTATCGCTATTGTTGTGATTGATGATGCGTCAATAATTAAAATGTTACAGTACTTTTACATTAGCGATGTATTAATATTTAGTCAATTAAATTGGATTGTGGGACTTGACTATAAAAATTTTGAAATTTTGAATCATAAATAACAATAAAATAAAGTTCGAGAAATAATATGTCTGCTGAATCATAGTTTACGAACTAAATATGCAATTTACGTTTGCATTTACATGTTATAGTGGAACCCGCAAATTAGGGACATAAAAAGTATTTTAATTTTTGGTATTTTCAAATATACCCTTCTACCATTATTAATATTTCTTATTTGTTCTTAAGTTAAGGTCAAAAAAGGCATTTTGATTTTTTTTTTTTTTTAACTCTGGTAGATATTTAACTCACGTTTAAGCCAAGTTAACTTAACGGATAATAACTGCAAAGGTATTTTGGAATAATGGAGGAAATTATGAGGGATATATATATTGGAAAGAAAAAAAAATAGAGATAAATAAAATATTTTTAAAATTTTGAGAGGTATATAGACAATTATCCCTTATTATTAAACCATAGCTTTATTTTTATTCTTTAAAATTTCCTTCTAGATGATGTTTAAGAATGTTATTGTTTCATTATTAATAGACGCATTACAATGGAGCCCAAAATGCTGGATAGTTGGCATTAATCATCAAACCTAGAAGCTTGATCGGTTAGAAATACACAATCAATTTATTTAAAGCGTATAAATACAATGTCCACGAGTCTCAATTTTGACTCGACCCACCTAGTCTCATGCGATTTTAAACATGACTTGGCTCACCCCAGCCTCATGTCATTTCGAATATAACTCGGCCCAACATGGCCTCCCGCCACAGGGCAGAGTGTTGGCCCATTTAAGCCAACAATCCCCCCTCTAGTAGTTGCACACATTTGCAGCATACGAGAATTGAATCCGTGACCTCTGGCTCTGATACCACTTGTCGAATTGTTGGCCCTAACCATTAACCGCTGTTATAAATACACAATCAATTCACTTAAAGCGTACAGATACAGCACACACGGGTCTCAATTGTGACTCAGCCCATCTAGTCTCACGCCATTTCGAACACGACTTAACCTACCCCACCCTCACGCTATTTCGAATATGACTCGATCCAATATGGCCTCCTTCCACAGGGCAGAATGCTGACTCATTTAAACCAACACAAAACTCTAGTTTGATACTTTTATTATGAGAATTTCAATACAATGATTTTAAAATTATTATATAAACAACATTTTATCAAATAACACTACTCCGCCTTACAATAATACTAAATAGACTTTGCAGTGCTTCTAACAAAGATTAGTCTTGACAGATTTGTCTTTGCGGCACTTGGCCCTTGTCCTTCCTTTCGTCCTTTGGACTTCTGACAGTGATATTAACGTTACTAAAACTGGTGATGATAGATCAAATACCGAATCTGATCGCTTTAGATTAATTGATACTGAGTAGATTTATTGAAAAAGATCTTTGTATGATAAATTTAGATATGTTAATATCATCATCCTTCGATTTCTTGGATGCCTTTGTTTATTTAGTTTTTCGATTAGTGGGAACAAATTTTTTTTTTATTTTTTGAGAGAAGAAAGGTAGCATGCTACCCGTTTCGTTTATTTCATTTAGAAATAAACTTAGTGAAAATATGAATCGATTAGGATTGACTTGATCTCAATCTGCATTATGAAGCCTTTTACTTACTAATGCTTATAGACGGTCGGTCACCGTGGGAAAGAATTAATGATGACAAAGTAGAATAGTATGGATATGTGAAACCTAATTTTAATACCAAATATTGTAGTTGTATGTATGTATGGATACATAGAAAGAGAGTCATAAATCACACAAAAATATGAAATTTAAATTTTAAAATTTAAATTTAAATATAAATTCTTAATCTAAATTTAAATTTTGAGTCCAAAATCAGAATTAGATTTCAAAAAGTAGGTTTTGTAGCTGCTTCTTATTTTGGATCTCGAAAATTAGAAAGCTTATTCTAAAAGTCAGAATCAGATTTCGAAGATAAGATTGTGAAACGCGCTATTGAGCCGAAAATTACTTATGGACACAAAATTACTTTTCAAAGGTTAGTCCAAACAACCACATAAGGGTACGTTTGTTTCAACAAAACCGAACTTTCGGTTGAAGTGGACTTCGGTGGAAAATATTTTTTCCCGCTGTTTATTTCGTAGTTATGAAAGCGAAATTTCATTAATTTTATTATTTGTTTGGTAGGAAATGTATAATGTAAAACTGTAATTTATATATAAATAATAAATATTTTAATAAATAAAGATAATATAATTATAATTTTATATAATTAAAATTTAATTTAAAACACTAAATTAGTTTTTTATACAAAAATTATAGTAATACAATAATAAAACTATACAGTAAAAAATATTAATACTTAATTAATTAATTTTTATTATATTTTAATTGTACAAACTAAATAAAGAAAATATTAAAAAGTTAACTAATCAATTTTTATCATATTTTAAATATGTCAATGAATAAAAGAATAATTAGTAATATAATTAAATATATTTAAATATAATTATTTTATCTATTATATTATTTTATTATTTTTTCTTTACTTCTCTTCACCTAATTGACTTCGGACCATATTCGTTTGAGGTTAAGTCGAGTTCGACCGCAATTTTTTTATGGCGAACCAAATAACGAAAGTGACCGTTTATAGTGAAAAGGACTTCCTCCTCTCCACTCTCACCGCACTTCCACCCAAACAAGCATGCCCATAGTTGCAAATAGGGATGTAAACGGATTCGAGTTGGTCGAGCTCCCGCTCCGATCACCCGATGGGAGCAATGGGAGAAAATAGTAATGGGAGAAAATAAAACGAATTCATGGCGAAACGAAAGAAATTTTGACCCATCCCAAATCCGCCCCAAAATTATTTATATTTTAAAAAATGTTCCTAAAAAAACAATATATTTACAAAAAAGTTCAAAATACAAATAAGTTAGTACTCTCATTTTTAATGTATTTGATACTTTTGAATTTTGTTTTGAATTATAATTGATATTTTTTTTTTTATAATTGATATTATTAGAGATATATATATATATATATATATATATATATATATATATATATATATATATATATATATATATATATATATATATATATATATATATATATATAGAGTAGGGCTACTATATTATTATGAGTAGTAGAGCCCTACTACTCATAAGTTTTTCGATGATAGAGCGAGATCCTATCTAGAGTATTTAAAACTTCTAGAAAATAAATTTCGTAATTTTTCGATATCATTTACCTTACGATCAAAAGTTCACAAAATTGACAATTTTTAACGGGATATGGGATACTTGGTAGTTTAACGGTGTAAAAGAATTGAAATAGGTTGAATTTTTGATAGAAAATTCTATTCACTACCTAGATAAAGATCAATAACTCCGATCTTAAATTGAAGGATCCGATCATCTATTTTTAGGACATCGTTCGATTTCGTTTGCTCATTTTATGCCCATTTGATGGACTTTATTATGATTTTGAAAAATTACGAAATTTATTTTCTAAAAGTTTTAAATACTCTAGATCATATTTAACGGAGTGGATCGTCGATTCTAAGCTCTATCATCCAAAACAACTTATGAGTATTATATATATATATATATATATATATATATATATATATATATATATATATATATATATATATATATATATATATATATATATATATATATATATATAGAACTAGACTACTATCTTATTAATAGCAAGTCATTGGTCTTTATCAAGTTTTGAGTTGGATTGAGAGATATGTGGTTAGGATGATGTGGCTCTAGAGTTAAGTGAGTGGTTGGTTGAATAGTATAATCTAACGGATGAAAATGATCAAAGAGGTGAATCTAACTCGAAAACTTGGTAGCACCGAGTGCTTCGTTATTGATAGCATAGGACTCTATATATATATATATATATATATATATATATATATATATATATATATATATAGAGTCCCACTATCCTATTAATAGGATTGGAGTCATTGTCCTATCAAGTCGTTTTGATTGATCGGAACTTCAAATTGATAATTGGCACCGCTGAAATTGATCTATACAATTACAAATGTTTAGAAACCAAATTTAAAATATTTAAAAATCATTATCAACTTCATCTTAAGAGTTAAAAAATGAATCATAAATGAATAACCTTCTTAAAATAGAGGTTAGACTTTTTCAATTCATAATCAGAGTTATTAAACATTATCTAAATAGTATAAAAAAATTTCTATCAAAAATTCAAGCAATTTGGATTGCTCTACACCGTTAAACAAGCAAACGGCTCATAAAGGCAATAAAAAATTGTCGATTTTACTACACTTTGATCACCATATAAATAATTTTTAAAATTTATGAAATTTAGTTTCTAGATATTTCAAATACTCTAGATCAACTTCAACGGCTTCAATCATCGATTCTAATCTCGATCATCAAGAACAATTTGATATGACAAGTGCTCCTTTCCTATTAATAGGATAGTAGCTCTAGCCTCTATATATATATATATATATAGAGTAGGGCTACTATACTATTATGAGTAGAGCCCTACTACTCATAAGTTGTTTTCGATGATAGAGCTTCCGAATCGACGATCCACTCCGTTAAATATGATCTAGAGTATTTAAAACTTCTAGAAAATAAATTTAAGTAATTTTTCAAAATCATAATAAAGTCCATCAAATGGGCATAAAATGAGCAGCGAAATCGAACGATGTCCTAAAAATAGATGATCGGATCCTTCAATTTAAGATCGAGTTATTGATCTTTATCTAGGTAGTGAATAGAATTTTCTATCAAAAATTCAACATATTTCAATTCTTTTACACCGTTAAACTACCAAGTATCCCATATCGTAGTTAAAAATTGTCAATTTTGTGAGCTTTTGATCGTAAGGTAAATGATTTTGAAAAATTACGAAATTTATTTTCTAGAAGTTTTAAATACTCTAGATCATATTTAACTTGAGTGGATCGTCGATTCGGAAGCTCTATCATCGAAAACAACTTATGAGTAGTAGGGCTCTACTACTCATAATAGTATAGTAGCCCTACTATATATATATATATATATATATATATATATATATATATATATATATATATATATATATATATATATATATAGTTGAGCTACAAAAGCACCAACTCCTTGGTGCTTTTGAGTTTCTAACCCTTGGATCTACTTTTTGTTTACTAATACCCCTTGGATCAAACACTACCACCACCTACCACCACCCGCCACCATCATCTCAACCTACATCTCTCCATCCAATGGTTAAAAACTCACAAGCACCATCTCTTTAATACTTTTGAGAGTATTCTAGCTCAACTCGTATATATATATATATATATATATATATATATATATATATATATATATATATATATATATATAGAACTAGGCTACTATGCTTGTCAATAGATCGTCAAATCATTAGTCTACCAAGTTTTTAGCCGTTGGATTGAGAGATGTGCGGTTAGGATGATGTGGGCCCCCTAGGGTTAAGTGGGTGGTTGGTTTAATAGTATGATCTAACGGGTGAAATTCATCAAAGGGGTAGATCTAACGGTGGAAAACTTAGTAGCACCGAAAGTCTTCGTCTTTATTGATAAGCATAGCGATAGGACTCTCTCTCTCTCTCTCTCTCTCTATATATATATATATATATATATATATATATATATAGTTGAGCTAGAAACGCTATCGATAACAAACCCGACTTTTGCCACCCATTTGTTTTCAATGATGAAGCCTTCAAATCGACGATCGGCATTGAATATGATCTATACCACTTGAAGTATTTATAAATTAAATTTCAAATCTTTTATGTAATTTAGCCTTTTATTTTTCTCTTTTTATTATTCTCTCCACTAATTTTTTTTTATTAAATCAGCGTGATAAAGTTAAAACTAAATGGTACTAAAGTGAATATTTAATAAACTACAGGTCGGATATCTAAAATTTTTTATATATGATTTAACAAAAAATTAACAGAAAGACTGACAAAAAGAAAAAAATGAACCACAGGGTACTAAATTGATACACTTTAAATCATAAGATACCAAAGTAAAATAAAATAAAAAAAGCGAATCTAAGGGTGGTATTTAAAGTTTACCCTTATTAAAAAAAACACCCCAAAATATGTCTCAAATGGTAATACGTTCCATTTTAAAGGGGGGTAATTGTAAATTTCCAGCAACAAGCATACACTTCTGGGTACATTCTAAGTATCCGTAGCAATTCTCCCACCACTACTGCATTATAGGAAAGTGCTCCGAACAGAGTCGTCGAATGAGTAGTTATACTTGGAGGCCACAATAAAATCCCCCAAACCCCTCCCTCTCCCTCTCCCTCTCCCTCTCTCTCTCTCTCTCTCTCTCTCTCTCTCTCTCTCTCTCTCTTCTCCGGCGGTGGCGGCGGCGGCGGCGATGGCGGCGGAGGCGGCGCGATCGGGGGCCCCATCGGTGGAGTCGTACATCGGGAGCCTCATAAGCCTCACGTCGAAGAGCGAGATCCGGTACGAAGGGATCCTCTTCAACATCAACACCGAGGAGTCGAGCATCGGCCTCAGAAACGGTATAAACCCTAGTTCGTCGATCGTTGGTGTTCTAAAGATGTTTATTTTTCTAATTTTTTTTTTTTTTTTTTTTTTAAATTTTGGGTAAAATGTAGAAATCTATTATTGCAAACGGCGAATCCGCGATCGTTGTTCCCACGTGGATGTTTTTGTGTCGTAAAAGATGCGTCCTTTGATGATTTTTAGGGCAATTTTTGTGATTTATTTTTTTTTAAAAAAAATTGGGTAAAATGTTGAAAACTATTGCGAATTGGAGACCCTAATTCGTTAATTCCATTTAGGTGCTTCCGTGTTGTAACTATGTGTTTTTTCTTAATGATTTTTAGTGTAATTTTATAAATCTATTATTTTATTTTCGTTAAAATGTAGAAAATTTTTTGAGAACGGTAAACCCTAATTCGTTAATCCATTTAGGATGTTTTGGTGTGGGAAAAGATGGGTTCTTTGATGATTATTTAGGGTAGCTCATTGTTATTATTATTTTTTAAAATTTTCAGTAAAAATTATGTTGAAAACTACTGCAAACAGTAAACCCTAATTCCTTAAGCCCATGAAGATGTTTTGGTGTTCTAAAGATGGGTTCTTTGATGATTTCGTAGGGCAATTTTTAGTATAATTTTTTTTTCTAAATTTTGCGCAAAATGTACAAAACTATTGCAGATGGTATAAACCCTAGTCCTTGATCCCGTTTAGATGTTTTGGTGATGTAAAGATGTGTTTGTTGATGATGTTTTGGGGTAATTTTTACAATTTGTTCTTTTAATTTTGGCAAAATATAAAAAGCTGTTGCGAACGGTAAATCAAATCCTAAGATGTTAAGGATCATTTCTTGTAGAGTATATTGAAAATAAGCCCTAAACCATATTTCTAATTTTTAGAAATTTATTCCATATAGAAGAAACCTAATTTTTTTTTTTTGAAAATCTCTAAACAAAAATAATAATTCCAAAAATAAAAAAGTAAATGGATTCTGCATTCCATCAAAATTTGGCTCTGCATCAATTAGTTTGACTTGGTGTTGAATGAAACATCAATTTTATTGATTAAAGGAGGGTAAATTACCTGATTGCGGTAGTGCTATTATAATTATGATTTTGTTGAAGTCGAAATTATATTAATTTGGTTGGATTACTTTTCCGTACAATATTTTATTACCTTACGTTTGTTTAGCTACTTTTGCTACTTTAGTTATTAACATTGAAAATGATATGTACAACCTCTTACTCTCATGATCATACATTTGTTATGTATTTTTCTTTTCCGCAAATGAGAAAAGAGATTCCTTTCGGTGGTTTATTAAGAAAATAAAAAAGGAACATTTCTGTTTATATATTCTAGCGTTTTTTTGCTATTTAGAAAGACTTAGCATAGTTCCTCTCTTCTTACTATCATGAATTTAGACTTGTGTGCTCATGAGCACAAAGCCTCAAATTTCAAATGATTTAGGTGAAATCAATTATATTTGGCCCATGTCCCATAGCATACTTTCATTGCCTTATTTTGGCTCGCGCAAAGCAATAACCAAGACTTCCTTTCTTCCAAGAATCAAATTTGAGGTTTCTCGTTTCTTGCTTTCCTTTTGTAAGCTATTAGTTTTTGAGGGAGGGTTTTTTGAATGATGTCAATGATGATTTGGGCAGCAAAACGGGAGGTAGTTGGATGATGTTATGGGTTATTTCAGCAGCAAAAGATGAGTTTGTCAGTAGTTATCTTTAAGCATTAAGTATAAAGGTGATCATTCACCTCATTTGTGATTCCCTAATGTTGTTTGTTACGAGAGAGTCAGCTTGTATGTATGTGTAATAAAAAGGATCCTTTTTTTTTTTTTAATATCTCTCATCTAATTTATTACATATAATGGAAGAGGTCTAATAATAAGGATAAGGAAATCAAATAGCTTTCTCCAATTGAAAAGTTGAAAAGGAGTTTATGGGCGGTTATGATAAGCATAGGTTGTTTTGTGCCTCAATATATTTTAATAGATTTTGCAGCTATGTTGTTACAATAACTTTGATGCTGCTTTGCGGATCAACATTTCTATGTAATGTTATATTATTTATTGTCATCTGTTATATTTTTTCTGGAGACAAGTTCTCTCTTTGCTTGTAAAAAAAGACTTCGCACATGTTCGCTCCTGTAGGGTGTTGCTGACTAATGGCATGTTGGATTGAGCATTATTATAACTGTAATTTGTAAACATGTTTTGGTGATAAGTTTTATATGACCTGATTTCACGCGCAGTTGTTTGGATGTCATTTACTGATGGATGACTTATTAAGAAAATTTTACTATTGTGCCATTTAGTTCTTGAAATTCAATGTACATTATAAATTTATAATAGTTAGTTCTGAAATCATGATATATCAGGATTTATCCATTTGTATTTTTTGGAAAAATGGAGGGCCTCTACTTTTCCTATATCCCAAGTATTATTCGAAGATTGTTTGGGGACATTTTTATATGACTTTTGAGTTATTATAACTCCATATATCTAATTCTTTTGTCCAGCCTTCTGATGTCGTGTGCAGCAAGGGGCATGTTTGTTTCACGAAAAGTGGAGGGGTGAAGTTATGTTTGGTTATAAAATGCCCACTTATGTGTTTTGGTTTGCAATAAATTAAATTCGCGCGTAACACCACTTTCCTAAAACGCCATAATTGACTTAGCCCTTGGTGGAGGTGAAGTTAATTACGGACACAAAAGAAAAAGAAAAAAATGGTAAAAAATTAACTGCTGTTAGTTTTTTCACTCTCTAATGTAGTGTGTAAATTTTCAATAAAGCAAACACAATGATAACTACAATTCGGAAGCCGTTGACTTCCCATGAAACAAACAATGGAGCAAATTTCTTTTTCATCTGAACTTTAGTTCAACTGAAAGATTTTCAACCTGAAGATCAGTTACAGGAAAACTAACAGGTCCTAGTTGCATAGCTTGTTTCAGTTTTGACCTCAATGTATCTCTTTAATTTGAATTTCTTATATCTTCTCTTCTTCTCTTGTAGTACAATTATTTGGAACTGAAGGACGAAAGAAAGATGGCCAGCAAATTCCTGCTAGTGACAAGATTTATGAGTATATCCTCTTTCGTGGCACTGATATTAAGGTAATTGAAAATTCAAATGCAGTATTATTAATATACTTGTAATGCATAAGTTGGTGATTAAGTAGGTGACAACTATCATCTCCTAGTTTTCTTTGTTTAAGTTGGCGGCATCTTTTACACTGGATCATAGGGAATTAAAGGACAATTTAACCTTGTACTCCTGCTATCTTTCTCCTAATAATGACATGCCTGATGGATTTAATGCGGATGATACATGAGCATATAATACATCTAGGGTGTGTTTGGTTTAAAGTCGGAATCGAAATCGGAAAGGGAATGGGAATAAGCTGGAATTGGAATCGGAATGACTCATTACCTCATTCTGTTTGGTTCGCCACCTGAATCGGAATCAAAATGAATCATTCCTATTGTTAGTGTTTGTTTCAGGTAGTTATCAAAAATGGAATCAAATTAATATACCAATATTACCCTTTTAATATATTTTAATTACTTTTAGCTAGTTTGAATACTCTATTAAAATATAAATGATCAACTTACAAATTTTCTTTTTTTTATCAAAATCTAGATTTTTTTCCTCTTGACATAGCAGCATCATATGTGATTTAATATCAAATAAAAAAGTTTACTTCTTAGTAACAAGGACAAAAAAGAAAAGCATGACCTCATAATTACTAGTGTTCATATTACCTTTTCTTCTTCTTACTTTTTTTTTTTTTTTTTTTTTTTTTTTGAGAAAGTCCAAAGTGCATGTGACTTTTGAGAATAAAAGAAAAAAAAAGAAAAGAGAGATTCGAGAGAAAAGTTGGTGGGGGAGGAGGGGGAGGGAATTACTTACGGGATGAAGCTGGGGGAGCGGCACGGGGAGAGTTGAGCGGCACAGGGAGAGTTGAGCGGCCCGGGAGAGGCGAGGGTTTTTTTTATTTTTTATTTTATTTTATTTTTTTATTTTTTATTAAGTCTAATGGATGAAGGCTATTTTAGTAATAAGATAATTAAGTCAGGATTCAATTTTCAATCCGGGGTACGAGGCCGAATTCGTTTCTACCCGGATTAGCCGATTCCCATTCCAGAATGAAAACGGAATCGGAATGGAATTACGGCATACCTAACATCTAGAATCGGAATGGATCATTCCGATTCCGATTCCAGGGTTAATATTTAGCGAACCAAACATGCCCCTAGAGAGCATTAGTGCAATCCTTCCATTCTACTTCTTAGCAATTCCATTGTTTTGAAGGGCCTCTTTGGCTAAGTGATCGCGTTGCGATGAGCAAAAGCGCTGGTTAGGGTGACATGGTCACATGGTGGAATGTAGGTTTTCTTAGGTTGCTCTTCAAGCTTGCGGCCAAACAGCCAAAAGCGCTAGAAGCATGTTCCGCCGTCTCAATAAACTGGTGTAATTGGGCGATGTATTGATAGTGCTACACAATTTTGACCGGCTTTGCTGTTTATAAGGTTGTCAGCTGTTTGTCTTCAAAAGCCATTCAGTCTTATGTCACTAAGATGTATGGCTTGATAGGAAGATGGAATGGACAACTAGGACTATATTCTATTATTCTTGGTAGATGGCTTTATCTCATTCTGTTTGTAGTAGACGATGAGATAACACCTTGCTTAACTGACCATGTAGCACGCTTAGTCGTGAGCTATTTCTAAGCCACTAGCATTTTTTGATTCATGGAGGTACATATAAATTTAATGACTTCTGACTTTGTTAAATTATTTCCTGAAGTATAATCTTGAAGTATTTTCAAATTTTACAGAATCCCTGATGCATTGTGCAATTTACAAATTACTTACTTTTTCCGCGCAGGACTTGCAAGTTAAGTCCTCGCCAGCGCCAGCGCCAGCTCAAGCTACTTCTGTCCACAATGATCCCGCTATTATTCAGGTAAAATTATGGCACAATCCGACATTATTCTCATACTTTTATCTTTTCTAGTTGTAGCTCATTATCTAATATTCTGTTATGCAGTCACATTATTCGCACACAACACCTACAACTTCAACATTGCCATCTATTACAACTGGAAACATAACCGATCTCAATTCCCACACTGTCCCATTAGGGCTTCAAAGGCCGACGTTTCAGGCCAGTTTCCCTCCGTACCAGCCCGGCGGGGGCTTAGCTCCACCAATGTACTGGCAAGGTTACTATGCACCATCAAACGCGCCTCCTCATTTACAACAACCACCGTCTCTGCTTCGTCCGCCACCTGGATTGCCTCTACAATATCCTACAATGAATGCATCGTTACCGTCGTTACCGAATTTATCATCTCAGAATTTGCCGGAGTTTCCCCCTTCTTTACTACAACCTTCTCTAAATACTGCTACTACAAGTCAAAGTCAAACCTCTACTATGTTGCCACCTACTACGTCACCCAATAACACTTTGCCAAATGTACCTCTGAAACCGTTAACACCTAACGTTGAAAACGATGTAACCATATCTCTAAGTGCTCCTCCTATTGTCGGCAACAAGCCCGTAGCGGTTCCCGGCCCAGTTTTGGCTTATCAAACTGTGGCTAAACTAGTTCCTGGAATGTCTATTTCTTCATCTAGCGCGGTCCAGGTGGAGACTTCAGTTCCGCTGGCGACGCTAGGTCAGCTTTTGCAGACTGGGGCCTCCATGCAAGATCAGCTTTTGCAGACCGGGCCCTCGAACCCAGGTCAGCTTTTGCAGACCGGGCCCTCGAACCCAGGTCAGCTTTCGCAGACAGCTCCTACTACACTAGGGCAGCCTTTGCAAACTGCTCCCTCAACTGTCGCTTCATCTCCGCCCTTGCAAGCGCCTAAAGAGAAAGAAACTAAACCGTTGGAAACTAAGAGCAAACCTCTATTGCCTGAACCGTCAGAGCATACTTCCATACAGACTAGGGAGCCACTGTTGCCACCTCCAGAGCCAACTCCTCAGAAGGTATGTGAGTTTTATTCTAGTAATTGCATTAATTATTTTTTATTCTGGAGCAGTCGTTTGTGTCTATTTCAGCTTAGTTTGTTCAACTTCTTTTGGCTTATCCGATCCTTTTCATTAGTATAGCGCCTAAAGAGTTTCAGTGCTCATTAGTAATTTCAACAAGCAAATGGAATACTTGCCAAATGGTTTATGATTTTAAATCTTTCTTAAATGTTATAAGCTTGATTTAATCGAAATGTGCTAAACCCTTATATTTGATACTATGTTAATCTTAATAGAATATTGATGTAATAATTTGTTTTCCAGCTTAATGGAGCTGTCTCATACTCACAGTACAACAACAGGGGCCGTGGAAGAGGAAGAGGAACCGGAGTATGCCATTTCCTTCTCGCTTAAAAGCACAGCCACCACACATTTTCAGTGCAATCATCCATAATGATGCATATTTTATTTTTCACTTCCATGGGCTTGGCTTTACTTATTAAAACTTAATCTGGTTTGGTAACTTCATTAGCAGCTTTGTTTGGGGTCTAGGGTTTAGGGTTTATCTTAAATTAACTTTTACATAGGATGTCGATTTGAAGTGTGGTCGTTCTATCTTAGTTACCAAGAAAATTTAAGGTGTTTTAATGATTATCTTGATTTTCCGAAACTTTGTGAGAATTTGTACCTCATCTTCCTTGGTGCGCTCCTTGCTCCTCGTGCCTTGTTGCACTTCATGCTTTTTAAACTATAATAATGCATTATAGTATGGTTAGGCATGTAACTTTTACTAGACATAGGTGGGGGATGGGGGTGGTTGCATAGATACATGTATGCAAAACATGCACTTTACACAAGCACATGTTTAAACTACTGAAATGCCAAACAACTTATTGGTAAATTCTCCTCTTACTGCCTTATTTTTGCGAATTCTCTTAACATTTCCAAGTGGATCTCAAATCTTGAAATTAGGGTGTACTGCAGGTCTACCTCAGTTTTAGTTGCGTCCTAGTTAAAGATCTGAGCCTATTTTATTAAGAAATTGAAGTTCTCAGTTTTCCCCTTTTCTTTTTTTTAACCATTCACGATAGTCATGGGTATTTTGCTGGTTAATTCACCTTGTTTTTGCTAAGTTACATTATCCATATTTCCAACTTAATTCCTAGCGCATCATTTGCTAATTCTGAAGTTTTGATCTGTCAAAAAATTCTCTCCATTGCATTTCGGAGTTGAGTAGTGTTATACGTTCTTTAAATGCACCTACAGAGTTATACTGTTATATTTTTATCCCTCTATTTGCTATCATCACCATTTGTAAACCCTAATTCTATTTTTACTGCATCAGTATTCACGTCCCGTTACGAACTTCACCGAAGACTTTGATTTCACGGCGATGAATGAGAAGTTCAAAAAAGACGAAGTATGGGGCCATCTTGGTAAAAACAAAGCCCAGTTAAGAGATACGGATGGAGAACTGGGAGAGGATGAAGATGACGCTGCTCTGGACTATGATGAAGCAGAGGCTGTTAAGTCAGAGGATAAGGTTGGAGATTTGTTTCGGTTTCTTTTACGGATTACATCCTCCTTATCCTTAGTGTTGCTAACAACAATAATTTTGTTCCTTTTTTTTTTTTTTAATTTCCTTTTCCGCGTATAGCCGGTTTATGTTAAGGACGACTTTTTCGATTCGCTGTCTTGTGGTTCAATGGACCGGGGAGCACGGAATGGGCGGACCAGGTTCTCTGAGCAGATGAGAATTGATACGGAGGTACGTATATGGTGGAAGCCATCTTCATGGCTTTTAAATGCTTTTTAGACTTGGCTTCAGAATTGCTTTTCTACTCGAGAAGCAGAAGTCAGATGTCTAACAAACGCTCAAGTCCGGAGATTTTTACCTGTGATAGGAAGCGAGCAAAAAAATTAGCTTCCAAGACCCAAAAGAACAAAACCCCAATCCCCAATTCTTGAAGCTCTTCTAGGTTTTTCTTTCTTTTTTTTTTTTTTTTTGAGGTTAGGAAAAACATTTTAGAGCTTTGTCAAATAGTTCTTCTAAAAAGTACTTTTACAAAAGCTCCACCTGGGCCTTATGGAATATATATATATATCATGTCCTACCACTTTGTTTTTTATTTTGTTTTCCCTACAGACTTTCGGTGATTTCCCAAGGCACCGGCCGATGCGAGGTGGTGGTGGACGGGGTTATCGCGGTGGCAGCAGTGGTCGGGCACAGGGCTTCTACGGTCGCAGGGGGTACGGTTACATGGGCAGGGGGTACGGCTACATGGGCAGGGGCCGTGGCCATTATTTCCCAAACCACGATACCTAAGGGGAAAAACAAGCCCCTCATGCGCGAAATTCTCAAACGCAACTGCGAGGGAGAAAGGGGAAAATATATAGGGGGCTATGCTTGTACTATAGCTGGAGGTTTAGGATCCATGCTTGCGTAAACATACCGAAATAAATGTGTTCCAGCGCGATGGAAATAATGTCGTATTAGCCTTTTATGGGTATCGAATTGAAGAAATCTGCGTTGCGGTCGCCATGGATCCAACCCTACTTCTATATTTTGATATCCTCCATGTGTATTATCCTATCGAATATGCCCGCCATGTATCAAATAATCTTATGTTGTTGCATCAAGAGGATGTGTGGTGTGAGATAAATGCGAAGAAACTCGTAATATTTTGGGCTTTTGTTGGTGTCATTTTCAGATCATAAGCTTTCATGTTGTCGGTATTGGCTGTGAATCTAAGTTGAAGTTAAGACATTGCGTTGTTGAGTTTTCGGTGCGCATCGAATCTATCTGGCTCAGAATCTTCTGAACTAATGTACTGCAGCAATCTGAATTTTCTGCGCAAGCTGTGAACTATTTGTGGGTCTTTTTTCTTCTTTTTTATTTGTGTGTTTGTGATTGTGTGTTTGGAATATAACTTAAGTTGTGCTGCTTTTGGACATGAATACTCTCCACTTTCAGAAACCTTTTTATTCTGCAAGGTTTTCGATTCTCTCAATTAACTCACTCACTACCGTTGCGTGTTCTTAATATTTATCACAGTTCGTAGAAACACTTTTTATTGATTTTTTTTTTTTTCTTTCTGGTGTTGATTGGTTTATGCACGCAGTTCAAGTCGTCTTGTAAATAAGCCTATAATTTCAAGTACCCACAGATATGACTTTGGTATATAAGCCTATAATTAATAGACAAGATCATTTGATAAAAATTTTAACCTAATCAACCATAAAAAAGCTCAAATAAAAAAAATATTAAAAATTTATTTTTCCTAATACGAGTAAAAGTAATTTTGTCATTTCATCTTCTATTAACGTCATAATCTTTTAAAAATATTTCCGAAATTTAAAAAAGTATATATATATAGAACTAGGCTACTATGCTATTAATAGCACAAAGTCGTTGGTGCTTATATATATATATATGAGTCCGGCTGCTATGCTATCAATAGCACGAAGCATTCGGTGCTACCAAAATTTCCACCATTAGATCCACCCCTTTGATGATTTTCACCCGTTAGATTATACTATTCAACTGACCACCCATTTAACCCTAGGGGCCCACATCATCTTAACCGCACATCTCTCTATCCAACAGTCAAAAATTTGTTAGCACCAATGACTTTGCTATTAATAGCATAGTAGCCTATATATAGAGGAGGTACATTACATATATAGTAGGGCAGAGAATGTGGAGCCTAGGGTTTCTGAAAGTGGTGGTTTGGATGCATGGCATGCTTAAGTTGCTGCAGCCGCAATTCTTATCTCATCTTCTACACTCTGATGTGACAAGAAACAAATATAAAAATTTTAAAAGAAAATATCCAAATTAAGCTGCATTAAATGCATAGCAAGTCTCTTCTTTGAGTGTGTGTATATATATATTAATATATATATGGGATAACTTCCAAAAACTTCTGTGGTTTCGTACATTTTCATTTTAGTACCATATGGTTTAAAGTGTATAAAGTTAGTACCCTGTGGTTTCGCACTTTTTCACTTTAGTACCATGTGGTTTAAAGTGTATCAAGTTAGTACCTTATGGTTTATATATATATATATATATATATATATATATATATATATATATAGAGTAGAGCTAGAATACTTTTAGAAGCACCAATGAGTTGGTGCTTCTAAGTTTTTAACCCTTGGATCTACTCCTTGATTTCTACTACCCTTTGGATCAAACACTATTCCACCTACCACTAACATCTCAACCCCACATCTATCCATCCAATGGTTAAAAACTCAAAAGCACCAACCCATTGGTGCTTTTGAGAGTATTCTAGCTCAACTCTCTATGAGTAGAGCTAGAATACTTTTAGAAGCACCAATGAGTTGGTGCTTCTAAGTTTTTAACCCTTGGATCTACTCCTTGATTTCTAATAACCTTTGGATCAAACACTATTCCACCTACCACTATCATCTCAACCCCACATCTATCCATCCAATGGTTAAAAACTCAAAAGCACCAACCCATTGGTGCTTTTGAGAGTATTCTAGCTCAACTCTCTATGAGTAGAGCTAGAATACTTTTAGAAGCACCAATGAGTTGGTGCTTCTAAGTTTTTAACCCTTGGATCTACTCCTTGATTTCTAATAACCTTTGGATCAAACACTATTCCACCTACCACCACCTACCACTATCATCTCAACCCCACATCTATCCATCCAATGGTTAAAAACTCAAAAGCACCAACCCATTGGTGCTTTTGAGAGTATTCTAGCTCAACTCTCTATGAGTAGAGCTAGAATACTTTTAAGCACCAATGAGTTGGTCTTCTAAGTTTTTAACCCTTGGATCTACTCCTTGATTTCTAATAACCTTTGGATCAAACACTATTCCACCTACCACCACCTACCACTATCATCTCAACCCCACATCTATCCATCCAATGGTTAAAAACTCAAAAGCACCAACCCATTGGTGCTTTTGAGAGTATTCTAGCTCAACTCGCTATGAGTAGAGCTAGAGTACTTTAGAACAATGAGTTGGTGCTTCTAAGTTTTTAACCCTTGGATCTACTCCTTGATTTCTAATAACCTTTGGATCAAACACTATTCCACCTACCACCACCTACCACTATCATCTCAACCCCACATCTATCCATCCAATGGTTAAAAACTCAAAAGCACCAACCCATTGGTGCTTTTGAGAGTATTCTAGCTCAACTCTATGAGTAGAGCTAGAATACTTTTAGAAGCACCAATGAGTTGGTGCTTCTAAGTTTTTAACCCTTGGATCTACTCCTTGATTTCTAATAACCTTTGGATCAAACACTATTCCACCTACCACCACCTACCACTATCATCTCAACCCCACATCTATCCATCCAATGGTTAAAAACTCAAAAGCACCAACCCATTGGTGCTTTTGAGAGTATTCTAGCTCAACTCTCTATGAGTAGAGCTAGAATACTTTTAGAAGCACCAATGAGTTGGTGCTTCTAAGTTTTTAACCCTTGGATCTACTCCTTGATTTCTAATAACCTTTGGATCAAACACTATTCCACCTACCACCACCTACCACTATCATCTCAACCCCACATCTATCCATCCAATGGTTAAAAACTCAAAAGCACCAACCCATTGGTGCTTTTGAGAGTATTCTAGCTCAACTCTCTCTATATATATATATAGAATTGAGCTCCTATGCTTTTAAAAGTACAAGTCATTGATGCTTGTAAGTTTTTAGCCATTGAATTAATATATGTGCGGTTAGCATGATGTGGGCCCCTTTGGGTTGAGTGGGTGATTGGTTGAATAGTATAATCTAACGGGTGAAAATGATCGAAGATGTAGATCTAATGGTAAAAAAATCACAAGCACAAAGGGCTTGGTACTTTTACAAGCACCATAGCCGGACTCTCTCTCTCTCTCTATATATATATATAGAGTAGGGCTACTATACTATTATGAGTAGTAGAGCCCTACTATTCATAAGTTGTTTTCGATGATAGAGCTTCCGAATCGACGATCCACTCTGTTAAATATGATCTAGAGTATTTGAAACTTCTAGAAAATAAATTTCGTAATTTTTTAAAATCATAATAAAGTCCATCAAATGGGCATAAAATGAACGGCCGAAATCGAACGATGTCCTAAAAATAGATGATCGGATCCTTCAATTTAAGATCGGAGTTATTGATCTTTATCTAGGTAGTGAATAGAATTTTCTACCAAAAATTCAACCTATTTCAATTCTTTTACACCGTTAAACTACCAAGTATTTCATATCGGCTGTTAAAAATTGTCAATTTTGTGAGCTTTTGATCGTAAGGTAAATGATTTCGAAAAATTACGAAATTTATTTTCTAGAAGTTTTAAATACGTACTCTAGATCATATTTAACGGAGTTGATCGTCGATGCGGAAGCTCTATCATCGAAAACAACTTATGAGTAGTAGGGCTCTACTACTCATAATAGTATAGTAGCCCTACTCTCTCTCTCTCTCTCTATATATATATATATATAGAGTAGGGCTCTTGTCTATTAATAGACAAAGCTTGTGCTCCTAAGTTTCTAACCATTCATTAATTTTGATGGATGGTTAAGGTAAGAGAGAGAAGAGAATTTGGAGAGAAATTAAGGTTCTCAATTTCTCATCTTTTTGAATATCTCATCAATTTCTCTTCTCTCTCTCACCTTAACCACCCATCAAAATTGATGGATGGTTAAAAACTTAGGAGCACAAGGACTGCTGTGCTATTAATAGCACAGTAGCCCTACTCTCTCTCTCTCTCTATATATATAGAGTAGGGCTACTGTGCTATTAATAGCATAGCAGCCCTTATATATATATAGAGTAGAATTTCATGTCTTATTAATAATAGACGATCCTTGTGCTCTAAGTTTTTAACCATTCATCAATTTTGATGGGTGGTTAAGGTGAGAGAGAAAAGAGAAATTGATGAGATATTCAAAAAATGAAAAATTGAAAACCTTAATTTCTCTCCAAATTCTCTTCATATATATATATATATATATATATATATATATATATATATATATATATATATATATATATATATAATATAAGCCCACATGGCTTTCACGGCCACGTGATGTAGAACTCTAAATTTTCTGGAGAGAGAGAGAGAGAGAGAGAGAGAGAGAAAGATGTGAAAATTTAAGTTGATGGAATCTTCGACGTGGGGGTGCGACAGATCCGGCGGCCACCCTGCAGCTAGTGTCTCCTCATTCGGGGGATTGGGACGTCAACTGATCAGATTGATCATCGATCGATCGATTGATTTACAAAAATTCGGATCCCACGATTCAACTATCAAATCTAAAATTTATATCTAAATTTTGAATTTGACCGACTTTAAAAATTCATCTCCTAATCTGATCAAGAACTATCCAACTCCGAACTCAAAATCGTTAATTTTATGTACCATATTTCAAAACATATTATATTAAATCAAAAATATTAGTTAAAGTATAAGTTTAAATATAATATCAAATATTCATATTACATTACATAAAAATAAAATCAATTCTGTTTTGTGTCTGGCGCAGAGATAAAATCCATACTCAAATTCAAATCCATAGTGTTTTTATTTTTTTCCTATTTGTATTCAAAACTATATTCGTTTTGCATCGAATAAATCTGCTCTATTTAGATTTAAGTTCGGATTCAAATAAAATTTCGGATATCCTTACCCATCTACATCCCTAGCTACTTGGTGAGAGGAAGAAGAGAGACAGAAGAGCTAGAGTACTTTAGTACATAATTTTTAGCGTAAATTGCACGTTTGATCCTCAAATAATGAGTCAGATGATATTTTAGTCCTTAAATTTTAAATTGTTACGAATTTTTGGCTCCAACTTTTTAACTTGTTGCAATTTTGTCTCATCACCTACTTTCTATATAACTTAGTTGTAATAAAACCCTATAGTACAATTTAGTCTATCAAAGATTAATGATGTAGACAGCAATATTATGGCTGGTGACTTGAAAAATGTGATTAAGATGCCATATCACTATCGCATCAACGGTGTTAAATATAAAAATATTTAAACACCGTTCTTTAACAGTTTGAGCTTTTAGAGTACAATGGTTGTTTCACATGGTATCAGAGCAGGAGGTTCTGAGTTCGAATCACGCCAGGCTCCTAGCTAGCATATTAATTTCCTCCCATTTATTGCAAGCCCACGTCATGGGCCGACTAAGAAGTTTCGAGTCCAGACATGACGAGGAGAGTCCAGACGTGACGGAGAGTGTTAAATATAAAAATATTTAAATACCGTTCTCTAACAGTTTACTATTTTAGAGTACAACGGTTGTTTCACAAACGGCACATCATTATTCAAACAACTAAATTATGTGAGGATCTGATTGTAACAATCTAAAAGGTATGTGCCAAAAATATAATAAATTAAAGTTTATAAAAACTTTTTAAAAGATTTTGTGACTATTTGGATTTGTTCTGTTTCTACTTCTACTTCTGCTACTAGAGAATAATTCAGTACATAATTTCTAAAAAAAACTATTTGCAAAAAACTGCTTAATTAATTTATTTGTACCTATGTTTGTTTCTGCTTTTAGTTGTAGTTATCATCAGCAAATTATTTGGTAATAGATTTATTTGAAAATCTTTAACCCATAGAAAGCACAGATAAAATAAGTCAAAATTAGAAGTTCTAATAATAATTTAAACTCTTTACATGATCAAGATTAAAAAGTTTGAATATTTTGAGGTAAAAACTTTTGATGAGTCTTAAAACTAATCAGTTTCTAAGCCGCTTAAATATTTGAGAGCACATTAATTCGACAATGTCGGCCTTCAATTCGAAAGTCTTATCATCAAATTTAATACATGTGTTAGAATGAAGACCTTCAAACTTATTAATATATATGAAAACATCTCCACCAAACTCAATCTGTATAATAATTAATAATATATGTGTACATGCATGAATTATTTATTACACACAATTAATGCTTTTGGTAATTAGTTTAATTTAAAATAATCCCTGTGGAGACTTGAAGCTCTCCATAGAGACTTGAAGCTTCCAAAGTCCTTCCTCTATCTAGTCTGTCAGGGAATGCCATCTCTCTCTCTAGATCTCTCTCTCTCTCTAGTTTCTATATATCTAATAAAGCAAGATAAATTGCACTTTGGTCCTCAAATTATGAGACAAGTGATATTTTGGTAATCGAATTTTAATTTCTGACTTGAACTCTCTCACAGTTGTTGAAATTAGATTCTGCAACACGATTCAGTTGATTAAATGTAAAAATAATATAACATCTGTGTTGTTGGGCGCTTCATTGATCACATGCAATTCTACTGTATCACTTTTATATTAGCAATGTATCGATATTTAGTAAGCTAAGTTAGCTTTATAGGATTTGATTGTGGTACTTCTGAAAGTTCGAACCATAAATTATAATAAATTGAAGTTTGAGAATCAAACTTGCAATTTACCCATAAAATGAGATTGAGATCACTTGGCCACTCTCACAAAGGAGTATATATATATATATAAGCTTCTCTTCTTCCTTGAGCCCATCTTTGCCACAATCTCTCTCTCTCTCTCTCTCTCTCTCTCTCTCTCTCTCTCCATGGCTCTTGCAAAGGAGCAAGCACCGAAAGAGTCGACGAGGCCGCATTCAATCTACGACACCATTTCCCTCGAGCTTTTCGGCTATAAAGGCCACCACCACACTTCTCCATTGCTCAATGAGGTGAGCTACTGCGAAGGGCTCCCTCCGATCCTCGCCGACACTAGCAACTCATCTTCTAGTGCATCGTTCGCGCTCGGAATGCTGAGCTCTCCACCGCAAGAAGCACACTCCGGTTTGAGCAGCTCGAAGACGAAGTCCGATAGTTGTTGGGCCTACTCGACATCTTCGGTGCTCAGCTTCGACCTAGGGGATCGATTTCCGCATACTAGTTACGCGAATCACAATGACCAAGAGGAGGAATGTGATGATGTGTGGATCAATGCAATGGATCAAAATCACACCATGAATCAATCTAGCTTTGAGTATTCTTGGATTGTTCACGATCATAGTTACGAGACGAGAAGCGCCGCAAAGGATAACGCGTACGGAGAAGAGCAATTTGCGTTGCTACATCCGAGTTCGATCTCCATGAACGGCGCACAAGAGGTTTCGCGGCAAGACAAGCTCTCTCAAAAGCGCCCTTTTGCGGTAAATTATCAGCTCAATTTGTTAAAGAATGTTGTTAAACAGCTGATTTTCTCTAAAACCTTAAGCTATCAGAGAACAGTGCTTTATATATTTATATATATATTTTATGTTCAACGTGATTCTTCGATCTATTGTATATATATATTGAAGAATTAAGTGATTCTCTATATGGTTTACAATTTAAGGATCATATGTTAATTTGTACTAGTTACTATTGGCATAGGGTGATCACGAGATGCCGACTCCGAAGAAGCAACGCGGAATCAACAGGAACACAAAGACGAAGCCTACGCCACCGAAGGATCCTCAAAGTGTTGCAGCAAAGGTGTGCGAACTTACACGCATAACGTACAATCAATCTATTGTTGTGTAATTGATTTATCTAAACATTACTATCTCTTATAGAGTTTAACTAGTTAAGATCATTGAATTTTGCTGGAAACAATTGATGAACTTCAACTTTTGTTACTTGTTATATTTTGTAACAGGTTCGGAGAGAGCGCATTAGCGAGCGCCTCAAGGTTTTGCAAGATCTTGTGCCTAATGGAACAAAAGTGAGCCTCATTTGTAAAACAACCTCTTCATACATATATTTTTTCTTGTATATGTTCTTAAATCCTTTCGCTACGAACTTTTTCGTAGGTTGATTTGGTTACAATGCTCGAGAAAGCCATAAATTATGTGAAGTTCCTCCAATTGCAAGTGAAGGTATAGATGCATACACACATATTTATTTCTTTAATTCCTCTCGACTAACTCGATCTCCTTGTTTAATTTGACGAATGAGATTCGTTAACGAATTTGAATTCAATCTTAAATTTGTGCAGGTGTTGTCGACCGACGAGTTTTGGCCTGCGCAAGGGGGAAAAGTGCCCGATATTGCACAAGTTAGGGAGGCCATTGATGCCATTTTGTGCTCTCAAAGTGACATGAGCTCAAACTCTAAGAAGTGAACTCCATGGAGCATATGGAGGAGAAGAAGTAAACTAGTATATCATAAAAAAAGGTTAAATATTTATACATATAGGAACTTCCTCATGCAAAGAGATCAAGTATAAAGAGATATATACAGATTAATTTGAGCTCAATTAATATAACTAGTGTTGGAGAGAAATTAAGGAAATGGCCCTCAATTATATTTTGTTTGTTTTCCTTAGTTTTATATCTTTCGGATATGTAACCATAGTTATAACAAATTGCAGTTAATTAAGGCTTATTTTTGCTCTCTTTTAGATAGAGTGTATTCAAATTTCTCATTTGAAATTCTGATGAGTAATGCTTATTATATAATAACTATTGTAGTGTATCTCTTATATGGATTCAATTTTCTCAGAAATAGTAGTAGCTTTAAGTGCCAAAATCAACAAATTAATCAAATTAAGAGAAATGTTGAGATAACTTTATGGTGTGTTTTCTCTCAAGGGTGCTTTGTAAGGTTAATTCGAAGCCTATTTCGAGCTAGGGTACACATTCAATGCAACCTACATTTTGGTGCATTATGCATGTATGACGTCTAAAAGATCAATATAATAAGAAGTGACAGTCAGAACTCAGAAGTAGTCTTAACACACTTGCTCACATGCATAATAGAAATTACATGAATCATGCCATGCATATTTACTGCAGAGCAGAGGTACGTAATGGAAGAGAAAACTAATGAAGCCTTAATTTGATTACGTGGTTTGACAAACTTATGAAACGATCGTTTAAGACAGAGTCTGATGCCTCCTCCGCTTTCTTAAGCTATTAGAATAATAGAAGTTGCTTGATATGGAACTAGCTAGCTAGCTAGAGGTAGACATGCATCTTGACTCTTTGTATCAGTTAATTTCCTCCTATTTATTTGAAATACACATGTTAGGCTTGTCATGGATTAGATCCCTGATTTTAAGCTCTAATTACCCTCTGATCTGAAGTGCAAATGCGTTTATAAATAAAGGATCAACTAGAGAATTAGAACCCTACAGATGATCGAGAAGGTGCCAAAGAATTGGCAGATGATCGATCACATCGGTCAGATGGTGTGGATCATTGATTCAGATACCCTTTCACTAACCAAGCGATCGAGAAGGGCTCAGTGATTTGAATTGTGTAAGTTGATACAAAGTCCCCAAGTGCTAATAGTGCAAGAAATTAAGATTCATTTAAATAGATTGAGCAGCTATAAAAGAAACAAATTACAAGGGTTATATATATAGACTACTGTGCATGATAAAATGTGAAAAAAGTGCACTTTGTGATCATAAAGCTGTATAACTAAGAATTAAATTCTTTGAATACCATATCTGTAACAGTACTGTACGTATAAAGATGTATGGGAACATGTATAAACATTTAATGGGTCAGCCAAAACCTAATTTGACACTATATATATTATAATATTTAAACTAGATTATTAGTGGGTGATTAATTGTGGCCCTTATTATTTAACAGCATTTTGCTTGACTACTGAGGGAGCTATGTACCTACAAATTAAGAGTTCATTAAATAATTAATGAATAATGGTTAGAAGTACCTGGTAGAAACCCTAAACTTGGATTACTTATTATAATATTGGTATATATATAGACACTACATTCATTAATTAGGGAAAAGGAAAAAAAAAAAACAACACACATCTTTTTTTCTTTCTCTTCTTCTTTTTCTGAAATTTCATTATTGATCTGATAATGGAGCTTCTAGTGGACCCCTACCTTACATTCTTTTTCAAATTATAATTAAGGGAAAGAGATTATGATACTTTTTTAATAAAAAATATATAATCAAATAGGATATATATATAGGTTACTATTTATTCTAAGCATGCAACTTGTAGAAACAATTAGAATAGAGGAAGAAATGTGTTGGAAGCTTACCAATACAATTTGGCTACTTACACCCACCATGCATGTGCTCAATAAAAAATTAAATTAACTACATCTTCATTATAAATTATAATTATAATTGATAATTATGGCCTTAATTAATGAGGAGGTGATCCCTAGTAGGATTCTTGTCCCTCCTAGGGGAATAGCCAAAAATTATTTGCATCAACCTGTTCCTCTCGATCGTCGCCGTCGATCGATCGATCTAGCGGTGCACGTATCACGCCCGTGCGCCTGCCTGATCTCGATCGCGATGCACGGTGAGTCGGTGATCGAGACCCCTGATTACATGCTTAATTTAGTTAATGCATCATACATCTTTAATTGACTACATATATATATAGTTTTATACAATTTTATGTCTGATCATTAACACAGTTTTACCATTGTGGAATCCTATATATGGTGCCAAAAAATTGTAGTCAAGGGTGTATTAATTTTGCTCTCAAAAACAACATTTTTTAGTAGATATATATGAAGTTAATATTGTTACACTTAGAGCACTATAGCATATTAGGTGAAGTTCTAATTAGAGGTAATTAAATTTGATGCAAAATTTTACTATTTATCAACACTTTAATTAACTCGCGATAATCATTTTTAGTACTTTAATTTTCTTTGGTTGTTATAATATGACAATTCTACACAAGAATTGACCTTTCTCCTCGCGTGAATTACATCAGTTATCCAATTAAAATCCTCTATATGATATGTATATATGTTCGTGAAATTCTTTTTTTTTTTATTTGAGAGATATATAGGTAGCACGCTACCCGCTTCGTTTATTTCATTTAGAAATAATGAACTTAGCTAGAAATGTGAATCAACTAGGATTCGAACTTGGGTCGACTCGGATACCAATTACGTACATAATGTATAAGCGGGCTATATATATAGCATTACTCATTGTTTCGATCTATATGTTCTTCTTTAAGTTTGTAGTTAGTTTGGAAGTTAATATAAACGGTTGTCATTAACTCCCCCCAACATGCATGGATTGACAACCTTATTTGGATCAACAAATTACTAATTAACTATAATCTCCATAATTAGGGTTTTGTAAAATATTTGAATTGTACATTTATGTTGGTGTACCACTAGTCTTAATTAAATTCCAAATAAGATAACAAATCCACTAATTGTTATTATCTTAAGATTAAAGTAGTTGGGGGGCCAATAAATGATGATGGATCAGAAGATGAGTAAATGAGACCACTGCATTAATTACTTCCAATTTGTGTTTGTGATTTGGGGGACATTTTATTGTTGGGAGATTCAACACAAGATGTAATAGCATTAATTCATTAATAAACTCCATTTGTAGTAGTAATAATTAAGAGTATGGTGAGGACATGTCTTAGCCAATTTCTCTATAAGTTAATACCATTCAAAGGTCTTGGAGCTTATTAATTGTAAGTTGTTTAGCAATTAAAGCCAAACAAAAAAAAAAAAAAGTCAAATTCAAATCTTGGTTTAGACATTTTAATACAATATTATTGCCAAAAAAAAAAAAAATGTCAACCAAAGGGAGTACTATATACCCATATATAAAGTAACAACTTGAGGAACAACTCAAACTATGCAAGAGTTTGGTTAGATGAATTATATATATATGGAAGCTCAACAAAAGTATATATAGATCCTCATGTAGGGGTAGTATACGCAGCTCGATCGATCGACAGTTGTGTTCCATTTTTAAAACATGTCGGCATGGGGATCAATTAGGCAGAATCATTCTTAAACTTATACAGTTGGTAAGAACATTGTCCTTCAGCTAGCGCTAGCTAGTTAGCCTTTAAGCTCATTCAAGTTGTGCTCTTACGATCGACCTCAGAAAGGGGATGTTCAATTGTTATATATTTCATGATCATTTTATATATCTAATCTATTCAAATAAATTAAATTCTCTACACAAATAAATTAAAATAAAGTTAAAGAGTGGTATCTCCTCACTTGCCTTGCTCTAACTTGTTAATTCCCTATAATTAATGCATGCAAACATGCAATAAAGACCCATCTTAATTCATTGCTCAATGTCCCTTAAACATATTTTAAAGGATAGGATAAAACAATTAATGATTGTATATATGTCTCTATATTTTCATAATTAAGATTATGCTCACAAATATAATTAAACTCTAATTAAAGGACTAAATACAATACTACAACTGTTGAATATATAAATTAAATAATTAAAACACAGTGCTTTTGGTATAATTAAAGGACTAATACAATGCTAGAATAGTTGAGTATAAAATATTTAAAATATCGTTTTTGATAAATTAAGCTTTTGGAAAAATTCCAAAATAAGGAATTCCTAAGTTCGAGCCCTTCCAGATTTTTGTCGTTATTTATTTAGTTAAGTCCATATTTTAAGTCTATCAAAAAATATCGAGCCTAGATGTGAGAGAAAGTGTTGAATATATATAGGGCATGGCTACTATACTATTATGAGTATTTGAGCCCTACTACTCATAAGTTGTTTTCGATGATGGAACTTCCGAATCGACGATCCACTCCGTTAAATATAATCTAAAGTATTTGAAACTTCTAGAAAATAAATTTCATAAATTTTTGAAATCATAATAAAGTCCATCAAGTGGGCATAAAATGAACGGTCAAAATCGAACGACGTCCTAAAAAAGGATGATCGGATCCTTCAATTCAAGATCGGAGTTATTGATCTTTATCTATGTAGTGAATAGAATTTAATTTCTATCAAAAATTCAACAAATTCCGATTCTTTCACACCGTTAAACTAGCAAGTATCCCATACCGGCCGTTAAAAATTGTCAAATTTGTGACCTCTTGATAGTAAGGTAAATGATGTTGAAAAGTTATAAAATTTTATTTCTAGAGACATTTCAACACACTAGATCAACTCTAAACTAGCCTCGACGAAGCCGATTCGAAAGTCCGAACATCGAAAACAAAGTGGGAAGCACGGAGGCCTCGCGCCTCTCCATAAAGACTCCACCAAGATTTTCTATATATATATATATATATATATATATATATATATAGATATATATTAACGCATGCAAAAAGAGAAAAAAATAATATATTATATATAACAAGACGTGGGGAGCTCTACTCCTATTCCCCTCGGAAATACCATGTGATTTGTTTTTCATTTGTGTATATTTTTTTATGTTTTTTTTAAAATTATTTTTCATATTTTTGTCAACACAGAATAAATAAATTAAAAAAATGGTGGGCATAATTAATGCATGCACGTGGATTTGCCCACACGTGTCGATGCTACAGGGGCAACTAGGATTTTTTAAAAAAAATTTGAGTAATTTTTTTGATAAAACATTGATAAAAATGTACTAAATTTATACGAAAATGTACCTATTTTGATTTGAATATCGAATTCATTTAATTTATTTACTTCCAATCTTTTGATGGCTCTTTTACTTCTGAATTTTGAGTGTTATTTAAAAGTTAAAAGGCCTAATTAATTAGAGTATTTCACCTGATTTACATGACCTAATAAAAAATCACATAAAATAATACTAAAAGATTAAATAACAAAATAAAAAAATCTTTAAATGTTAGAGTTTTTTTTTTTTTTTGAGATGTTAATCGTTTCGTTGATTTATTTTTTATGTAAATAATAAACTAAATTTAAATTAAACAATTAGACTTTGAATTTGAAATCCGAAGTAGCTAGGAATGTTAATGGGTATAGATATTCGAGATTTTATCCGAATTCATACCCGAATGGAGCAGATTTATCCAATGCTAAATGAATATAATTTCGAATACGGGTATAAAAAATAAAAATTTGGAAGATTTAGGGTCAGGTATGGATTTTATTTCTACCCGACGAACCTGAATCCGAACCCGACTCAAACCCGAATTGATTTTACATTATATATTATCTATAAACATTTGAGGTTATATTTATATTTGTATTTTAAAAATTTAAATTTAATGTAATATGTTTTGAAATACGGTAGAGAGAAATAATTATTTCGGCTTCAGATTTTCAAATTCAGGTTCGAATTTCGGATTTGGATATGAAACTTTCAAATCCATCGAAATTAGATTTAGGTTCGGATATCGAGTTTGGTAGTCAAGTTCCGGCTCTGGTGTTTTTAAAAATCCGCCCGAATAAAAAACCCGAAGTGGAACTAGACCCGTTGACATCCCTAATGTGGACCCAATTTCGAATCCGGCCTTATTTCGATCGGAAATGGTTCGCCGGACGGACCGGGGGCCGTCGAGACTAGCCCGGTAGGCGAAAGAAATGAGAATCCCAAGGTCGGCCCGAATTTTATCGGGCCATAGTTTCGAAGGCCCGATGAACCGGACTTGGGCCCAAGCCAACCCATAAATTCAAAACATAGTGAAACAAGTTGAAGTCTCTCTCCCATTGATGGAACAGAACGACTCAGAAATAATCTTAACAGATATAATGATACCGGAGATACAGCCTGTGTGCTGTGCAGGACTGAAGAGGAAACCGTGGATTACTAGTTAACATGGTGCGTATTCATCAAATTCCTTCTCGTGACCGGTGTGGAGGAGAGCATTCGGGCTATAGACCTGGGAGACGCGCGATTTGCGTTTGGCATTCAGGCTATGGACCTGGGAGGCGACGTGATTTTCGTTCGGAATAGTTGGATGAGAAGGAAAGGAGTACAGACTTCGCGTAATAGTCAAATTTGGTGACTGATATCATTTCACATTAAGGCTTAGTTTGATATTAAGGCCTATATAACGCTATTAAATAAAATGGAATTGTAGAAAAAGCATATAAAGATATACTTCTGCGTTCTCCGATAGGACCGTAGAAAATATAACGTAACTGACTAATCGCGATATGCGGGACACAATATTACGTACAGAAACAAACAGACCCGCAATACCAATCGAAACGAAGCCTTAGTATATATATTATCCTAATATGTATCCGACCATACCCGAATCCCTCTATAGCGGATACCAGTATTGGAAACTCAGCATCCAACACATATCCGAATTCGTATCTAGAAAAAAAAAAAAAAAAAAAAAAAAAAGGATGTGGATATGATTTCATCAAATATCCGTCCGTATCCGAACCATCTTCACCCCTAACCATCTCTGATCAAATAAACCGTTAAACTGTCTAAAAAAAATAGGGGTAAAGCAAGAACAAATTACCAAAAGAAATAACAAAAAATAAAAAAGCAAAAAAGAAAAAGAACATGTATAAGCCCTGTATCAGATGTGTCCTCTCTTTACTATTTTGAATGGGTTTGGTACAATAATTTGTGCTAATTTAGCATGGCTAGTGAAAAAGAAGCCCTAGTCCGTTTTTCATCGAATAATGCAACTCAGCAAAAAGATGCTCTACGGTTTTGCTTCGACTAATACCTTAGAAGTAAATCTCCAGCCTCTAATAATAACTTGATTGTCTAAATCAAAACTGTAGGGTGTCGAATTTAGCATCTCGCTCCTCTAAGTGAATCTCAGCGGTAAAAGCCGAATGGCGACGAAGAAGAAGAGTTTACCGGAACATAGTTTCGCCCAATGATTAGTGTGTTTCATGGTTCTTCCGATAGTAAGTCGTTGCGAGATCACAACTCGTCGTGAGGCTCCTCCGGTTGTGTATCGGCAGTGTTCTTGGGATCGACTGCGTCTTCTGACGGAGGCTCTGTTTCAGTCGAAGGGGTCTCGTCGGCGGCCGTGTTATCTTTGCTCGCTGATTCCTCCTTTGGAGGTTTCTCGATCTTCGGCTTCGGCTTTGGAATCCTGTTCACGCTCGCGACCTAATCGTGAAAAAGCCTTTTGAGTTATAAAAAGTTCAAAAAGGATCATAGGTGAAAAATGATACATGTTGGAGCACGAAGTGAGATTAAAGGATTCCATTTACCTTATCTTGTAGCTTGAAAACCTTCGCATAAACTTCTTCTGATGTGAATACTGGAGTGGCGAAGGCAGGGGTACTGGAGAAACAGCAAAACTCTCAATAAACATGAACAAGTAAAATAGCACAATATTGGATCGAAGAAGATAATCAAATAGTAGTTTAGAGTACATCGACAGCATATATCTTAAAGATTAAGGAGAATGTCATAAAAACAAAGAAGCTTATATAACGTATAAAAGGTCGCACGATCAGTTGTCGTTATTCTTGTCAATTTACTGGTTCTCTTTTTTTGTTAAGGTTTGTATCTACATATTTGGAAAATTTGTACGCTTATCGTGATTTATAGACGAATTATATTGAGTATGAGATCTAATTATTTGAGATTAGACCACTTGAACAGTCCATAGTTGGAATCTAACTTCCGGACCAATTTCATTCATGGAAACATCAGCTCGTTGTCTAAAGACCAATATGGAAAAGAGATGTCTTCGCAGAGGATTTTATCCAAATCTAATAAAATTTTATCAAATTTGACGCTCATATCATCATCAAGATGGTCCTGTTTATCTGATTCGTCCTATCGAGGTTTAGCGCTTAAATGCTACTGTTATTCACGATATTCTTGCCATTATTATAATTTTCGGAATACTTAAAACAAGAACAAAAATATTCAAAAGGAGAACAACAATGATGGATAACAGATAAGTACATGGCTGTCCCAAGTACTATAGAGATTAGGGTTACTACATACTTCTTTTGTAGAGCTGCTTTCTCTTCTAACCAACTTTTCAGCTTCTCTGCTTCACTTAAAACCTGAATGTAAGTTCCATCAAAAAACAAAGTGTCAGGAAAAGATACCAAAACTCGCTCAACCCGCTATACAACAAATATGTGAATCAGACATTATAGGTAATGCTCATTACGCCAACCTCATCTATTCTTGCTCTGGGAAGCCATGGTTTGTTTGCCTCCCAGTTACTTACAATCTGCAAGGACCAGAGTAACAAGGGTCGGAACAACAATTTTTAAATAGAAACTGAGACAATGAATGGACAAAACAAAGCACAGTTATTTGCATATCTCGCTGGAGTGACATTACAAAGTACAGTATATTTTATAAAATGTACCTTCTGAAGCTCACTGAGATATGTTCGAGCATGTTCACCAGCTGTTGGCCGAGCAGTTAACTCGCTCAATCTGGACAAAAAGTATCAAACAATTTGTCATTTATCTCAATCATGCTACCGTCGGGATTCCAAAGCTTATTTGTAAGACCCACCTGAAAAAGATTGGATCCCCAATTGCTTTAAGAGATTCAAGGCGATCTTTAAATTCAGTAGCTTGAGCATCCTCGCCATCCGTATACAACCATTCTTGCACCTGCATTCGATACATGAACTTAAATCCTATCATAACTAGACGAATGAAATGCACCTATGAATTCCACGATTAGAACTCACCTCACTGAGTTTTTCCACAAAAGATTGACGCTCCTGTTCAGTTGAAACCTTCTCTATCTCTGTGTTATCCTCTATCTGTGACGGGTCATAATAAAAAGTATAATTACCAATTACAAGTGCAGAGTTATTGAATGAAAATAAGACGATAAAAGGGGGGAAAAAAAGAGGTCGAATATCTTAGCATGAAGCAGCATTTATCAGGAAAACACAAACATGATGCGAAAATCAGACTGATTTCATCAGCAAATATGAAAGCAAGTCACTTGCAATTCTATAAATTAAAGCAAAGCAATCTTTTGGTTACATCGGGTTGTGAATGAACTTAACCACAACTAGTGAAGGCGGAGAGGAGTGTAGGATCATCAATCAACAAGAAGGAAGAACCAGATAAACAAAAGATGAAAATTGCTACAGAAAACAAAAATTCTACAAAATTTCAGCATTCAACAAGAAAAAGTTAAACAGCCTACCTTTTCCCTTGTAGAATAAATATATTCCTCCAGGTTATTTTTGAGTTCAGCTGTTCTCCTTTTTTCTGCATTCTTTTTATCAAGTGCCTCTAATCTACTCTTTGCTTCTGAAAATAACTCCTTTCCTAGAGCTGCTCCAGGGCCTTCTGTTTTTTCCACCACCTATACCCGTATCAAGAAACTTGTTTAATATCAATTAATATGTAGTTTTTAAAAATACCACTACTAACTATTAGGAATCACTTCATTTTACCTTCAGTGGAACCCTAAAGGTTCTCTTCTTCAGAACCTTTTCTGTTGCAACCTCTGGAATATTATTCTCATCTGTGGTTGAATTGGCATGATCAGTACCATTCTCAGAATTCGGAGTTGCTTTGTCTGTCGAACCATCATTTGTTGATCCTGCTTCAGCAGATATGTTCAGATTGCTGGTGCTATTGCTTTCTATAGAGACATTCTTTTTGGGAACTTCGACCCACTCAGTAATCTCAATCAATGCTTCCGCTCGATCAAGAGAAACGATTCCACTTCTACTCAGAGAAAAATGTAGATTCGCTTTGATTGGAGCAGAGAGGTTGCGAGTCGCGTATCTAAAAATATATATATTAAAACAAGGAGTATTTCATTTATTTAGATCAGTAAAGTAATATGAGACAAGCAGCAAATATAACTAGAAAAACAATCAGAAGAAATATACTTTTCGCTTGCATCTCTTAAACCAGATACTGAATATTGTGCAAACTTATACGAAGAAACTCCTGGAGGCAATTCACCCGAACGATCGTAGCTGATTGAGACTTCAAAATCCTTGTTGTGTTTAATAGACCTGAACATCTTTACAGAAATACATATATTAGTTATTATGAAGCTTATGACCGACAAATGCAGCAGAGTAGACATATTCTAGTTGCAACAAATATAGGATGACAGAAAAGTTATGAGCCTACCTTGATTGGCATTTTCTTCAACCGCGGCACAAGCAATAAATCGGTAGTTTCGTCTTTGACATAATCAGGGCCATCAATATCAAGCACAAAACCATATGGCGAGCCATCTACCAGTCCTAGCTTACGGTTCAGCTTTATTCCATCACTTAGATTCGCAGCAACCAGTGAGGCACCAAGAGCAATTGCTTCGTCAGCATCTAGATGCTTGTCTAGACTATCTCGTCCCAGAAATTCCTGAAGCTTAGCCTACATCAAACGATGCAATGGTAATTGTAAGAGTACAATATTTATATTAGCGTTTTCATTATGGATAAGCAATATAAGGAAAATTATACAAATATACATAATGGAGTTGCATGGTTTACATTTCACCAATCAACCTGCATAGTTAGCAAGAAATTTAACTTAGTGTGTCACGAAAACCATAGGGCACTATAAACATCAGATTGATGTTATTAATTATTTTGACAAAAATAAATCTCATTGTTCTGGAATATAATTTATACATACATAATGTAGCAAATCTTCCACACTAGCAAACATATGATAAATTGTAATAGTCAGCTAACCTGGAACTCAACCATTGTTCCAACTAGACATAGGACAAGGAAGATTGACAATATCATATTAAAAATATATGAATATCGTGAAAGCAAAATAATTTACCGTCTTGAAGATCAATTATAGTAAGAATGAAAGAACAAGTCTTGAGTATAATTTGATCAAACAGCCTCTGAAGTTAAATTGTGATAAGTTAACTAACCTGCAATTTAGGCACACGAGTGGCTCCACCGATCAGCTCTACTGCGTAAAGGTCTTCTATCTTCAGACCTGTATGTTTTAGCACTTCTTTTATAGGAAGGAGGGCTGTCTCCCACAGATCACCACAAAGTTCTTCGAATTTCTCACGTGTAATTGTGCTTCTGGAGAAGGAAATTCACGAACAGTGGGTTAGAACTATTGAGTCACAGATTTGCGGTTAAATTTACTAGGGCCGAAAGAAAGTCAGAGAAAATTCAGGGAAGCAGAAGATGAAAAGTAAACATGATAGTGAAAATTAAGACTAGACAATTACGACTATAAATCAAACTAAATAAACTAGAGTAAGATGAACATGTTCAATATGCTATGAAAATTTGAATGAAACAGGAATAATTTTGTTTCAATCCACCTTCCAACCGTACAGAATAATATTTACAATGATAAAATCTAAAAAAAATTGAATATATCACTCATACCAATCATAGTACGGATGGTTTGAGACCAAATTGAATACCTATAGAAACTAATCAGGAAATTCCTTGATCTTCAAGAATATTAAATATACAGTTAGACAATAATAGCTTTAGAAAGGGCAACGAAATCAACTTTGAAGATCCAAAAATATTAAAAAAGGCATTGAAACAAGCAACTGTAATAGCTTCCATAAGTATCACTGTATATGATGATTATAAACAAAGACTGGAGATGCTTGTACCTAAAATCGACATCATTGTACAGAGATTCAACTGATATCGGAGCCGCAGTATTTGCACTTAGAATTTCTTTTGTTCGTTTCACTTGTTTTTTTAATTTAGCCATTGCTTTAGGAGATTTCCTCACGTCAACTCCATTTCCTACTTGCTTATTAAACTCATCTGCGAAATACTCCACCAAACGCATTTCCATGTCCTGACCCCCAAATCTAGAGTTCCATCTGACATCCTTAACCTGTCAGCAGTAACTTATCAGCATATAAACGGTAAAGAGAGGAAAAAAATGATTGGATAAAGCTAGATAAAAAGGCTACATATGCTTTGCTATAGTTGGCAATCTGTCACCTCAGAAAGAATCACAAAGAAAACTAAAAGAGTAATTGAGCTTATCTCATATTTAAGAAGTTAACATTTAGTTAAATATTTTCAAAGCTGAAGCTTGAAATATAAGGATTTGATTGTTGTGTAACTTGTGCATAATCACTATGGAGACGCAAGTCTTTAATAAACACGGCTTGATAAATGCTCTTTCTACTTCTATGAAATTTTACATCTACCTGAGCCTGCATAAACCTTGATAATATGTCATTTAAAAAGCAGTTTTTTTGCTAGGTTGATCTCTTGACTTCTGTAAACAACATTACAAACTTCAATTGCTGGAAAGCAACTGCCAGATACCCTTGGACAAGGTACCGTCAACCCTAGGGAGATGTCTCAAATCAACTATTTCAGTATTACACTAGTTACCCAACGTATAGAATAGAAAATAATCATAGCACCATATTTAGCAAATGTTGAGGTATGACAACATTCTGACTCATTTGAAGTTTTGCCTTATTACCATCTAAGGAGTCTTCACTTCAACATGTGCGCTCAGGAGACATTGCAGCATTGTTAACATATCTGTGTTAGTGTTGGTTTGAAGTTTTGTCTTATTTATCATCTAAGTAGTCTTCACTTCAACACTTGTGCCGAAGGAACATGTGCCGTATGGTTAACATATCTGTTTAAGTGTTTTTAACCCAGACTAATTCAGTTAAGGACATGGGACTACTGTAACGGCCCCAAAACCTGTCCATAAACATAACTAGCCTTTTTAGTTATGGAACCTGTCCAAAACGGCAGAGGATATCGATTGACTACCTTTCATATCCTTCATCTAGTAGACCTGTTTTCAACATCTAACAAAAACTAATCAAATTAACAACACCTGCTTTCACTAAAAAATAGTAAAAAAAGTAACAGCATTGCAATCCATGAGGAGAACGATCACATCAAAAATATTTTGCTGGATCATATTGCGGCTTTTCTAGTTTTATGAACATCCTTTGCCTTATGCTTTTGCTTACTCAGAAACCAGCCATAAATTCAGAACATCCTAGAGACAATATCTTGTACAGCTGTACCTTTCTAAACACTAACGTTATAAAGAAACAAAACAACAATATGACTGCCTAGAAATTTTTTTTGTAATGTCATGCTTCTCCATCAAATCAATCCACCAGTAAAATTTTGTCCTAAACTGTTACTACTGCAAAGAATAAAGGATCAATGGTGTAATCATGACCTGCCTAGGACAGTAAATTGATGAGTTGTTTGGCCAATGAGAGCATTGGGTGACACTTTAGCGACAATAATATTGACAGTACTCAACAAATCAATTGCAAAATACATCAATTTCTCCTCTCTTTCAAACAATTGCTGCAGATATTCACGAATTTTCTAAGAATAAATAACCAAAAACCATGTTCCAGTAAAGTGTACAGAATAAACCACTAAAAAGGCTAATTCTATCAAAGATCATCAGAGGGCTTCAAAATCTACCCCTCACTGCGTGGAAAGATTAGTAAGAAAGGACAAAATTTAAATTCCTACAGGAAATTTCAACAAGACTAGCTCTTTTTAGCACTTAAGAAAATGACAAAAGGTTATGTTCCTATTAAGAATAATCCTGAGCCGATTCCTATCAAATTGTTCTTTTGGATTACATGGTAACAAAGCCAGTCCTAAACCCCCTCAAATTCAAGAGCTTGTTATTCTCCGCATCCACCATTTACAGCATTTTACCTCCACCCTGTGCCTCTTCCATTACCTTTCTATCAGTGCACGTGGTATGTTTCCTATCAGATCAATCTTTTAGGTTATGGTTTTACCCTCTAATATACAGCTTCCCTAATTAATCAGCAAAAAATAGAAGATCGGAGCCATTCATGTACAAAGATTTTCCCAGCAAGGGCATACCTGAAGCATGTTCACCGGTACGGTTTTCCCAAACTCCTTTATACTGTACATGGAGAAGTAAACCAATGCAGCATAGGCATTACTAGAACCCATATCATAAATTATAACGTAGCGAGACCCATTTGAGAAGTCGTTATCAATCGCATACTGCAACGCAGCTCCGGCGTGCTCGTTGACGAGCGACAGCACATTGATTCCGGCGAGCTGCGCGGCCTGAACCATCGCCTTCCGCTCTGCCTGCCCAAAATACGGCGGCACGGTGATCACAACGTCCTTAACCGGAACCCTAGCGTGCGACTCAGCCAAGCTCATCCCGTAATTGAGGATCATGGCAAGCAACTCTTCTGCAGTGTAGATCGTGACCCCGTCGTCGATCCGTATCGCGGCCGATCCACGCGAATCCTCGACGAGATCGAAGGGGAGGTAGAGCGAATCGGCGAGAGCCTTGGCGTAATTGTAGGGTTTCCCGACCATGTCGCGGATCTGGGAGTAGACCTTGTCGGGGTAGCGCGCGGTGATCCCCGCGGCCTCCTCGCCGACGAGGCGGTCGCCGCCGTGGAAGGCGACGAGGGCGGGGGACTTGCGCTTCGACATCTCGTTAATGGCGATCGAGATCGGGCTCTGCCCCGGCTTCAGGTTCACCACCGCCACCTTCATCCACTCCGAGCCGAGGTCGACGCTCGCCACCGCGGATCCCCCGGGGACGGGTAGGAGCGCGGCGATCGCGATCGAGAAGAGTAAGAGGGCGCCGATCGCGGCCCGCGAGAACCTCCTCGTCGTCGTCATCTTCGGGGGCGCCCCTGTGGGGATCGCGAGCGCGATCGAGGTCGGAGAGGGTCGCCAACAATGAAGGTGGGGATCAAAAGAATCAGGGTTAGGGTTAGGGTTTTGGGGTGGGATCGATCGAGGAGGAAGAGGAGCGTGGAATGGTCGAGAATGGGAGGGAAACGGGCCGAGAGAGAGAGAGAGATCTCCTGGATTTATATATTTAAATTAATTAATTATTAATTATTTAATTAATTATGTAAAAAAGGGCAAATAACACATCAGGCCAATGGAACTTCGCCACGTGGATATCGATACACGTGGCGCGACGTGGTGGGTTGGGTGCGTTGGAAGCGCGAGAGAGATGGAGAGCAGTTCGATGGACGGTCGTGATCACATCTGCGAGATCGGATACGGAAGTTGGATCGACGGTCATGATTGAATATGATGACGTCAGCAAGTGACGAGGGATAAACATTCCCTATGTTGAGGTGGCATTGCTTTTTTACTTATTTTTTTTTTTTGTAATTTCAAATATTCTAACTGCTATCATACTTTAAATATTCAGTGACCAAACTCCTTTACATCCTGACTTATTTCTCCAACTAAAAAAAAAAACCATCCATACACACAACACTCTCTCTCTCTCTCTCTCTCTCTCTCTCTCTCTTTTAATTTATATTTTTATATGTAATATATATATTTTTATTTAATTTTCTAAAATAAAAATATAAATGCAAGCTTAATTATAAAAAGACTCATTTGTATATAAAGTTTTAACTATTAGATCAAAGTCTAATGGATAAGATTTTATAAATTTATGTTTTTAATATATTTAATCTATTTTTTTTTATTTATTAGATTATTTCATTCGTGAAAGTAAATAAAAGTATTCGGCTCGTTTATTAAACGAGCCGAACACGAGCCAAATTTTTCGGCTCGATAGTTTAATGATTCGGCTCGTGTTCGGCTCGTTTAATAACGAACCGAACACGAGCCGACCTCACGCTCGTGTTTGGCTCGTTTACACCCCTAGATACAACTATTCGAGCTCATCACATCACATAAAACAAATTTAGGATTTTAACACACTGTAATTAATAATGAATGATTAAATAAATTACTGTGGTAATTAAAATTTCGGATAAATATTTGAGATAATCACCTGATATTTAATTTAATAAGACAAAAAAGTGACTTAATCAACTAAATTTGATCTTTTGAATTTGATTTTAAGATTTTAGATAATTATCAAAGATAGGATTTTTCAAATTTTTTTAGAGATATAAAAAAATAAATAGATAAATAATTAGTGGGCTTCCTTTTGGGCCATCTAAGGCCCATGAATGGCCCAAAATAATGTTGGGCTTAACTTGGGCTTTTCGTGGGTTTATTTCGGCAAGCATGTAGAAGATATTCTAATTCTACTGCAGAAAGAAACCACCGGAGGGAACACACACTACAATAAATCTTGTATTTAAGAACACTTTAAATAATAATTAGCGACGTTACAAAGCGTCGGCAAGAATAATCCCGACGCTTGTAAAAGTGTCGAACAAGCAGTCGTTAAGTAAACATGTCTGGATAAATATACCGGCGCTTTAATATAGCATCGGAGAATTTTTATCAGTATTTGATAAAAATATATTTATTAGCGACGCTTAATCATAGTGTCTTGACATGTCAAATATTGAAGACGTACGTACAACAGAGCAAAACAAGCTTGAAGTACAATGATAGGGAGATACGGTGAATTAATGCTTTTATCGGATGCTTCCACGCTTTAAAAAAAAGAGGAATCTTCTCTTCTAACTTAATCTAAACTAAAAGCAATTAAGAAGGAGTAGAGCTACTATACTATCGAAAGTACAGAAGATCTGGTGCTTTCGATTTTTTTATCCTTAGATCAACTCCTTTGATCATTTCTAACCATTGGATTAATCTTATTAACCAATAGGGACCACTCAACCCTAAAGGGACGACTATCATCCCAACCGTAGAATCTTTGACCCAAGACCTAAAAAATCAGAAACACTAACTAGTTTATGCTTCCGATAGCATAGTAGCTCTACACATTAGGAAGAATCATTTTTTTGTTAATGAAGAAATAATTTTTTTTCTTTACAAAAGAGAAACTCTTACTTGTAGATCTAAAATTGTAATACTAAAAGAGTTCAGCTGGTATACTATTGATAGTATATGAATTAGTAGCGTTTACTATCAACTTCATATTCAGATCATTCTAGAATTCACAGTGATCGTAAAAGAAAGATAGAAATATTCAGATCATTCTAGAATTCACGGTGATTGTAATAGAAAGATAGGAGTGCTATCCGACCAAGTAGATACATAAAAGGCTTCTCTAGAAAGCAATTTCATCTCATAAAGCTAATGCTTCTATCAAACATGTAGTAGTTTTTAGTTGTAGTACAAGTTGTGGAAGCTCAAGATTGGATAAAAAAAGGGACAAAAATTTTGGCGGACATAATTCCCAAACATAATATTTTGGGGATTGTTTGAATCGGTGCCATGTGGCAGGTCAAACTCATCTCAACCGCCAAAGAAAAATAAAATTTTTAAATATTTTAATCTAGTAAAAATAATATTCTTCTTAAACGATTGAGATGGATACGACATCGACCTGGCGCCAATCCGTACAATCCCCAAATTATTCTGTTTGAAAACTATGTTCACCAAAATTTTGTCCTAAAAAGGACTCTTCAGGAAAAAAAATGATAAACATTCCTTATGTTGAGGTGGCATTGCTTTTTTACTTATTTTTTTTTTTTTTGTACTTCAAATATTCTAACTGCTATCATACTTTAAATATTCGAGTGGACCAAAACTCCTTTTATATCCTGACTTTTATTTCTCCAACAAAAAAAAAAAAAAAAAATATCCATACACACACACACACACACACACACACACTCTCTCTCTCTCTCTCTCTCTCTCTCTCTCTCTCTCTCTATATATATATAGATATATATATATATATAGAATTGAGCTAATAATACTTTAAGACCAACTTTTGGTGCTTCTAAGTTTCTAGCCATTGGATCTACTTTTTGACTACTAATAGCCTTTGGATCTAACACTATTTCACCTACCACCACCTATCCCATCAACTACCACCTACCACCATCATCTCAACCTTACATCTCCCCATCCAATGGTTAAAAACTCAAAAGCACCACCTCAATGGTGCTTTTGAAAGTATTCTAGCTCAACTCTATATATATATATAAAGAGAGATAGCGCTTTGCTAAAATACTATCAGTGGTTTACTACCGATTTGTTTTCGATGATAGAGTTTTCAAATTGCTGATCGGCACCGTTAAACATGATCTAAACTATTTAAACTATCTAGAAATCAAATTTCACACATTTTCGATATTGTTCTCTTGTCCATCAAGTGAACAGAAAAATGAATGGCTGGAAATGAATATCTTTTAAAAAGTGATGATACAATTTTTATATTTCAGATCTAGAGTCTAGATCTTATTTTAAATAGTTTAAAGAATTTTCTAACAAAAATTTAGTTGATTTGAACTCTTATATACCGTTAAACGAGCAAACGCACCATACCGGCCATTAAAATTATAGATTTTGTGACCCTTTGAGCGTTCATTTAGTGATGCCAAAAAATCATAAAATTTGATTTTTAGATAATTTAAATGGTCTAGATTATGTTCAACGGTGCTGATCGTCGATTTGAAAATTTTATCATTGAAAACAAATCGGTAGTAAACCGTTCGATTTTATATATTGAGAGAGTTTTGCTAGAATACTATCGGTAGTAAACGAGCCGTTTTACTACTGATTTATTTTCGATAATAGAGCTTCCAAATTGACAATCGGCTCCGTTGAACATGATCTATACCATTTGAAGTGTTTAGAAATCAAATTTCAAATCTTTTCGACATCATTTGCCTAATGATCAAAGGGTTTCAAAATTTGTAATTTTAATGGTCGATAAGAGGCATTTTCTCGTTTAACGGCGTAAAGATATCCAAATTAATTGAATTTTGTTAGAAAATTCTTTAAACTATTTAAAACAAGATCTATACTCTTGATCTTGATTACAAGACTCCTATCATCATTTTCTAAAGAGTATTCATTTTCAGCCATTCATTTTTCTGTTCACTTGATAGATAAAAGAACAATATCAAAAATGCGTGAAATTTAATTTCTAGATAGTTTAAATGGTTTAGATCATATTTAACGAAGCCGATCGTCAATTTAGAAGCTCTATTATCGAAAACAAATCGATAGTAAAACGGCTTGTCTACTACCGATAGTATTCTAGTTCAACTCTCTCTCTCTGTATATATATATATATATTTATAAAGAATACATGTAGCATTGGTGCTCCAATTGTTATTAATTTCTATTACTTTTCCACCAAAATAAGTCATTTTTTATTATATCCAATATTCTCCGAAGAGAGAGAGAGAGAGAGAGAGAGAGAGAGAGATCCTCCAATTATTGTACATGTGTACTTCTTTTCCAGTACCAATTGAAAACATCAATTTTATTCTCCAAAAAGAGAGAGAGATTAAATTTAGAGAGAGAGAGAGAGAGAGAGAGAGAGTTACCTCGATCTTATTAAATTTGTTTTCTCAAATTGGTTGGCTTAGGAGTATAGTGAGGATTCAAGTAAACACCTCAACACTTTCATTCAAACAAAGTGAATTTTGAAAATCAGTAAATTAAGTATCATTTTTTTTTTTCGAAATTCGACAAATAATAAATGTGCGTAAAACGTTCATTAATTTCCTTTCTTATCTGTTCATTCGCTCGCTCAATCCACCTCTGAAAAAGAAATAAATCTAACACTAGTACAGTTTTTATTCAGTATTATTTTTCGTTCTGATTAGGCAATAATATTAAGGTTTATTGTGATAATGATAGTTGATAGTTGATAAAAATAGGTAGTGACACACCATCTAGGATAGGAATAAAACTTCCCTTTCAACTACATGAGAATAAAAGAGATCATCAAAGTTACTCACTTTATGGCTATGATGGTAACAAATAAGTATAATCTATGAATCCTATATAAATTTATAGGGATAATTACCTATATACCCCTCGTACGTTTGAAAATATCTGATTTATCCTCTCTTTTTTTTCTCTCTTTCTAAAATATCCCTCATATGTTCCACCGTTATTGTAAAATACCGCCGCAGTTATTTCCTGTTAAGTTAACTTGGGTTAAACGTGAGTTAAATATTTTCCACAGTTAAAAAATATTAAAATATCAATTTTGTCCTTAACTTAAGGATAAATAAGAAATATTGGTGACGGTAGAGGGGTATATCGATCGGAAAGGACCAAAAGTCAAAATATTTTTTGTGTCCCTGACTTTAAGGGCTGTTGGTGTATATATTCAAAAAATAGAGGTTAGCTACAAAATAATTAAAAAAGTATCAACGAGTCGATCAAGCCGAGGCCCGGATATCTCGCTCTCTTTAAGGAGATTCAAGCCCTCTACGGTTTGGCAAAGCCTTTGAACCGATGCAGTAGAGCACTGACTTGTCCCCTCCAGGATACAACGGCTCGACCCTCGTCGTGTGGCTTCACCAACTCTGCACAAGTAGATGAGCCCAAAGCTCCACCAAAAGAAACACCCTTTCTTTGACCTTCTCTCTCTCAAATAGAATATAAGTATTGTAATTTCGTTGTTATGTTCTTATGCAAATGAATGAAATGCACACTATATATATAGGCTCATAGGATAGGAGTTACGAAGGATGCATGAATTAAAAGGCTTAGGGGTTATTCATACTTTAAATCACATTTCGGTTGTGATTCCAAGTATGCATGGGTTGTAGGAAATAAATCACCATGAATGCAAGGTTAGTGAGGTTTTAACTCAACTAGCATAGGTTATGCAAAGTTTAAATATCATATTAATAATAAAATGTAACAACAATCCCCCACTCATTTTATTATTAAGTATATTTGAGAGTTTAATGGCCAAAGAGGGACCGTTATACATAATGAAGGTGTGCTCTGCATTGAACCTTCACTTAGTGAAACAGTAATCTCTACTCCAGAGCCAGAGTAGTCTCAGACTTGAACTTTGGCTGTTTGGGGGAAATAGAAAGTTACTGCTCACATATAACATTCCAGGTGTTCACATGAGCTTTAATAGCTAGCACGTTACGGCCCTGTGCTGATCCTGGTTTTCATGAGCACTTTTGAGAATAAGCCCGTTCTCATAGGAAGCGGCCCCACTTCCATGCTCATATAGGTGATATCCGTCAAGGGTGCTCCTGTAATTCTGACACCCTGCTCATAAGAGCCACAGATTTCATTAAGAGCAAAAGCTCAATCCTCTTTTCATTACAAGATGAATGCACCCACACCATAGGGATAGGTAAAGATGCGATCATATAGATCTATATATTGTGCATTCTTTACGGCCACCATATGATTCGTTTTTCCCATTGAACCCAATTTTCAGGATCTCTGATCATCGGGTTGGGTATCCTCATACGTGGTTCTTGATATTATGGGCTTCAACCCTATCCCCTCGATGTGCTCCAGATCCTTTCTCTTCCCAAGGCCTTGGTTAATGGATCTGCCAGATTATCAGTAGATTTAATATAATCTACACTGATAATACCCGTATTCATATATGCTCTCACAGTATTGAGTTTTCTTCCCACGGATCTGGATTTACCGTTATAATAACGGTTTCTTACTCTACCAATAGCAGCAGTGCTATCACAGTGTATTAACACTGATGAAACTGGTTTTTCCACAAATGGAATCTCAGACAATAAGTCTCTCAACCAACTAGCTTCCTCGCTAGCTGAAGCTAAGGCAATAAGCTCGGCTTCCATAGTTGAGTTAGCAATAATAGTTTGCTTTTTAGATTTCCAGCATATAGCACCACCTGCTAAAGTAAAAATATAACCAGTGGTAGAGAGAGAATCACCTGATAGGGTATTCCAGTCAGCATCACTGTAACCCTCAACCACAGCAGGATACTTCCCATAAAACAAGCCATAAGTTTTGGTACCAACGAGATATCTCATCACACGTTCCATGGCATGCCAATGCTCTGTACCCGGCTTGCTTGTAAATCTACTAAGTATCCCTACTGCATACGCAATATCAGGTCTCGTACAATCAGTCGCAAACCGCAAGCTCCCAATCATGCTAGCATATTCCTTTTGATTCAAAATCTCATTTTCACTTTTAATAGGAAACAAGTGAACACTCGAATCAAAAGGTGTAGTCACATGCTTGCAATTAAGAAAGTTATACTTTCTTAAAATTTTCTCAACATAATGCGACTGATCAAGAAAGATCCCATCTGGTGTTTTGGTAATTTTCATACCCAAAATAAAGTTAGCCTCACCAAGATCTTTCATTTCAAAATAATGATTTAGCATAATTTTTATTTATAACATTTAAGTTAGAGCCAAAAATTAGCAAATCATCCACATAGAGGCTAACAATAACATGCAACTTTTCAAAAGTTTCGTAATAGATGCACTTATCACTCTCGTTTAACTTTAAGCCATTCTCAATTATGCAAAAATCAAATTTTTCATGCCACTGTCTAGGTGCCTGCCTTAAGCCATAAAGGGATTTATTTAGCTTGCACACTTTATTTTCTTGTCGAGGCTCAATGAACCCCTCAGGTTGGTCCATATAAATTTCCTCATCTAGGTCACCATTCAGAAAGGCAGTTTTTACATCCATCTGATGAATTTGTAAATCATGAATTGCAGCAATAGCAATCAGTACTCTGATGGATGTCACTCTAGTAACCGGAGAAAAGGTATCAAAGAAGTCTAGATGTTCTTTTTGTTTATAACCTTTTGCGACAAGTCTAGCTTTATACTTGTCTACACTTCCATCCGGTTTCAACTTCTTTCTGATGACCCATTTACTACCAATTGTTGTACAGCCTGGTGGTAAATCCACTAATTTCCATATTTTATTAGAAATTAGAGATTCCATCTCATCAGATACAGACTCTTTCCAAAAAATTGAATCATTTGAAAATAAAGCTTCTTGTAAAGAAAGTGGATTTTCTTCAATATTCATAACAACATAGTCGTGGCCAAAATCTTTTTCAATTCTGTTTCTCTTACTTCTTCTAGGTTCAAAAATATTTTCTTCTTGATTTTGTACAAAAGAGTTTGAAGAACTCGGTTTATTTGAGACACTTTTAAAATCTTGACCCCCACTATTTTTCGATTTATAAGGAAACTTTTCTTCATGAAAAATAGCATCTCTTGATTCAAAAATCACATTATTTTCAATGTCTAAAAATCTATAGGCTGTACTGTTCAAAGTATATCCAAGAAAAACACAAGTGGCAGCTCTAACACCCAATTTGGGTCTTTTAGAATCTGGTAGCCTCACATATGATAGACAACCCCACACTTTAAGATATTCCAAATTTGGCTTATACCCTTTCCACAATTCAAAGGGTGTCACCTTAGACTTTTTATGTGGCACGCGATTCAAGACATAACATGCAGTTAAAATGGCTTCACCCCAAAGGTTTAAGGGTACACTAGTGTCAACAATCATAGCATTTGTTAGCTCAATAAGAGTTCTATTTTTTTCTCTCAGCCACTCCATTAGAGGCAGGTGAATATGGAGCAGTAGTCTCATGGATAATTCCTAAAGACTGAGCAAAAGAGTTGAATCCCGTAGATTCATACTCACGACCTCTATCACTTCTAATTTTCTTTATCTTTTTACCGAATTGATTTTCTACTTCATGGAGGAAATTTTTAAATTTATCAAAAGCGTCACTTTTATTTTTTAATAAATAAACATAAGTATATTTAGAAAAATCATCGATAAAAGTGATAAAATATCTATTTCCTCCACGAGTTAGATTACCTTCAAATTCACAAATATCACTGTGAATTAGCTCAAGTAATTCGGTACTTCTTTCAATAGTCTTGTGAGGTCGTTTAGTGATTTTTGACTTACTACATGTTTCACATTTGTCAAAATCACTATTCAGTCTGGGAATTAATCCTAAACTACTCATCAAGCTAACATATCTGCTGTTGATATGACACAAACGAGCATGCCAAAAGTTCACAGAAGAAAGCATGTAAGCAGAACTAGATGATGCTTTATTCTCAATGTTTAGTTTAAACATTCCGTTGCATGCATAACCTTTACCTACAAACTTTCCATTCTTTGAAATCACATACTGATCAGACTCGATGGTCTGTTTGAAGCCAGCTTTATTAAGAAGAAAACTTGATACCAAGTTCTTCTTAATCGAGTGTATACAACACATCTTTTAAGATAAACACCCTTCCGGAAGAAAATTTTAACTCAACCTCACCACTCCCTAAAACTTGTATATGCGAATCACCAAGCATAATACTTCTTGGTTGTTCATAGGGAGTATATGTTTTAAACCAAGTCCGATCATGACGGACATGCTCGTTGGCACAGTAGTCCCACCATCCTTCAAAGATTCTCCACTAAGCATATGCATTATCATCGCCACAAGTGGCTCCTTGGTAACATTCGCTTGAGGTATAGCTTTATTTTTCCGCTATTTGCAAGTTCGAGCAATATGCCCACTTTTGCCACAGACATAGCAAATTATATTTTTCACATAAGAAGGAGGTTCTTGGTCATTTTTCTTAAACTGAGGTCTACCACTGTTCTTTCTAATTTTCTTCTTAGGCTTCAAGTATGTATTTCTAGAACGATTGTTATTAGGTAAAGAATTAGAAGATACTAAGTTTACCTTAGTGGCGCTAGCATCATTCTCTTTTGCTTCAAGTGCATCTTGGCCTCTTGCTTCTTCTTCCACGCGAATGCGTGCGATTAATGTCTCGAGAGACATCTCCTTTTGCTTGTGTCGAAGGCTCTTTTGGAATTCCTTCCAAGATGGTGGTAGCTTGTCAATGATCCCTAGTACGATCAAGTTATCTCCAAACTTGACTCCTTCAGATTGAACTTCATGAGCGATCATCTGAAAGTCTTGAACTTGCTCGACCACAGACTTTCCTTCGACCATCTGGTAGCGAAAGAAGCGGCTAGCAGCATACTTCTTTGCACCAGCTTGCTCTGTATCATACTTTAGCTGCAATGCCTTCCAAATCTTCTTTGCAGAGGAGTAAGTGTTTTCATAATAATCATAAACCGATCCGAAAGATGCTTAAGAAGATAATACCTACAGTTATACTCATCCTTCTCGTATTTTTCAGTTTTCTCGTAGTGTTCGAGAAGTTCGTCTTCATTCATATCGTCGGTATTTATTTTATTTGGGTTCTTCTCCATGAGAACATATGCAACTTTAAGTAGATTGAGGTAGAATAACACTTTTCCTTTCCATCTCTTGAAGTGGTTTCCGTTGAAGCGGAAGGGCTTGTTGAGATCTCCGGCAGCATCGTTGAACTTTTCACGTGTAGCCTCCATCTATTGAATCTCCTTAAAATTGTTGGTGTATATATTCAAAAAATAGAGGTTAGCTACAAAATAATTAAAAAAGTATCAACGAGTCGATCAAGCCGAGGCCCGGATATCTCGCTCTCTTTAAGGAGATTCAAGCCCTCTACGGTTTGGCAAAGCCTTTGAACCGATGCAGTAGAGCACTGACTTGTCCCCTCCAGGATACAACGGCTCGACCCTCGTCGTGTGGCTTCACCAACTCTGCACAAGTAGATGAGCCCAAAGCTCCACCAAAAGAAACACCCTTTCTTTGACCTTCTCCCTCTCAAATAGAATATAAGTATTGTAATTTCGTTGTTATGTTCTTATGCAAATGAATGAAATGCACACTATATATATAGGCTCATAGGATAGGAGTTACGAAGGATGCATGAATTAAAAGGCTTAGGGGTTATTCATACTTTAAATCACATTTCGGTTGTGATTCCAAGTATGCATGGGTTGTAGGAAATAAATCACCATGAATGCAAGGTTAGTGAGGTTTTAACTCAACTAGCATAGGTTATGCAAAGTTTAAATATCATATTAATAATAAAATGTAACAACAAGGGCAAATAAGAAAGACATTGATAGTGGAAGGGTATATTTGAAAGGGTAAAATAGTAATTTTACAGAAATAACAGAGTTAATTAACAGATTTTTAGGCGTGTTTGGTTCGCTTATTTTTCACACTGGAATCGGAATTGGAATAGGTGAATCCATTTGTGGGTGTTTGGTACGCGGGAGTCCCATTCTGATTCTGATTCTTGTGTGGAATGGGAATCTCTCAATCGCCTCTTTTTCCAATCCAGCCTAGGAGGCCGTATTGAAAGTTGAATCCGGACGGAATGGATATTGTTTTAACTTTTTTTAATTAAAATATGAGTTTAAATTTCGAAATTAAATATATAATTTTAAATTTTAATTTGAACTTTGAATTAAAAATTAAAATTTAATCTAAGTATTTCGAATCTAACTTATGAATTTGAATTTAAATTAAATTTTAATTTAAATAACTATTCAAATTTTATTTAAAACTTAAATTAAATTTAGGGATTCAAATTAAATTTTAAATTGTAATTTTAAGTTTGAATTTGAATAAATCAAAATTTAGTTTTATATTTTGAATTATCCACTCAACTTCAAAGTTTAATTTTTTTTTAAAAAAAATAGATTTAAAATTTTGATATTATTTCAAAATTTTGATGTAAATTTTTAATATTTAATTTTTAGTTTGCATTTAAATTAATATATTAATTATAATGATAAAGTTAATATATTAATTTGATTTTTTTTTTAATATCTATCTGAACCAAATACCGACAATGGGAATGATTTACTCCGATTCCGATTCAAGTGATGAACCAAACAGAATTAGATAATAAGTCATTCCGATTCCGATTCCAACTTATTTCAATTCCGATTTCGATTCCGATTCCGATTCCGACTTCGAACCAAACACGCCTTAGGAATATATTAGAAATAGGTTGGAACGTAGAAGGGGTATTTTCAATATTAGCCTTCTAAGAAGAATAAATCGGATAGTCGTAAACTTTTCATGGGTATATAAGCAATTGCCCTAAATTTATAAATTGCTTTATTAGTTGCCTCAACCTTGTAAGTTGGACTCTAGATTCTCCTGAATATTTTAAAGTGTTTCACTTTAGTCAATATTCTAATTTATTAAAAAGGCTTTTACTTCTCTACCCCTGACTAATCTTTAAAATTTTTAAATTTATTCTGAAATTATCAAAATTTCCTCCTAAATCCAAAATCCCATGAGTAAACCCTAGTGGATTGGGGATATTTGAAGGGAGTTTTAGAAATTAAGAAGAATATTTTGGTCAACAAAAAGTATATTTAATAATTTTGAAATTTTAAATGATATATTAAGCTATTATCTCTTTATTTAATTTTTTTTTTTAGAGAGATAGGTAGCACACTACTCGCTACCCGCTTTGTTTATTTCATTTAGAAATAAACTTAGCTGAAAATATGAATCAACTAGGATTCGAATTTGAAATTTCGAGTACCAATTATCAAGTTTTTTTTATTTATATATATTTAAGACTAAAGTAAAATGCTTCTAAAAAGTAGGAGTATACATTATTTTTTTTCATTATTATTTAAAAGTGTGAGGACCAAAGCAAAGCTTTGACTAGAAGTTTAGGCACTAGTGTTACAAATTAACCTAGTCTATATATCTATGTATTCCCCTTTATAGGGTTGTTAATTAGATCCTCCTTATCCACTACTTTATGAGCCAAATAGCCAAATATTATATGTTGATGAGGGAATAAGTGTCCACTTAAGATCACTTTTGCACTAAATCAAACCAATCTAAAAGCAAAATCTCTTTAGTCATGTTCCAAAAAAAAATTCTTAGCTTTTTTTATATTTTAATTATTTGAATCCTAGAATTGATTCTCCATTTTGGATCCAAAGAACCCAATAATAAGAGATTTTAAAAGGAGAAGCTTCTAATACACTAATTATCCTAATGTTTTAAAATTCAAAGAAGATAAATAAATTAGTTTACAAAGTTTTCAAACAAAAAATATAAATCAAACGATTGAACCGTCTGATAGATGATTTATGATAAGTGATAGTTTGGACTAGTCTAATTAAAACCGGTTAAAATGTTGATTCAAATGGGTCAGCACGGGTTTTAAAGATTTATGATTTTATAGATGGAAACGAACCGGCCTAGGGACAGGATCACGGTCTAGCCAGTTCGACCGGCCGATTCGACCTGATTTTTAAAAAATTGATTATTCCTACACTATCTTAATTAGACTCTACTAAAGATAATTTACTATATTAAGAAGCCCGAATAAATGTGCGATTAAAAAAACAAAATGAGATTACCATCACAGCTGAGAGGTTGTTCGTTTCCCCGGTTTGTAGAATTATAAAAATGCTTTTTATTTTTATTTAGAATGTAAAATTGTATAAAACTTATCTGAACTATAGAGTATTTTGATTCGACTCTCCAACCTATCAAAATTTTGATTTTAGTACCCAACCTTTCAATTTGTTTGATTTAAAAATTTTGAGCGCTCTTCGGGATATAAAATTTAAATTAAGTGGAGACTTTAATAACTTTATATTTACGTAAGTTGCATAAAAAATACTAGCTAAACCTATAAACATAAAAGCCATAATTCAAATTTTGAAAACCAATAGTCACAAATTGGTTCAAATAAAATAAAATAAAAAAGTCATTGTAATACCTCAATAGTCCCACATCAGATAAGAATGGAGTTATTATTGGGTTTATAAGAGACTTAGACACTAGTAATAATTATTGGGCTTAAGCATTTTGGGCCGATGGTTGGGCCCACAAAGTTATTGTTGCTAGTGGGTTGGGTCATTTCATTTGGTATCAAAGCCGATTCACCGGCCAGAAATATGTGACGAGTCTCGGCTGAGCCAAAGTTTGAATGACAAGGTAACCGACTATGCTGGAGTCTGGATGACAAGGCTAGCGAGACGAATCTCACATCGCCGAGTGATCTTGGGCTGTGTGTGTGATTGGACTGGCGAGGACGTCAGGGCCTTAAACGATGAGAAGCGTGACACTTCGGTCTCCAAACTTTAGTTTATTATGATTTCCGGTTCAAATTTCTTGAATTGTCACAATCAAGTCTCACAATCTAATTTACTTGGCGAAATATTGACAAATTACTAGTGCAGAAGTAATATAATATCTTAATTATTATCACATTATCAATAGCAATACTTCTACATCGCCAATTTGTTAATATTCAGCCAATTAGATTGTGGAAGCAATAATTTAGAATATTTGAGTAAAAAATTTATAGCAAATTAAAATTTGAAGACCAAAGTATCATCCGTCTTATAATTTATAAGGATCAAAAGTATAATTTACTTTAGATTATAGATATCATATAATAATGATATATATTTTTAACTATATTGTATTTAACTTAACGGTGTGTATAGCTCTGCACTCTCGTAAATCCTAGCCGCATGATTCACACCACAAACCTCAGCTCCGGCGAATCTCTGCCGTCCACGTGGCGCAACCGCCATCGATTCCTCTTGTTGCCTCCACTTGTGTCACCACACTAATGACACTCCAATACTATTTTGGTACTATCCCTTGGTGTCCTAAAATAAAATTAATATATAATAAATCTCCATAATATATATATATATATATATAGAGAGAGAGAGAGAGAGAGTGGGCTGATTGTTTGACTGTTTGATTTCGAATCGACGATCGGATCCGTTAGAGTTGATCTAGAGTATTTGAAGTATCTAGAAAATAAATTTTGTAATTTTTCGATATCATTTGCCTAGTGATCGAAGGGACTCAAAATCAATAATTTTAATGACCGTGGTGAGCCGGTTGCAAGTTTAACAGTGTAGAAATATATAAATCATATGAAATTTTGATAGAAAATTCTTTATACCATATAAAACAAGATCAATAACTTTGATCTAAAATTTTAATGTCATATCACCATATTTTGTAAGATTTTTATTTTCGGCCGTTGATTTTGAGCCACTTCGATCACTAAGCAAATGATATCGAAAAATCGCGAAATTTATTTTCTAGATACTTCAAATACTCTAGATCAAGTCTAGAGCCGATCGTCGATTCGAAAGTCCGAACATCGAAAAAGTGGAAGCACGAAAGCTCCGTGCTTCCAAAAGCACCCACGCACTATATATATATATATATATATATATAGACTTAGGTGGAATACTATCAATAACACCAAGTATTTGGTGCTATTAAGTTTTCGGTTCTTGGATTAAAAAATGTACGGTTATGATGATGTGGGCCCTCTAGGGTCGAGTAAATTATTAGTTTAATATATAATATAATTTAACGGGTGAAAATAATCAAAAGGTCAAATCTAACGGTGGAAAATTTGATAACACCAAATGCATGGTGCTATCGATAGTATCCCAAAGGACTATATATATATATATATATATATATATATATATATATATATATATAATAGAGTATAGTATATACACTAGAACGTACGTTTATAATTAATTAATTACTAATTTACCTTTTATCTTTTGCGCTTTTATTTTCGTGCCCTTATAAGATAATGTACAACTATGGAATCAAAATTTCTAGAAAAAAAGGAAAAAAAATTAGTTGGTACAATGTTTTTTTAAAATTTACTATTTATATGTGAAAAATGTAGCATTTTACCCTTTGTTTTTTTTTTTTTCTTTTATATAGTTTTTCAATTGTAATATGAGTTACTAAAATTTATGACTTTTCATGAATAAATTTAATTTGTAAATGTAACAAATTTAAGGAAAATAATTTGTCCCTCTCTCATTTAATTAGCTCAGTTTTATAGATAAATCGTCTCTCTCTCTCTCTCTATATATATACACACACACACACATGAAAATAAATTAAAATATATTCTTATCGCACTTTCTCATTGCAGATAGTCGACATAGCCAAAATATTTGAAGTTAACCAACACCAAAACATATTCCGTGGTATTTTTTTTTTTTTATCTCAGCCAACACAACCTCTCCATAATTCCAAACAGAACCTTAGTATCTCGAAGATCCAACGACATCATCGAAGCTTATGCAAAATTAGTTTTTTTGAAGCAATTTCAAGCATATATACATATACTTCTAAAGCTTTAAAAATATACATATACATACATACCCCTTCAAAATCTAAAATATCATTAATGCCCCTCTAAATATATAAATCACCTCTTTTTGCATGCATATATATTTTATATCCTACTCATACTAAAAAAAAGTTGTGATAAGAGAAAATATTCTCATCCTAAAATGAGTGATTTGTATGATGTAATAACATTCCAAAAAGAGCTATACATTTAGCATTTTTCTTTTTGTCTTTTTTCTTTCATAAAAGTGTACATGTACACACATATATGTACTTAAATAGCCAGTTCTCCAACAAGGGTATATATGTAATTTTACCCAAACATGAGGCTATAAAAGCCCTAACTCTCCACATCTCCCACAACTCATATTTCACCATCCTCTCTCTCTCTCTCTCTCTCTCTCTCTCTCTCTCTCTCTCTCTCTCTATATATATACACACACACACACACATATAGTTTGGTAAGAAGCACATATATATATATATATATATACAAACCCTAGATAGAAGAGGAGGAGGAGGAGGGGGAGGGACAAAGAAAATGTCGATGGTAGGGTATGTGGACCCTCTGGTGGTGGGGAGGGTGGTGGGGGAGGTGGTGGACCTCTTCGTGCCCACCGTCGGCTTGTCGGTGAACTACGGCGCCAAGCACGTCAACAACGGCTGCGACGTCAAGCCCTCCGCCGCCGCCGTCCCCCCCGCCGTCCGAATCGCCGGCCGCGCCTCCCTTCTCTACACTCTGGTATCTATCTATCTATCTATCTATCTATCCATCCATGATCATCATGCATGCATGCATGCATGGCATGCACCATCACATTCACACACACATGCAACAATTCACACCATCACTTTCCAACACCACTACTTCGCTCAGAAGCGCTAATAATAATAACTGAACTAAGTATGTTAAGTAAGCATTTAAATATTTCGGGCCGATGGTTTGAGACCAGCGACTCAAGTCGCGTTCTAATACGTTATATATATATAGAGTCCGACTGCTATGCTATCAATAGTACGAAGCATTCGGTGCTATCAAATTTTCTGCCATTAGATCCACCATTTTGATGATTTTCATCGGTTAGATCATACTATTCAACCAACCACCCACTTAATCCTAGGGGGGCCCCACATCATCCTAACCACACATCTATTAATCCAATGGCTAAAAACTTAGTAGCGCCAATGACTTGGTGCTGTTAATAGCATAGTAACCTAGTTCTATATATATATATATATATATATATATATGACACTGTATTAATGCTGCGTATAAAATATAAAAGCATGAGTCTCTGATAACTTAAGTATACAGTTTATTATATACTTTGTATATGCTTATAATTATTTATATAATTATTTAATTAATTGGGGTGTGTGTGTGTGTGTGCATTTGTTGCAGATTATGACTGATCCAGATGCACCCAGCCCTAGTGAGCCAACTATGAGGGAGTGGATTCACTGGTAACTTCTAGAACTTTATATATATATATATTAGTTATTTTTTATGTTTTTTTTTCACCTTAGTTTTTGTTTCCTCTAGTTTGTAATTTGTTTACAATTTTTCTTACACTCTCTACCTTTTTTTTCTTTTTTTCTTTTTTTTTTTTGTTCATGATTGGATTAATATATAGGATGGTGGTTAACATACCAGGTGGAAAAGATCCTTCTTAAGGTAAGTAATTGATTAATGCTTATTTATTATTATTAATTATTTAATAAAGTAATTACTAACAATGATAATATATAAAATCAAGTGTAAATTCCTATACATAAAACAAAATTAATCAAAAGTGTTTATTAATTTCTATATGTATATATGCATATATATATTTATATATGTACATGTGAATAATTTGTCACATTATTTTTCCAATAAATTCCCTTGGTAGGGACCATATTTTATTCTCCACTTGATGAGTTCATTTTATCAACAACAAGAGCACAAATTAATTGGATGTGAGAAAATAGCTACTTTTTTTTTTTGAATATATATTACTCTTTTTCTTGGGAAACTAATTAAAGATGTAATGATTAATTAGTGTATTAAATCATAATTAGCATTTGAGCTTTAAAATATTTAAAAAGTTATTAATCTTTGTTTATTAACATGATACGACCCGTAAGTAAAATGCATCACTTATTCATTCACGTGTTGTCGTTAGGTATATAAAGAATATTCGTTTTAAAATATATGTTACGTGGTGAATCATAATTAAGTTAGGTAAAGTTTAGATGATTTGGAGCTTTGTTTTTTCTTTTTCTTTTTTCTTTCTCTATATAATATTAATTTGTTTTCGTTTTGATTAATTTATTAACTAATAAATGAATATGTAAATACAAGATCATTAATTAATTATTTGTTAGGGCCTTAGGGTGTTCCTGAAGAGCCACTGCACTCTCTCTCTCTCTCTCTCTCTCTCTCTCTAGAATGCGAGTTGGCACTTTCCCACGTGTCACTGCATGTCACCCACACGTGTCAACACACCCATTAGCCACCACAAGTGTCATTCGCACGTGCCTACACATGTATGTTCCCAATAAGAGCCCTAGATGTTTGCCACGTGTTGCTCTCATTTTCTTTTAATAGGTTAAAAATTATTATATAAAAAAAAAGTCCCCTTGTATAACTTTAGTACTTGTCTCCATTACCCTCCATATATTATTAAAAAATAATAATAATAAAAAATATACAAAATTTATGTGAACTATAGATTATTTTGAAAAATATTTCATTTTTTTTAAAATTTTAATTTTACTATACAATTTTTAATTTATTTGTTTTTTTAGAGGTGGGATTAGTCTCCTTTAGTCTATACAAAATTTTGATAACCAGTGTCAAGGATATATATATATATATATATATATATATATATATATATATATATATATCTACTATGCATTCATTAAATTAAATAATTAGCTTAAATTTTACGGTCAAATTAGGAATCGTTGACTTATTCAAATTAAACAAATTGAAAAATTAGATAGTAAAATTAAAATATTAAAAGGTTGGGTGGTCATTTCAAAATGATTCATAGTTCAGATAAATTTTATATATTTTTACCTAAAAAATTGCATCAATTATTCCCTGTACTTTGTCATATACAACAAAATAAGTTTTTTTTCTTTAATATTTAATATTTAGCATTATATATTATGATACGCCAATAAATATATTTTTATCAAATATTTATATAAATTTTTCGACGCTTATATTAAAACGTCGGTATATTTATCCCGACACGTTTATTTAACGATTTCTTTACACGACGCTTTTACAAGCGTCGGGATTATTTTTGCCTACGCTTTAAAGCGTAGCTAAATATCATTTAAAGTGTCTTTAAATGCAAGCTTTTTTGTAGCGTCATTATTTCAAATAGGTCCTGCTATTTGAGATAATTATTGAATTTAGTTAAAATTTTTTATAAAAATAAATTTACAGATAAAATTATAATGCAATAGAATCATATAATTTGAATAAATTGCTCAATAAATTATTAATTTTGATAGCAAAACTAAAAATTAATTTTTATATTGCAAAACTAAATTTTGGCATTAAAGAGATCTTAGGAAGCTACAGCGTCATTGCTTGTGACTAGACCAGTCGAATCCCAACATTCACATTTTCACCAAGTTTATTTCTTAACAAAATAAACGTGGTGCGCAGGGCCACGCCACCTATATCTCAAAAAAAAAAAAAAAAAAAAAAAAAAAAAAACGTAGAAGAGGTTTCTCTACTGTAGTACGTATATACTTTGCATCATCCAATCAAATACCTCCGTATTTAGTACAATAATAATAAATATTTAAATATAAAATTATCATATTATTTTTTATTAAACTCTCTGTCATTCCCCATAGCACAATATAATGGATCGTTTTTCCCCTTTTTTTTTTTTTTTTTTTTTTATTTTTATTTTTTTTTAAGGTAGACAATTATGGTGTATATGAAATATCAAAAGGCTATTCTATGGCAATCTAAACTATTTTACGGTTTGGTTGGTATAAGCAAGAATTAGTTATTACGAGGATAGATACAAATACGGCGATAAAAAAAATAGTTTTTGGATAAAAATTGGTTTTTTTCCGAGAATAATAAATAGCGTTTTGATAGATAATATGGAATAAGAAAAATAGTGGATAGTTTTATATAAAAAATGGAGGTGTTTGTGGGATATATATATATATATATAAATTATTATTTTCGGATATATATATATATATAAAAATTAGCGTTTGGATATAAAAGGAGGGATAAGGGGTTATTCCACTCCTTATCCCTAATCAAAATGCTACCCTAGAACAACTACTTGTTTATTATATATTAAATTAAATTAGGAGATCTCCTCAGTTCAAATAATTTTATGTACACCCTTAAGAAGCTATAGTTTTTTTTTTTTTTTTTTTGGGGGGTGGGATTAGTCTCCTTTGAGTCTAAGTGATTGTACAAAATTTTGAAACCAGTGTCAAGGATATATATATATATATATATATATATATATATATAATTTCTAAGTTTTAATCATCCATCAATTTTGATGGGTGGTTAAGGTGAGAGAGAGAAGAGAAATTTATGAGATATTAAGGTTCTCAATTTCTCATCTTTTTGAATATCTCATAAATTTCTTCTCTTCTCTTCACCTTAACCACCCATCAAAATTGATCGATGGTTAAAAATTTAGAAGATCGATATTAATAGCACAAAGTTTCTCTATATATATATATATATATATATATATATATATATATATATATATATATATATATATATATATATATATATATATATATATATATATATATATATATATATATATATATATATATATGTCCACATGCAATTTAAAGGTTAAAGATCAAATTGCATGACCGACCGTCGCGAGCAAGTGGCAAAGGGCTTGATGGTTGGTACCCGAGACCCGAGTTCGAATCCTAGTTGATTCACATTTCTAGCTAAGTTTATTTCTTAACAAAATAAACGAAGCGGGTAGCGTGCTACCTATCTCTCAAAAAAAAAGAAAAAAAGAAAGAAAAAAAGAAAGATCAAATTGCATGCTAACATATATATATATATATATATATATATATATATATATATATATATATATATATATACATATATATATATAGAATTGAGCTCCTATGCTTTTAAAAGTACCAAGTCATTGGTGCTTGTAACTTTTTAACCCTTGATTTTATAGATGTGAGGTTAGGATGATGTGGGCCCCCTTGGGTTAAGTGGATGGTTGGTTGAATAGTATAATCTAACGGATGAAAATGATCAAAGGTGTAGATCTAACGGTAAAAAATTCACAAGCACGAAATACTTGCGCTTTTACAAGATAATGGACTCTATATATATATATATATATATCTATATTATTGTATTAATTTTATGAAGCATTTGAAGATTCTACCAAGTTTTATTGCTAGATCTACCCATTTGATCATTTTCACCCGTTAGATCATACTATTCAACCAACCACCAACTTAACCCTAGGGTCCACATCATCCCAACCACACATCTCTTAATCCAATGGTAAAAAAGACCAATAACTTAGTCTATTAATAAAGATAAGTAGTTATATATATATATATATATATATATATATATATATATATATATATATATATATATATATATATATATATATATATATATATATATATATATATATATATATGTATATCCTTTGTTAACTAGGAACCTTTATTTTTGTACATGTATAAAATCTTACAATTGCAACTTTTCGGGGGCGGCGGCAACGACGGCGGTGGCGGCAGGGGAGGAGGTGGTGGAGTACATGGGACCGCAGCCGCCGGTGGGGATCCACCGATACGTGCTAGTGCTTTTCGAGCAGAAATCGCGACTGGCGAGCGTGGCGTCCCCCGCCGCCCGCCCTAACTTCAACACGCGCGCCTTCGCCGCGCAGCACGACCTCGGCCTCCCCGTCGCCGCCGTCTACTTCAATTCCCAGAAGGAGCCGATGTCCGCCCGCCGCCGCCGCTGAAAAACATATTTATATATATATATATGTATGCAGCAGATGTTAGAGAATGTATCACTTGTTTGGCTCCCAGAAAACTTTAGTAGTATTCTCTTTCATATCTGGTGTTTGTGTTATATATGTTTTTATATGTTTTTTACATATCTCTCTCTCTCTCTCTCTCTCTAGATCTCTCTCTTATCTATTCTCTCTCTAAACTTGGGTTGGTTGTTTAAAGTTTTTTTTCATTCCATAAGATGATGGTTTGGTGGTTCCTTAATTAGTTTCACTAAAAAAATCTTGTATTTAAGACACTTTAAATGATATTTAGCGACACTTTAAAGCGTCGGCAAAAATAGTCCCGACGCTTATAAAAGCGTCGTGTAAAGAGTCGTTAAATAAACATGTCGGGATAAATATACCGACGTTTTAATATTGTCGAAAAATTTATATAAATATTTGATAAAAATATGTTTATTGGCGACGCTTAATCATAGTGTCGGCAAATGCTAAATATTAAAGACGCTAAAAAAAATCATCGTTTAAAAAGTATCGTCTAAAATATATTTTGTTGTAGTGTTTGTGTTTAATATGTGTGATATGATGAACAAAATGTGTTGCTATTCTAATTTTTTTGTTTTTTTTTTTTTATTATTTTTCATAATACTTTGTTGACTAAATTACGAAAATTTTTCTATAAACAGTCAGCTTTTTTTACTTTTTTTTCGACCTTTAAAAACTTATATTTTGTCCCTTTAAAATTTCAGAAATGTTTTTAGGGGTACGGTATTAATGGAGACAACAAAATAAATAAATTGCTCTTACTTTTTTTATAAAAAAAATAATATTTTAATATATTTTTGTCATTTTAAAGAGTATTTTCGATATGAATTATAAAAAATGGACAGAATAATAATAAAATACTGACGGAGGAAGGGGGGAATAAATGTTATAACTTGAAATATTGAGGGGTAAAATATAGATTTTTTTTTTTAAGTTATAAAGAAAAAGTAAAAAAGTTGGTATTTATAAAATGGTTTTTTTGCAATTTAGCCCAATTTTTTTAGTTTATTCCTTACCTTTACATATATAATAGTGTACTACTAAGATTTTTTTGGCCTATTATTATAATTATCATTCTCTTTACAACTTCAAATTTTTTTTTTCTCCAATTGTATCAATAATACAATGAAGATTCTTTATGCCAGTATGTTTGTTAAATATTATAAAACGTTTATGTGAGTATATCATTACTTATGTGAATATTATTTTCCACATCCAGTGCGCTTAGGGCACTTGGTCAGAGTTCGAATTCTAATAATTGTTTTACATCTCCAGCTGAGTTTATTTTTTAAAAAATAAATAAATGGCATAAAATGTTATCTTTCTCTTTCAGAAAAAAAAAAGAGAGTATTTATCAAAGTAGGTCAACTTAAGAATTAACAAACCCTAAAAGCCAAATGTTATTTAAGCCATAATTTAGTTAATTTAAGCAATGTATATATGCTTTTTAATCAAGAAAGGGCTAATTTACACTTTTTATACTAGAACTATGAGGTGCATAACACTTCGGTCTCAAACTTTAATTTATTGTAATTTTTTGACTTGAATTTATTAAATTGTTAGAATCGAATTTCAAATTTAATTTATTTGAGCAAATATTGATATGCTCGTAATATTAAAGTGATAGTGATGTACTATTTATTATGATTGATAATGCGACAATAGTTATAATATTAAAGTGATAGTGATGTACTATTTATTATGATTGATAATGCAAGAATAGTTAAAAAAATATTTTTTTAAGAAAAAGGTAGCACACTACCTGCTTCATTCATTCAGACAATAAATTTAGCTACATAGAGTAAGACAGCAGAGGCCTCAAAAGAAGAAAAAATCAAAAAAAAAAAAAGTCTAAAAAAAGGTACGAGGAGAGTAGTAAAAATGTTAAAAAGAGACAATTGCAGCGTCAAATCGAGTACTCAAAATATGAAGATATTACCCAGCTCGACAGAACTCAGTTCATTCCGTTGCCAGTTTTCCAACACGCTGGCCAATAGCAATAACATCAGTAGATAGGTTTCTAAAAATAACATTATTTCTTTCGTGTCAGATCATCCACCATGTAGCTGCCACCAGTATTTTCGCAGCGTCACCCCCTCTCTGCAACCTCTCCCATACTGTAATGACGTCCTCAATCAAGGGAAACAAAAGAAACTCCTCAAGGTTCGAGATAAATAGAAATTTACTAATAGCATATCCCACCAGCAGGGTGATCTACCGTCTCCGAAGTTGTACCATACAATGCACACCAGGAGTTCCCTAACCATCCCCTTTTGAGAAGATTATCCATAGTAGGTAATCTCTTTTTTAGGGCTAACCAGAGAAAAATTTTAACTTTAGTTGAAATTTTGAGTCTCCAAATAGCAGGCATCACAGTATCGCCGACACCCCCACTCATTAACAAATATACGGATTTTACCGTAAACCTATCTCCCGAATTCCATTGCCAGCGGATAACATCCGATAAAAAATGTTACATCACTTTATCAGCAATATCTAGTCAAATAAATTAGGCTGTAGAACTTAATTGTTATGATTTACAAAACTTGAGCCCAAAATTATAACAAATTCCTCATAGTTTGAGGACTAAAAGTGTAATTTAGCCCCAAAAAAAGAAACAAAAACCACTAATCACATGATGCATGATAATGTACCAAAATGCTATTATAAATTTTCCTTTTTCTTTTTTCTTTTTCTTTTTTCCCCCCTCCTTTGTACAAAAGCACCTTAATCATAAATAAAGTGCATACAAAATGAGCACTTCCATTTTTGTTACAACACTGGGGCTAAATCTTAATGCAAACCCCTCCAAAATTTCCAAAATTAAAACCTAATCCCCAGCTTCAGAAAATTAAAAAAAAAAAAAAAAAAAAGATAGGAGAAAACACCACCCCAGTAGAAGCATTGTTTTACTCTCACATACTATTACAATTTTGGTTCTTCATTTGCTACAAAATTCAGTCTCCTAATATACACAGAGGTTGTCGCATGCTCAGCTCGGCTTTTAGCTTCGGATAGAGCTCGAGATCGTGGCTCCTCGCCAAAACTACCTGCGATTTCGCAAAATAAAAGGGTTATCAATCAAAATATACTGCATTAAACCAAGTTTCATCGTAAAATGGGTTAAAAAACACACAGAGAGAGCATTAATGTCAAAAATTCTGATCCTCAGATTTGATTCTTTTGACATTTGCACTTTTTCGGACAGCAAACCAAAAAGGACTCACTTGTTATGCAGAACAAACTTCAAGGACTAAATATTTAAAAAAAAATAGAGTAAAATTGTACCAAAACTTACCGTTCAAAATTTGTTTGATTTGAGTTAGTTAACGGCATTTTGACTTCGAAGTTTAAGCTAATTGCTTTACTTTAATGAAGTATACTAACTAAATCTATAAAAATAAACGACGCGTTCAAATTTTAAAGTTAAAATGTTGTTGATTGGGTCAAATTCAATAAATTGAAAGATTTGAGAGTAATACGGGTAGCCGATTCGAAATGGCTTATAGTTCAGGTAAGTTCTGTAAGTTTTCACTAAAATAATTAAAATTAATGAATAAGAAGAAAGTTAAATTTAAGGTGATGGTTTTACCAGTGCAGCAAGTTGGGCTTCTTGAAGAATATTCCCATCAATCTCGAGCCGAGCAATCGGAAACTCCGGTAAATGCCCGGACTGCTTCTTGCCTAGCAGGTTGCCAGGCCCGCGAAGAAGAAGATCCGCATTCGCCAAATAAAACCCGTCGCACGACTTCTCCAGCACCTTCAACCGCGCCACCGACCCCGACGTGGACGACAAGAACACGCACCGCGACTTCCGCTCCCCTCGCCCCACTCTCCCCCTGAGCTGGTGCAGCTGCGCGATTCCAAACCTCTCGGCGTTCACCACGACCATCATCGACGCGTCGGGGACGTCTACGCCGATCTCGATGACTTGGGTCGCGAGGAGGATGCAGGTTCCGCCCGATTTGAAGTCCCTCAGCACGTTTTCTTTCTCCTCGCCGGACATTCGCCCGTGGAGTAGCCCGCATTTGTAATCTTCAAACTTTCCCGATATGCTGGAGAAATCGGCGGTGGCGGCACGGAGCTGGGGCAGCTGCTCGGATTCTTGTATGATTGGGTACACAAGATAGACTTTTCCGCCGGATATTAACTCTTCTCTCATCATCTACATGCGAATCGCGATAATTAACAACAACAGTGATTAAAAAAAAGTTGTTATTAACAATACATCTATGCAACTACACCAACTTAATGAAGGTACAAAGAACTTTAAATAGCACATAAGAATTCGACAAAAGTAAATCCAAACGCTTTTTACTCGATCCTAACGAACTCGATTTAGATCGAAAAATATGGAAACATAATCTAATACAGGAGCAACATGCCAAACTTTGTGTATGCATTCATTATATGTTTATATGTCTATTTCAAGTTTGTGTGCTATCATTTTACATGTTTAAGAATATTATCATACGACGGTCGGATGTCGTAAACTTAAAAACAGGTAATGCTTTTTTAGGGGTCAGATGCCATAGACCTAACAAAACAAAATATTCTCTATTTCATAAGCTACTAACTTCCTAAAGAACAAATTTTTCCACAGAACATCACCGGTAGCAAGGATTTAAGTACCATGGCATGAGGTCATACCAAAAACACGGTACAAAATGGCGTGTGTCGTGCCATGCTGATGCGTGTCGACACACAATGACATGAAATAGTTATTTTCGTAGGCACCGATATGTTTTAATTGCTTATTATATGTCTTTATCAAATTTTTTACACTTTATTAAGATAACAACTTGTTAATTTAAAAAAAAAGAGGATTTTGAGATTTGTTATCGGCATGGGCGTCATATTGTCTCAATAAATTGCCAGCATAATACAGTACAGTGGGCACAGCCCGTGCCGATGGGCACTTAAATCCTTGACCACTAGTCATGCTCGATTACAAATTTACTAAAATATTTGATGACGTCAGAAGGGTAGCAAGCTCAAAAACAGAGAAACACTGAATAGGCTCAAAAATAAGCTGCATAACCATGAATTTTGAATAAATTTGTCACTTGAACAGAAACCAAATGCTGAGATCAATATCACCTGGTAGACTTTCTCGAAACCAATTTCATTTCCTTCAAGAGCTAAAGTCTCTATAGGCTTCCTTCCCGGAGGCAAATCCGTAATCTGTCACAAAAGAAGATTAAGCAAAGAGATCATATTTAGAGCATAGGAGGACAGTGATCAATATCAGGAATAGAGTAAGATCCAACTTGTTAAACACCGCGAGAAAACAAGAACTGTAAAATGCTGCAGGAAGAACATATAGCTAAATAGTATATGAATCTGTAAAACATCTCATATACCTGAGTAAGAGACATATCGCCATATAAAGCCAAAGCTAACGTCCTCGGAATCGGAGTAGCTGAGAGAGCGAGAATATGAGGTGCCATGTGCGCCTTTTCTTTAGAAATCTCTTCTAGATTTGTACAATCACTTTTCCAGCATGACGGAGAAGAATATAGCTGCAAAATTCAACGAGATGATCTTATATATTATGTTACAACTTGTGCATGTCGAGGATGGGACACACTATCCACGAAGTAACATAATGTAAATGTAAGGGGTGAAAAAGAATGTGTTAAAGCTATTCACGTAGACATCCATCATGAACAGGATATTTATTAATCAAATTTTACACGTAGATCAAACTAAAAGTATGATACTGATCGGCCATACGAATTTTACGATTTGTACATTTTCACAAAATCAAGGTATGGCCATGTACGGCAAACAGGAAACTACCTTACTGTTGAACCTTCCTCTCTGAATCACTCCGAAGCGGTGCTGTT